>OZ005740.1:213203861-213536361 GCA_963930735.1 Dioctria linearis | reverse complement strand
CTGCCAATATTTGCAATATAATTCGAAATTTAATTTCTGTGTTTAGTTTATGCACCAACCTATACTGTGCTATTTCGGACTTGTGTTTATTGTTCATAAGGACATCTGGGCTCATTTTTGACTACTCGAATAGAGAGTGAACGGCATTAGCAAATTACTTTTTACGAAAAGAAAGGAATAATCGACCAAAGATTAACTTGGTTAAAAGTATGGATATCGTGGAAATTTGTTTGACGAAGCTAATTGGTTTTGCGAGAACAACAGTTATGCTAACTAAGAGCTGTATAATTTAATTCAACATGGATTTAAATTTAAATTAGTCGCAAAAATAAAGCTACTTTACAATACCTATATTTCAAACGCGGGACTTTCTAATATACATAGTTCAAAAAGGTTTCAGTATTAAGATATAAGCTACTCCAATGTGCAATATACTAGTAAGTAGATCTAAACTTCGGGGATAAGTCTTATTGTTAATATAATTAGATTTATTAATTCAACAAAAGAAAACCGGAAGTAGGTAATATGTGCGAGTGTGAAAGCCATTCTTATTCTATCTATAATTCGTATGTTCTTATCTAATTTGAAAGCACAGCATGAATAGTTTATATGAGACGAATCATCAATGGTGGGCGTGTCGGCTACTTATAATATTCTCCATAATAAGTAAGAGAGCCGATGAGTTGATCTGGTTTGTCCTTTCACCACTTGTAATAATTGCCCCTAAGCAATCCTCAGCCCTCGAAGATGGGGATATCTCAGGCTATCCGAGAAAACGTAATGTTGGTTCGTTATAAGGAACTCGTTGCTTTGCTGGACCGCTATAGCTTTCAGACTTCAGCACTTGACAGCGAAAGGGTTATGAACGTTAAGTTTAGTTTTCCGGAAGTAAGAAATTCTGAGCAGTATTATGAATTATCACTAGCTACCACAACTCATCACAAACGCCCACGCACCACATTAAAGTTTCATGCATACGGATTTCTGAGACATAGCAAACTCGACAACGCGTACTCTTAGAGAACTGAAACTTTGGACATAAAACAAAAGTAAAATTAAGTTCGAAAATGAAACTCGGGTAATTCCTTCGTAGGGTTGTCATACAAAACTTTCGTTTTCCACTATATATTTGGACACTGCCTGAGAACGCATCGATATAGCTGAAATTTGGTACAAGGTATTTTCATTGTACTAGCAAATAAAATTTCAAAAATGGACTAAATAGGGCAACTCCTTCTTGGTGTTCGCATATAAAAATTTAGGTTTTTTACGTATACTGTGAAAACGATCAGTCCAAGACATTTTTATTGCACTAAAAACTTCTTCAGAATATGAAATCCTATAAAATTGGTTATAATCATTTTTTCTGTCCGACAAACTGTTCTAGAAATATATGCGAAAAACCACTTCAAAAATCAAACTTGCACAGCAGGGTGACAATACGAAATTTCATACTGGCATTCATCTAGGGTATCATAAGAATTGATCTTAGACCAATTCTAGCTTTTTTACTTGTTTATTATTAAAATGATTTAAAAATATTTCTATAGTTTCTTGCTGTTTATTGATGTGAATTGTTAAACTGTTAAATCTTTCCAACATTCGGTTATTTATTTGGGTTTGTTTATTGATTTCAGTCCCTATAATGTGTTGATTAATTTTGACAACTTCTATTTCTTTGTTTATTTGCTGGGCGTCTTCAGCATCCATATTTCCAGTAATTGATTTTATGAGAGTTCCTAATCCATTAACTATTCCTGTTTTAGATCTATACCTGGGTAGAAGTGTACGTAATATCTGTTCCAGTTCGTTAAATTTAAGTTTAGTTATTTGTATGTCCTAAAATTCTTTTCTGTATTCTCTCATAATTGTTTTGTTGTAATATATTTTTAATAGAAGGGAATAGATTAGATTGAAATTCATTGGGTTTTTGTACATGTTCACTATTGAAGGTCACTTATTTGTAAATTTATTAGTTCTTCCATAAAATAACTACTTGGTGGATAAATGTATCGGATTGTTATACGTTGTAAGCGTTTCATTCATGATATCCTTGTGGTTTCTATCTTTACATTTGTCGTAAATAATTCTGATGAATTCTGCGCCTTGATCTGATACTAATTTCTGTGGGATACCATGGAAGCTAAAGAAATGTCTAAATGTCTTATTTGTAAATTTATTAGTTCTTCCATAAAATAACTACTTGGTGGATAAATGTATCGGATTGTTATACGTTGTAAGCGTTTCATTCATGATATCCTTGTGGTTTCTATCTTTACATTTGTCGTAAATAATTCTGATGAATTCTGCGCCTTGATCTGATACTAATTTCTTTGGGATACCATGGAAGCTAAAGAAATGTCTAAGGGATCTGATAATATCGAGACTATTGCGGGCAGTTAATGTAAGTATATACAGAAAATTTATCAATGATTGTTAAAATCTGTTTATCATTAATTGTATAAATATCTCTCTGAAGAATATCTAAGGGTTTTGATGGAATTTCAGACTTTTCATACTGTATCTTAGGAGGTCTTCTATCGTACTTTAGGATTTGATACGTATCACAATTGTTGATGATTTGTGTTATTTGCCTTTTCATTAGTCGGAAAAAATACTCTCTTTTTAGATGTAATAATGTTTCATTCATTCCTCGATGATTATTATTATGGGTATGGTATTCATTGATTAATTTGGCCTGTTCGTCATTGTCAATTCTGTCTTTTAGTATTTCCGTGCAACGGATTAACTTGAAGGTCTTGCTTCCAGCAAAACAATTTGAATATACGGTTTGAAGAATTTGAAATATAATATCATCAGTTAGGAAGACTGTTGTTTTATTTGGTGGCAAATATTCTTTAAAAATGTTTGTGATAGCTTCTTCGGAAAAATCGGGGTTTCGGATAGTTTATCTTTGCTTATTTTTAAGTATGACTTGTGTTGAAACTGTTGGGGTTCTGTCCGATTTTTCCAAAATAAGTTGTATGTTAAACTCGTTTAACAGACGTTCTGAAATTGTTAAATGGTCATCTAAGTTTTCAATAGCGGAATCGATAGATGTACTATTTGAATTTTGCCGTACAATGCTCATACTATTGTAAGTTGTTTCGTTTGTATTGATTTCTGTCTTATGAGCGTTTCCTTTGTCGGTTACTTTGAGGCTACTTAAGGTGTCAGCATTGCAGTTCATAGTATCTTTTTGAGTATTATCTCGTAATCGCACTCCTCTAGTTTTAGTCGCCATCTGACTAATTTTGATTTTGGATCCTTTAGGCTCATTAACCACAAAGGAGGTTTATGGTCTGTCACTATCCTGAATTTTTAGTCTAAGAGCTAGCAACGTTTTCGAGAATTTACTTTAGTTCAGCTAGTTTTTCGATATGCCTTTCCTTACAGTATATCAATAGTCATGCGGACCATCTAGCCGGTAAGAGGGGTTGCGTTTACCTGTGGGTATTCCGTTCCACAGGTAAAAAAAGCAGCAAAATGAGTTTAGTTCTATTTTGGTTTTTTTCATCTGTTTTCATACGCATCGGACAATATAAATTCACTATTCCCAGACAATTTCCTCGTAGCTACCACTGTGCCAGACGTTTTGTGTTTCGTTAAAAAAAAATTAAAAAAACATTATTTTATTATGGTTGTAATTTTTACACGAACTAGTTTAATTATCGAACCACATAAAATTAATTCGTCAGGTGATAATTCGGTTGCTCATTAGGAACCGGACTGATTTGAGTAAGCGTGGTAAAGTGGGTTTTTTTTCTCACGATGATGTTTTGAGAATATTTCATGAACTCAGCGAGATTGCACAATTTTGTTCAATTCTTTTTTGTAGAGAATTTCAGGAGCTACAGAAAATCTTCTGGGAAAAATTGAGTTATCTGTCTTTGAGGATATTCTTGATAAAAAAAACTGGAAGAAAAATCCACTACTTTACAGCTCCGCTATTGAATTGGAACTTGGATAGATATCCATGGGAAAATTAATAGAATCAATTATTTGGTATATAAAAAATGGTTTTATTTTGAATACATGGACTTCTGTAGATTTAGTAGATATAGAGTGAACATTTCTCCAAAATGTGGTCACGTATTGGATTCTAGATAAATGCTGCAGTAATTCAGCTCTACACGGTGGTAAGCTTGATGGATCGAAATTTCTGCATTATTACCCAAAGCTTTCACTGAAATTTTTTGACTGAAACGTATTATTATTATTGTTAATATTCCAAACTCCATATATAAGACAAACAAATCTTTTCAAGGTGACAAATGCACTCTTCAGTATTTCTTCATAATCGGTGGCAATATTTTGAAATGCGAGCTGATAATCTTCCGATCCTTCTAGTAATTTGAAAGGCTTCAATTTCCCTTTGCGAAACAAAGCTGGGGTGTAATCACAACATATCATGGCGTAGAAGCCTGGTAAAGCTCTAGATATGGACGGAAGGACCCGGAATTTTGTACAATTCATTGAAGTTGATGTATCGTTCATGATTATCCACGCCCATGTTGATCCAAAGTTTTAAGGAAGCATTAAAAGTGTCTGTTACCAAGGAGTATAATGTGAATATAAGAATCTGAGCATTTTATTACAACTACAGCGTCGATATCAATTTGGCAAATATGGTAGATAATCCTAGAATCTGCTTGTTCATGTTCTTCACATGATAATGACTCTTCCGTTGCTTTCATGACTTTATTATTTTCAACCCGATAAGAGAAGCATTCGTTGAAATTTAAGTGAGTTAATTTATCAAAAATATGAGACGCCATATCATCAGTGGTTGATAACAAATTTAACCCATGCTTCCTTGAACTGAGCATTTTTCAGTTGAGCAGTGAAATTATGAGGACGAATTTGATTTGGCCTGATTGAAACCTGGCTAGCCGATTCATCTCGACGTTTACGTTAACCATCTTTGATTGATGGTGTAAAACATCAATGTGAGTTACTTTCAGTTGAGATATAATTTATTTTCAAAGCTTTCCCAAATTTTTTTGTTTAACATTTCAATGCATAATTATGAATAGCCGCTACATTTACTCCCCTGCAAACAGGTTTGCCTGAGAAGAAGTAAAAGCATCAAAGTAATATCTGTACATTTTGGAGAGATATTTCTTTGCGTCTTTTACCTCTTCCCTAGAAAACCGGGTTGCATACTGCATCAAGAATACTCGTGTGGGATGGCCCATTCCATATCACAATAGAATTATCTGGCTATTGATAATCAATCCAAATATCGCCAGGAAAATTTATTTCATGTGGTTCGATAATTAAACTATCTCCTATAAAAATTACAGCCGTAATAAAATATTTTTGTTTTGTTTTTGTAATGAAAAATAAAAAGTCTGGCATGGTGCTAGCAACGAGGTAATTGTTCGGGAATAGTGAATTTATATTCTTCGATATTTATGAAAACAGATGAAGAAAACAAAAGTCGAACTAAAATTATTTTGAAAACTGCTTTTTTACCTGTGGAACGGAATGCGCACAGGTAAACGCAACCGTTCTCACCAGCCAGATGGGCCGCGTGCCTATTGAGATGGTGAAAGCGGGGCGATAGCAAAGAATCAGCCGAACTAAAGTTCTTTTTTTTCGTGACGTTGATAGCTCTATTTTGTCCAAAGAGGTATGGGAGGAAGTATTTAGTTTCCCAAACTATCGCCAGAAGTTCCTTCTCGATAGTTGGATAATTTATTTCGGAGTCTGTTAGGGTTCTACTTGCGTAGCATATTGGCTTATCACTACCTTTGGATAAGACCGTTCCGATGGCAAAACTATTCGCGTCAAAATAAAGTGCTTTGAAAAATCTGGGTACTGCAATATAGGATCGTTTATAAGTATGTTCTTACATATGTTGAAAGCTTTTTGGTATTTTTCATGTAGCTCAATGGCTCTGCTTTTTTCAAACATTCTATTAAGGGTTTTATCAGCTTTGCAAAGTCCTTAATAAACTTGCAATAATATCCTCACAATCCCAGAAAAGATTGACTTTCCCTCTATGTTTTCGGTATGGGACACTCACGAACTGCTTTTGCTTTGCCAGGATTTGGTTTGATACCATGTTTTGTAACGACATGGCTCGAAAATGCGATTTACTCTTGAAGAAAATCTGATTTCTCCTTTTGGACTTTGAAGTTGGTTTCACGCAATTTGTTCAAAGCTTTTCTAAGGTTTTCAGCATGTTCTTGTAGAGAAGTCGAAAAGACAATTACATCGTCTAATCGTCTAAATAAACTTAGCAGATTTTTGCTTGTGTAAAGAAAGTAATTATTCCACAAATTCACGACCTAGTCTTGCGAAAGTTAAAACAATAAATTAAATTAAATTGCAAGCTTGGCATATTGAGTGTCATTCACATTTATTTCCATTTTCAATTGATAGGGAATAGCGAATTGTGACCCAGATAAACAAAAATTATTACTTAATTGCAAGCTTTATACTTTGAGATTTCTCAATATCGCGCAAATCGAATATTGGGCAGAATTTAAGATTGGAAGAATCTTTGAGTGACACTCAATCCGAGGTATTCTATTGGAGTAAGATCGAGGAGTATTAGTTTGGAATTAAGACGAAGCGGGTAATAATAAAAGTGTGACGAGCGGGCCGTGAATTTGTGCGGAAGTTGAGTGCGATTGATAAAGAGTTATCGAAGTGTCTGTTCGATATAAAACCTAGTGTAGAAATATAGAAACTCAACAAATAGTGTTTAATATTTGAAAATAAAAATGATTACAATGTATTAGCAGTGCTAAATATTTGGAAAAGTGTTTTATAAAATAACAAAATGATAAAAAAGTGTTAACCTCTTGTGTATTGGAAGAACCTACAAAAAATACCTAACATTTTGGCGCAGCCGGTATATACATGCAAGAAGAGGTACCAAAACCCCAACCACAGAAGGAACAAGATTTGTTGCAAGAATAAGTCCACTATCCTTTGAAGACTGCACCGACCTAGAAGATGACGACGTTTTTCTACGCGAGGTAAAAGGACCCCTTTTTCGCTCCAGCAGCACTGGGAGACTACATCTCCGCTCAGGAAACAAATATCCACGGAAGGTAGAAACAACAAGATCCAGCAGTACTGGGAAACTTCATCCCTCCTCTGAAAAAAAATCTATAAGGAAAACGCAAGCAGCACCATCAGGTAGTACAGAGGAACTTCACGCTTTTTAAGGAATTCTTCATCAATCAACAGATATTGTAAATTCGCCTAGTAAGTCATTTTTTTCTGAAAAACTAACATTAGATTGTAATAATAAGCAAGCACTAATTAACAATAGAAATACTAGCGATAAGAAAAAATCTGAGGAAATGGCGCTAGATTACAATAAGGTTAATCAGTTAATAAATTTAAATATACCCATGTTCACAGAGGAAATAGGTAGCGACACATATAATGAGGTAGAAATATTTATAAAGTGTTCCGAGAAAGTTTATGAATGTTTAACGGGTAATCCGGAAACTGAATTGTTTTTAAAACGCATACCTACAAAACTAAGGGGTAGAGCATTTTCGGTTCTATGTGGGGAAACAGTTACGACGTTTGACGACCTCAAAAATCTCCTATTTGAAAAAATTACGGATAATAAGCTCTATCGACTTCTCGTAGATGAATTGAGATTAGTGCATCAAATTTCAAGTGAAACAGTGAGCTCGTATGGTTCAAGACTGTACCAAAGCTATCAAAGGTGTAAACAAAAGGCCGAAAGAAAGAAAGAACAGCTCTATTGAAGTTTCTTTCAGAAATTATAAAAATGAGCGGAACAATGGAATAAAATGTAACTTTTGCAATCGACTTGGCCACTCCTTCTCTCAGTGTCGTATAACACAAAATTCACCGTTTTGCATTAATTGCCGAGTATACGGTCACACCGCCCAGAATTGCACACCCATAGCCAATCTTTCACAAGGTCATTCAACTTCGAATCAGATTCACGCCTTTAACAAAAGTAACACAAAATTCAAACCATGGAAAAAATGCGATTTTTGTAAATGTTCGTCACATAATCTACAAGAATGTCGCGATGAACAGGAATGGGAGCGCAAAAACTCTAACCGTAACATTAAATCGGAAAACTAAGCTTGGGCTCCGAATACACCACGGACAAAGCCCAGGGAGCGAAATTCAACGGTGTCCCTCTCCAGTTAGTCCAAAACCTTTTATAAAAGTTTCCATTGATATAGCGAATAAGCCCAAAGTTGAACTGCTTATCGACACGGGTGCAGATATAAGTTTAATCAAAGAGTCAGTAGTTAAACCAACCACAAAAATTGTTCACACAAATCTCGAAATAAATTGTGCTTTTGCGAAAGATAAAGCCTTGGGCAAGTGCGAAAGTATAATTAAAATGCCATTGACTAAACCCTGTGAATTATATATCATTAAAGATAACCCAAATATACCAGGCGGTGGCATTTTAGGCAATAATTTTCTTTCAAAATACTGTAATATTGTAGGTCCAAATAAACTCCTAAGATTTCCCCGATCGCATGTTAACACAACGGAGTTTATACTACCTTTAAAAAAAACTAACACAGCACAGATCCACTACCAACAAACTTCAAAAATTCAGTCCGATCTCAGACTCCTTTAAAAACCACAACTGAGGTATCGTCAAGGGTAAAATCGGTTAAACATAACATAGTAAATAAAATTGATAAACCCAAAACTTTCACGAGGAAATCTGGTGTAGATCAACATAACACCATCCTATATGACTCCAATAGTACTTCTAAAGGTAGAAATGTAATTAAAAATACGGGAACAGTCGAACATAAAAAATTAGACAACCTGTTCTCAAAACCGCCTAATGGTGAAATATATCCGGAATTGGAGTGTAGAACGGCGGTGAATAAACAAAATACGGTGTCCAGTTTTAATATTGGAAAGGAATGTGGCTCCGAGAGAAATTCGCATTCCAGCACGCGCAGAAAAATTGGTTCAAGTGCCTTCTGAAGCAGTTGAAGATATGCTTTGCATGTCCCAGGAAATTAAACCTGGCATTTATCTTCCAAACTGTTTAGTTCGCCCCGTGAGGAATAAAGTTCTGATCTGTATCTTAAATGCAACAGAAGTTGATCATGAACTTGAATCAATTAACTTAAATTTAGTACCGTTAACACAATTCGAAATTAAAGAAGACCGGAATAAAATCGATGAGAGGTTTACAAATACATATTATAGCAACACAAAAATGAGTAGTATAAATTTATTTAATATATCTAACAAATCGAATGAGACAAAAAGCTTTTTAGAAAATGATGTCTTACATGATGATTTGAACACAGAAGAGAAAAATGCGTTACTTTCTATTTGTAAGGAGTACTCTGATATTTTTTATCTACCAGGTAATAAATTGACCCACACTAACGCTATTAAGCAAACTATTCCCATTAAAACAGATCATCCTGCAATAAATCTAAAGATGTATCGACTGCTGGAAAAACAGAAGTTATACAGGAGCAAGTTGAGGAAAACATAGAAAATGACATCATCGAACCTAGTAAAAGTCCGTGGAACTCGCCACTACTTGTCGTTCCAAAAACGGATGGACCTCAAGGAGAAAAAAGGTGGCGAGTGGTGGTAGATTTCCGAAAACTAAATGCAATCAGTATAGGTGATGCTTTCTCCCTATCAAGAATAGAAGACATTCTCGATCAGCTTGGCCATTCTCGTTATTTTACAACACTTGACTTAGTTAGCGGGTCTTATCAGGTACTAGTAAGTGAAAAAGACCGACCAAAAACAGCGTTTAGTACAAATATGGGATATTACCAACTTAAACGAATGCCTTTCGGACTCTCTGGAGCTCCAGCGACTCTCCAAAGACTGATGAATTACATTCTAGCTGGGTTGCAAGCCTTCAAGTGTTTCGTGTATTTAGACGATATCGTTATATACGGGCGGAACCTAGAAGATCATAACGAAAAGTTAAGAGCAGTTTTTGACAAGTTGCGCGAATATAATTTAAAGCTCCAACCAAGTAAATGCCAATTTTTAAGAAAAGAGGTCGTATTTCTCGGGCACATATGTACAGAGCTAGGGGTTTTTCCAGACTCATCCAAAACAAAGTGTGTCCAAAATTTCCCAATCCCTCGCACTGTTCGCCAAGTACAATCTTTCCTAGGCCTTGCAAATTACTACAGGAAGTTCATTCCGACTTTTTCACAAATGGCGGAACCAATACAAAAACTTCTCCGAAAAGACGTAAACTTCAAATAGACCGAGCAGTGCCAACATTGTTTTATATCTTTAAAACATTGTTTGATAAACCCACCACTTTTGAGATACCCAGATTTTTCTGTACCTTTTATACTTACAACGGATGCTAGCGCAGAGGCACTGGGGTCCGTCTTATCCCAAGGGGATATATGTGAGGACCAACCAATTGCGTATGCTAGTCGTTCACTTAATAAAGCAGAACGCAACTATTCAACTATTGAAAGAGAGTTGCTTGCAGTAGTTTGGGCTGCACGAAATTTCCGTTGTTACTTATATGGACGAAAATTCGCTGTATACACGGATCATAAACCTCTTCTGGGAATCTTTAACACAAAAGACCCAACATCTCGGTTAGTTCGCTTTCACCACAAACTTTCAGAATTTAATTATGACATTAAATACCACAATCTGAAAACGCTAATGGAATATTGTTAGATAATGAAAAACAGGGAAGCAACGAAAAATTAAGTCAAGTCCGCCTTGAATCGATTAATGATTCACAGAATACAAAAGTCACTAAGGACCCCCTAGATAAAGGTGAAGGAATGAAAAATCAACTAGTAGTATTTGCTCAGGTACACCACTCCATGGACTCGGGCGGTAAGAATGATCTAGTTAAGTCATCAGCTTGCCATGTTTTAACCCGAGCGCAATTGCTTAAGGATTTGGTTGAGATATCGAAACACAGTGATGAAGTAGGCCTAACTACTTCTCGAACAACTGGCAGTAGTAGTTTAGACGAAGAGCACATTACTAGTAATTCTGAATCTGAAACTGAATCCTTTCCACTGGGACGAGATTCAAAGATTCAAACGCTAACTAACCCAGAAGATATTAAAACTGGTTTACATTATTTTCATAACTCCGCACTCGGAGGTCACAAAGGCGTGTATTACGCAGCATGTAAAGAAATGTCTTAAATGCCAAAAAAATAAATCTGGGAAGTAAACGAAAATGCATATTGTAAGAGACTTTAAATATTTTCTTTTAAATGCACTCAACTTGACGACCCGCCCGAATACGATTTACCGCCTAACTGGTGTGATCTCTATATTCAGACTGCCTCCTTCTATCTTCACTCAAAGATCTTCAAAATAATTAAGTTCCGATAAATCCTAAAATGCTACTGCCTACCACTATAATAATCCTGTCGCCGGCATTTATTCCACCTGGTTCAATATTCTCAGATATTCCTAGAATTTAACGTTTCTAATTACCCTATCGTAAATGATATTTTACTTTCCTTTACTTAGCTGTATCTACCTACACTGTCGGTTTATCGCTGAGTCGTCAAGAAGGTTTCTTAACCTTGGGAATATCGAAGGGTCCCACAATGATTGTGCCAGATGGGATTTGTTTGGCGGTGATCATTACAGGTCAAGAACAGGTCTTTAACTTACTCTGCAAGAATTTACATTTTTCCAGGTTTAGAGTCAGACCTGCTTTACAGATTTCAATTAGTAGTTGACGAAATATTTCGATGTTTTCGAGTACACTTTCTGTTGGGATGAGTATATCGTCCATATATACGACAACCGATCCGGGCTTAAGAGGTTCGATTAATTTCGCCATCAAACACATAAACGTAGCAGGAGAATTAGTTAGCCCAAAGGATGCGCGCGTAAACTCATAATGTCCTTCAGGTGTTGTGAAGACCGTAAATTTACGACTTTCCTTTCCAATTGGTATTTGATAATACCCACTTCGAAAATCTAAAGACGTGAAAACTCTTATATTCGACAACGTATTCAGGGTTTCCTCAATGTTCGGAACTGGAAACTGCTTTCGTTGAGTTATTGAATTTAATTGCCGATAATCCACTCACATAATGTATTCTCCGTTCTTTTTCGGAATCATTATTACAGGACTAGCATATTCTGAAGTCGAATGGCGGATGATCCCCAGAGTTAATAGTTCATTTACTGTGTTTCGTAAAGTTGATTTTAACCCGTACGGAACTTTATACGGCTGATACTTAATAACCTTCTCTTTCTTGAGCTTAATGTTCATTTCAACTAAATTAGTATTTCCGATTTCGTTAGTGTTACACGAGAATCGCGAGATTCTTTTATTATATTCACTAGTATGTTTTTGTATTCCCTACTGATTTCCTCTGGAATAACCAACTCGTCCTCATTGATAATTTTTCGCGCTTCTAAACCATTTCCCTCTCCTATTGCGACCTTAGATGTATTTCCATTAGAATTATTTGTTTTGTGAGTAAATTTTTGGTTAGTACATACCCATATCGTCTTTTAGAATATAAAATTTTCCTGGAGTTTTAATTAGTTTAACACCTGGCCGGTCTAAGAAATTTTAGCCAATGATAATAGGAGTGGATTGGGCATCATTAGGAACAACAAGAAGCGTTATATTTTCTTTGACTTTGTCTGTTTGTACGGAATTTTCTATCTTTCCCAGCACCTTGCACTTACTTCCAGCAAAACCACACAAGATAGTATCGCATTGTTCAATTTTCCATAAATTTTCCGCAACCACATTTTCTGTGATTGTTGTTACGTCACTACCTAAATCTAAAAATGATAGCAACTGACCACTCTCCACAAGAATTTCAGGACAATATTCTTTCCCATTAGTTTGGACTGGAGTACTAATATTTCCAACATTTTTCGTTACCTTAGTACAATCTCTAGCTAAATGATCACCCTGTCTACATATATAGCAAAATCTTTTTTTATAATCTACGGTACATACCCGAGCAAGATGACCTATTCCATTAGATCTGTAACATTGCACAGCAGACTTTATTTTTTCGGCATTCTTGATATCTCTACCTATCACTCGATTCGAACATTTGTTTATTCCGTCACTGATTAGCCTGCATCCTCCGCGATTTTCTTGATGCTGGGGATGGTATTAGCCCTTTCTAGTTGTTGCTCGATTATAGTTGGGCTTTGATTATATTGGTTGGTTGTTGGATAAAGCATTGCGGCGTTGCTCCTGTCCATAGATCTTCTCAAATCGTTTTATTTGCTCTAAGAGTTGGGTTAAGGAGTCACATTTTGCAGTTAGAACATTTATTAGATCTCGGTCTCCCAATCCAGAGATTATGTAGTCCATTGTAGCCTCTTCCGATAATTTAATCCTTTTAGCCAATGCTGTAACAGAATAGAAGTAATGCTCAACAAATTCTTCTCGTTTCCTTTTTCTGGTCATTATTTCCATTATAACAGCGGAGTCGTCCCGATCAACCGGAAAGCTCTTTACGAAGTCTACCTTGAACTTATTCCATGTCTTCAATTCTGCTTGTTTGCTCTGGTGCCAAAACTTTGCTGCTGCTTGTATCATTAGCGGGGTCGTTTCTTTTATCTCGCCTATTCCCATTCTGATGGCCGACGATACACTTTCACGGTTAACTTCACATTCCGTTGACGTACTTCCACTTTCACTTGAATCTTGTAAAGTTTCCTCCCTCTTTACTAAAGCACCATTATCTTTTCTCAATAACTCTACTTCTTTCCGTAATGAGCTTATCACTTCATTTATATCACTAGCCATCACTTCTCCAATTTCCGGAGGATTCCTTTCTTTTTTATTCGCAATTTTAACACTTTGACTACCTTTCCTTTTCAGGCTCTGCCCCCTTAGCTTGGAATTTTTCTACATTTTCACTCTACCTTCACTAATTATTTTAATTGACGGTTTATATGCTGTACTAGATACTTAATATAAATTTCGACAGAAAATTAATAACAGTCCTCACTGTTTAATATGAACACTATACACTGTTTTTTTTTCACGTATATACGATCTTCACTGTATAAGTACCCACAGAAAATGTCACTATCATAAACTTTCCCTTAATATTTTAAAATATTAAACGCACGACGAGTAGCGCGAAAGTTCTACCTCACACTTGAATTTGTAAGAGACCTTAAATCTTTTCCTTTAAATGCACTCAACTTGACGACCCGCCCGAATACGATTTTCCGCCTAACTGCTGTGAACTCTATATTCAGACTGCCTCCTTCTATCTTCACTCAAAGATCCTCAAAATAATTAAATTCCGATAAATCCTAAAATGCTACTGCCTACCACTATAATAATCCTGTCGCCGGCATTTATTCCACCTGGTTCAATATTCTCAGATATTCCTAGAATTTAACCTTTCTAATTACCCTATCGTAAATGATATTTTACTTTCCTTTACTTAGCTGTATCTACCTACACTATCGGTTAATCGCCGAGTCGTCAAGAAGGTTTCTTAACCTTGGGAATATCGAAGGGTCCCACAATGATTGTGCCAGATGGGATTTGTTTGGCGCTGATCATTACAATATGATGATAAGTGATACAGCTCAAAAACCTTTTGAGAAGGTGTACCTTGACATTGTAGGTCCTTTACCCACGTCGGAAATGGAGACAAATATATTCTTACTTTTGTAGACTATTTGACCCGTCTATTCGACTGTTTTGCGATCCCCGATGCAGAAGCAATAACAGTTGCAAATAATTTTTACAAAAATATAATTCTCCGTTACCAAGTACCTACCTAAAAAGGTTATTACAGATCAAGGCTCTAATTTTACTAGTGGTCTCTTTAGGAACGTGTGTAAATTACTAAGGGTTAAAAAAATACAAACAACATCATATCACCCGCAATCAAATGGGGTTTTAGAGAGGGCACATGGCCCCTTGCTCGACTATTTGCGCAGTTTCGTTGATGACCAACCTGAAAAATGGGACAAGTGGCTAGCAGATGCTGCATACGTACATAACAACACTGTTCATACTGGAACGAAAATGACACCCATTGAAGCACTATACGGTTTCCGCAACCCACTCCCCACGAATCTAAAACAAGATTCAGAACCGATTTATAATTATGACGACTATGGTAATTACATCAGATACAAAATGCAAAAGATACACAAAAAGGTTCGCGGAAATCTAATACGAAGTAAGAAGATAACTAAAAACTATTATGACCGTAATACAAGTATGATAACAATTCATGTCGGAGATCAAGTTCTTCTGCGAAATGCCCAAAAGAAACACAAACTATCGTCTATATGGACAGGGCCATACGTAGTCAATAAAATCGACAATGATATAAATTGCACTATCCAAATCGGTAAAAAATTGCAACGTGTTCACAAAAATCGTCTCAAAATTTTTCAGAATTAGTTAAATATGGTATACGAACGTCTTAATTTTCTCCATAAAATTGTTTTCTTTTTTTTTAATCCAGGCTAATTTCAAGAATAATTCTGTTCTTAATTTTGCTTCTTCTGCCAGGGATATTTTGTTTATGACCGGATTTCCAAGAAATAAGGAACGCTGGCATTTTATTCGAGCAAATTGGAAACGCACTCGTGTACCAAAGCAAGTGGACCCTAATCACCCAAGTGAAATTTGCAAACGAAGTAGAAGTGGTAGGATTTATTGAGAAATTTAATAAAATTATAACAGAGATGTGTAAGGTTTTAAAAGCAGAAGGAGACCTAAATAATTCTTGTATTACTTGGCATGAGCAAATCACGCGAATAGTTAAAAATATAAGAGATAAGTTAGATAGTATAGAATTCTATTCAAGTAGGGTTAGAGAAAAAAGGGAAATACTCGATGGTACCATGGATGATAGGGACACCAAAAATATTTACAGTCGTTTAGGGAACCTTGAAGCCCATGATAATGAAAACCTGCATTTAATTGCCAAGCAAATAACAGTGGTAAAATCAAAGTTTAGCACAGTAGATACTATTCTGCAGAACCTTACCCATCATCAATTAGATGTGGAACAAAGGTTAATGCATTTCTCAGAGAGATTAGGCGTGCACCTCCAATACGTTATGGCTGAAATTCAAAAGGTTCACATACAAGCACATTTTAACGAAAAACAACCATTCTTATGTTATTAAAGCTCCAAGAAGTCTACTTCCACCTAGCAGAAGAGGATACAATTTTTACAGCACTACACCAGAAAAAATTACATCCGGCAATTCTATCAGGGCAACATCTTTCCAAAACTACCAAGAGATAATAAAAATAAATTACGGACACCCACTCCTAAACGATTTGACTTTATTGAGCTATTTCCAAATTAATAACCAATTTCTTATTCGAATTCACATCCCACTCACAGAATCTACAGCTTATACAATAAATAAAGTTTACTTACTTCCGATACCGATTTCAAATACACAGTCTTGCTTTCTGGATATCCAGACAAATTACCTTTTTAATAATACTAAGCATCGAAACTATTTAGAATTCTTAGAGCAAGATTCACATCTAAATGCAATTCGTACACATCAGCTAATTATACATTTGCAAACAAATCCAACCTAAATTTATAGGCCAAGACAAGAATAACTGCTTAATAAACGTTTTGATAACCCTTTCAACGATCAGCCGTCTTGTTTGCATCGGATCACAGACCAAAGCAAAGATTTCTTTATCAAAATGGTACAAAAAAATATGTGGCTCTATAATTTTCAGCAGAGGAAAAGTTTAGTGGTACGTTGTAAGGAAGCTAATTACCGTGAAACCTTACACGATCAAGGGATACTTACTCTCAAAGAAATGTGTTCGTATCAAATGGGCGTGTTTGAGATACCTTTTGAAAGAACATTTGAACAAACTATTCCTGTTAGGGAACCAGACCAACCAAATATCCCGCAACTAAGAGTTAGTGTAGATTCCCAGAAAATTCTTAATTTTCCTAACTTGGAAGTTATGAACGCGGACCTCGTTCAAAATAACGATTACTTACACGCATAAAGTCTGGCACAAAGGCAATAGACGACCTGGAAAAGGATATAAACTTACTCAAATTAACGAGAGATTCTAAACAACAGCGCATTGAAACCCATATCAACTCCACAATTAGAATTGTGTGCGTTTTCATTGTTCTTTTTCTGATTGTGTAAAAGATTCCTTAAAATTACTAGAATTGCAAGCAAACCGTACCAGCGAAAGAAACCCCCCATAACGAATCGAAAAGCTCTGAAGACCCAAATAAACAAGACCACGAACTAAATGAAATAGTGGTACCAGTAACATCAGTTTCGGAAAACCCACTTAGCAGATTTAATATATTAGGACGTTCATTTAATGTTAAGATTTAGGAAAATATAAACAAAAACAAGAACAGAATACCATAATAAAGTAATTAATTACATATTAATATACACTTCTGCCCTCTGCTCTTTTATACTTTTCCATTCTATCTGATATAATAAGGAATAATAATATATAAGACACATAAACAAATTAAATCATGATGTAAGGGAGCAAAGCGGAACATATTTCCATTTCAAAATTATTGTAGAAACTTATTTTTGTAACAACTTTATATATCTATCGTAAGTTAGTTGAGAAAAGTAAAGACGAAGTCGCATAACCTTATTTTTTATTATTGTAGACATGTAATTAAATTAGATTTAGCACCACTTAGGTTCTTTTCTTGTTACTATTATATAAAAGTTTATTGGTTGTTCTATAGTGAAATTAATTTGTATTATTAATCTGTTCTTATAGATGAAATTTATAAATTTGGTTTAAATTAATAATTTAATGAATATGGAAAAAGTAAAATTACAAAAATGTTTGTTTCATCTCATACACCATAAAAAAAAAAAAACTCAACATCTAATAAAAAAAAATTGGAAAGAAAAATGTTACCTCCAGTAGGCATCATTTTTCTTTTCTACGAGGGTAAGGAATGTAAAGAAAGTAATTATTCCACAAATTCACGACCTAGTCTTGCGAAAGTAAACACAATAAATTAAATTAAATTGCAAGCTTGGCATATTGAGTGTCATTCTCATTTATTTGCATTTTCAATTGATAGGGAATAGCGAATTGTGACCCAGATAAACAAAAATTATTAATTAATTGCAAGCTCTATACTTTGAGATTTCTCAATATCGCGCAAATCGAATATTGGGCAGAATTTATGATTGGAAGAGTTTTTGAGTGACACTCTATCCGAGGTATTGTATTGGAGTAAGATCTTGGAGTATTAGTTTGGAATTAAGACGAAGCGGGTAATAAGAAAAGGGTGACGAGCGGGCCGTGAGTTTGTGCGGAAGTTGAGTCCGATTGATAAAGAGTTATCGAAGTGTCTGTTCGATATAAAACTAGTGTAGAAATATAGATACTCAACAAATAGTGTTTGATATTTGAAAATAATAATGATTACAATGTATTAGCAGTGCTAAATATTTGGAAAAGTGTTTTATAAAATAATAAAATGATAAAAAAGTGTTAACCTCTTGTGTATTGGAAGAACCTACAAAAATACCTAACACTTGAATATCGTAGAGGTCGTTGTCCATAACGCGTTGAAAAGTAAAGGGGCATTTTTCAATCAGAAGGTCATACTGACGTATTCGTAGTGCTAGTGTCCTCAGGATGCATTTCAATTTGATAGAAACCGCTTGTTAAATCAAGCGTTGAGAAAAACATGCATTTACCGAATTTGTCTAGGATTTCGTTAATTTTAGGTAAAGGGTATCTGTGAGAGATTGTCTTCTCATTAGATTGCGGTAGTTAATTACAAGGTGCCATTTCTGTTTCCCGTTGGCGTCCCTTTTTTTGAGGACTATCCATATAGGAGAGCTCCACGGGGAATAGCTTGGTGGCCTTTGATGCCTTGTTGTATCATATCTTTAATTAGAGACTGAAATTCAGTTTTGTCCACGAATGGATACCAGTACGATTTTGTATAAAACGATACGTCATCGGTGGCTCTTATCCGATGCTTCACTTTATTGGAAAATGAATGGTCTTGACCTTCTTGAAAAATATGTCATCATATCCTTTACATATTTTGAAAATAGGTGGCTTGTAATGTCTGGTCGTCTAATAGAATCAATCTGATTAGTATCAGAATGTTGAATATTGAAATTATTTACTTCACAATATTCTTTATTACTGTATTGGTGGACTTTGAGGGTTTATTCTAAGAAAAGACTTTCCTCATATTCGGAATTGTTTATTACTTCTACTGTACTGTATATATTTCGTGCATTGTAAATACCTTCTGGTAATAATAGGTTTGGTTTCAGCTTTGTTGTTAGTATGAGAATGGCTTCATGTTGTACATCTACCGGGAGTCTAGCAATTTTTTTGAGTTTGGAGGAATCGAGTATTGGCTTGACATAAAATTGGGCCTAAATTGAGGAGGCATCAGTGAATATTCGTAATGAGGATCTTGTTTCGTATATCGACTTTGGCTCGTAATGATGTTAGTGCATAAATACCTATTAGTCCATCGAAATAGCCATTAAATCTAAATACTAGAAATTTGGTTTCTCCAGTATGATTAAATTCAATAAAATTGGGAAATATTATTTCTCTACTGATTTCGTATGAATTGACAATAGTTGCTATGAAGGTAGTTGGAATAATAGTTAGGGGTCATCGCAGTGAACAAATTTAGGATTGATAAAGGATGAAGATGCTCCAGTATTGATTAGAAATTTTAATTTCTTCCAAAAGGTGAAGAAATATTTACGTAAGGAATAGCGACACCGTGCTTGTTTACATCTAAGTAACTGATTTGTTCTATGAATCATGTTCAGGAAATTTTGCCTCATTTATTTCAAATGACTGATCAGATCTTGGTTTAACAATGACTGCTTTACAGCCATTTCAGGCATATAAACTGTGCCATTCTACGAAATTGAGACAGATCTATAGAGATGCTCATAACACCTGAAAATCCATTATTCAGCGAGCTAAGTTCCAATTCGACCAAAACATTAGACAGAAAATCTTTACTAGTCAAAAGGGTAGTAAGAGTTTCTGGTCTCTTGTTAAAACAGTCAAGAACAACTTCACCAGTTTTTCGGTACCGTCCCTAATTCACAACCGGGATGTGTATACGGAATCATTGGACAAAGCTAATTTGTTTGCCTGAGGCTGCTGGGCCTGATGGTATTTCGCCCCTGGTACTCAAGTGCTGCGCCTCTTCTTTAGCTAAACCCCTACGCAAACTATTTCACCTGTCTTATTCGACAGGAGTCTTTCCTTCGGCATGGAAACATGCACATGTTCAGCCAATACCCAAAAAAGGAGAGGCAACCGATCCTTCAAATATAGACCAATTACCCTTACTTAGTTTTTTCGCAGGTTTTCGAAACACTCATCAACACACAATTGATAAAATATCTAGAAACTAAGCATCTTATTAACGATCGCCAATAGAGCTTTCGTGCTGGCCGTTCTACTGGAAATTTACTAACATTCCTTACCGAGAGATGGAATCAATGTCTCCGTAATTTTGGCAAATCTGAGATCATCGCATTAGATATCTGGAAGGCCTTCGATGGGGTCTGGCATCCTGCTCTTTCAGCCAAACTTCAGGCATTAGGCCTAGACAATCTATTCTTAAAATGCGTCGAAAGCTTTCTTTCCCCCCGTTCAATCCAAGTTATATTGGACCGAGTTATTTCTGACCGTTTTATAATCCATTTTGGTGTACCGCAAGGTTCTGTGCGCTCTCCTACTCCTACGACGCCACACGTTCAATTAACTAAACTATGACCTCACAAAAATACTCGCTTGGGGCACAGCGCATCGAGTCTTGTTTAATGCTTCCAAACGCAATGTTGTCTGTTATCACTTAAACGTACTCCAACACCCGCTCATAGAAATATCCAATAATCTTAGTTGGTCCGATCACATTTTTGGTATTGCAAAAAACATGATGAAATGCCTGGGCTTCTTGCAAAGATCCAAGAAATATTTTACTCCATCAGACTTGGCGCAAATCTACAAACCTCATATCAGGCATAGATTAGAATATAATTCCCATATTTGGGCAGGGGCTGGAAGTACTGCATTATCCGCATTAGACAAAGTCCAAAAGATGCCCTTGTGGCTAACGTACGATGTCATATCAATAGTAAATATTGATTCCTTAGACCACCGTAATGTCGGATGGCTTTCTCTCTTTTGTCGCTACTTTTATGGTCATTGCTCTGACGTAATTTCTAGCCTGATCCCTTGTAGAATTCTTGCCATGCGCACTATACGAGCTGTAACCCGAGCTCATCCTCAAATCTGGAAATTCCATGAATCATTCATAAGCAGAACAGTATGAATGTGGAATTTGTGCCATCATCGCCCCCCCCCCAACTACGAGCCACAAACATTCAAGCGTACCGCGCACCGTCACCTACTTGACTCAACGTAATAATTCATTTCCTACCAAGGCTGTTCTACGGCATCATAGGATATCCCCTGAGCTTTGGCAGCATCATAAAAAAAAAATTATCGTAATATTAATCTCATTGGGGTTCGTAATTTTAGCGTTCTATTTGAAAATTAATTAACATTTCACATAACAGATTTATGAACACTTTCATAATAATAATTATTATTTATACTGCGAGGGTTTTGTTCAGAGAAATTGTGCAGTTCTTTTATGACAAAATTGGCTTGTCTTGCTGGCCTTAAGAAATTATTTAAGTACGGTCTGTATAGTTCAGGAGTCCTGTGTGACGTAGTGAGTTATGTTTGTTCACAAAACTCTGCACAACAGCAACAACAAATGCATCAACCACAGCAACAACATATGCACCGGTACAATCTGCGTAGCTCAAGTCAGGCAGTTACCCAATACCCGGTGACCACGCTCAATGTAACTTGAAGCGAAACGTTCGGGGTGAGTACTTGTTTTAGCACTCACTAAATAATTTATTTATAACGCGACTAATCCGGAAAACGTATATAAAACTATCAGTAGGCAACCGCGAAAGCCTTAAAAGTTTATTTACCATTGCTATGGAAACACTACGTACTAAAGTTTTTGTATGGCAACCATACGAAGGTGTTGCCCAATTGGTCCCATATTTGAACTTAATTTAAAATTTTTTAAAAAAGGCACGTGTACAAAATTTCAGCTCTCTACTTCGATGCGTATATATAGTGAAAATCTAAGGTTTTGTATGCAAACATCTAGAAGGGGTCGCCCGATTTCAACCATTTTTGTATTTGATTTACTATTGCTATGAAAACATCATTTACCAAATTTTAGTTCTCCACGTCGACCCGTTCCCAGATAGGGGCCAAATATATAGTTAAAAAAGAAATTTTTGTATCGCAACCCTACGAAATAGTTGCCCGATGTGTCCCATTTTTGAACCTAAATTTACATAAAAAAAAACAAAAAAACACCGTCTATACAATTTGAGCTATCCACGTTCACGCGTTCTCGGACAGTTTTCAATTATATAGTCAAAAACCAAAATTTTGTATGACAACACCAAGAAGAGGTTGCCCGATTTAGTCTGTTTTTTAAATTTCCTTTGCTATTGCTATGAAAACACCGCGTACCAAATTTCAGCTCTTTGTGTGCACTCGTTGTCAGGCAGTGTCGAAAAATATACTAAAAAACGAAATATTTGCATGGCAAACCTACGAAGGAGTTGTCGGATTTAGTCCATTTTTGAACATATATTTTAAATTTGTATGAAAATGCCGGGTACAAAATTTCTGCTTTCAACATCATTGCATTGTCAGGCTGTTCTTACGTCTCGACTACAGCGCCATCTATCGTGGCCAAAACTATCCTGTCTCTCAAGCTGGAACCACCCAAACACATACACAAAATTTCTTTGCAATCGGTTGTGCAGTTTCGGAGATTAGCTCGTACAAACAGAGTGACACTGGATCTTTATATGTATATTAAGATTAATCACAAGATTTTCTTTCCATAGTTTACACTTTTCACTTTTATTCTTAAAATCAAAAATGCTCTTCATTAATTTTTAATTTATTTATGGTTAAAATATTAAACTGTAGTGTCTGCATTTCATTAATGGTCAATTGATTAATGTATTAATGGTCTTATTTAATATAAATAAATATATTGAGTAAATCAAAAATTTAAAATATTATTTTATTTATTTGATTTGAAATCTAGGCATATTTTTTTTACTATTTATACTACTTTTAAGGAAAGGAAAAAATATCAAAAATTGATTTATTATTCTTACACGATGATTCGTCGTAATATTCCAAATAACGAAGTTCCTGATATGATTCCAACCGACATTTTTCTTCCATGGAAGTCTTTAAAGTTCCCAATTAAAGGGTAAAAACATACCACGAGATTTCTGATTCAACAATAATCTGCCTGTTAAGTCCCAATGTGGGCTTAGCATAAAAAGGGGCAGGTGCCGGTTGAGGAAATGATAAGACATGGTTTTTCAAATAACAAAATTCAGTCGTTTATTATCACGGAAAAATCTGTTATATACTAAACAATTCAAGTATGTATTCTCTTCGTTTATTTACAATAATTCATATCTAGTTCATGGAATTCCCTACTACAAAGACATTACCTCTATATAGTTCAATTTAAGTATTATTAAATATTCGGCGTTTTTTCGTTGACGCTTTTATTTCTCAATCTGCAATGAGAGAAGGAAAAAATTATTATTCACAAAAAAAAAATGTAAGGTTAAGTTAGCTGGAATGAGCGTCAATGAACTGCTCATGTAGGTTATGGCTGAGATACAAAAAACAAACTCCCACTGGGATGCTGAAAAGGAAAATATTCTTGATAAAGTTATTAATTTTAACTAAAATGTTAGTAAAAATGGGAGTCAGAAATACTTCCCTCGGTTTTTGTTAAACAAGACTTAATGTGGTGTCAGAACTACCGATCCGTCTTGTGGCTTGGCCAAATCGCAGGTGATTTTCTGATTCCAGCAGTTCGCTATTTATAGGCAGAAACACAATAGGAATTGTGTCTGCCGGTGGCGTTGCCAATGACGCCCGCATCATTTTGTGAAATTTTATACTTAATTCACGCTGGGACGTCATGGTGGATTTCCTTATGAGAATTTTGTACTGTTTGGCTGCCATCTTGAATCTGTCAAAGTTTTTGATGGCAGCTATTGATTGTAGATAAAAAGTATTTACGTTTTTCAATGTTTATTTATAAATTTATTGACAATTTGTTTCTCTTTTCAGATTTTTTGGTCCTTTAGGATGGTTTGAGACATCGTGGGAAGATTAAACCGCAACATGTAGTGTAAGTCATGGTTTTAATTAAAGTGTCAGATCGTGAATGATCTGAAACTTCTATTTGCTTATTATTTTTTATAAATACTTTTAGTTTTCTTTTTAGACTCCGCTTGAGCTTACTTCGTGGGACAAATATCAATTTCATCGCAGGATTTTGACCTTTTTTGTGTAATGTGAGTGTTAGTTCTATCAGCTTTTAGTATGTAAATTTACTTTTTAATTTTAAAGATTATTGCGCGACGGAACACTGCCGTTGAGGGTTTTTCAAAAATTTGCTGTAGTAGTAATTAAATGCACTCTTTTTTTATTATTACCGATATGCTGTCGATATTGCAAACTATTTACCGATAAACCAAAGACATTTAATTTACACGAAAAAAAGGTGAATTAATCGATAGCTGATGGAATAGCTATCCCACAAACTGCGACAGTTAAATATTTGATCTTTATATGTAATAAAAAAAACAACAATTTCCAGTTTAAAATGAATTTATTCATAATATCTCGACCGAGTATAAACAACTGAAAATATAATGTACAGGAACTTTTTGTACTCTTATCATACAAAACGTACCGTCTGTGGCACTGGAAGCTAGGTGCCTTCTTACTGCAGATGCCTGGGAATGCACTGAATTGCAAGGTGACGAACTTGGATATGAAAATTATGTAGACTCGGCTATATTCGTAACTCACGTAAGCATTGTTAAAGCATTAACAGGAGGGTGATTCCGATCTTTTGTCGTACTTTAATATCAAAATATACGCCTAAACGAAATGAACTTTTTTACTGATTTTTTCGTTTTTTTATTCAGTTCAGCAAGCCCTGCATTACGTAAAATGAACTGAAAATGACACCTCACATTACAAAATCAAAATATTATTTAAGCACTTATATTGCTCTAATTAGGTGTAGAATATCCATTTACCTCAGTTTAAAATTATTGTCACAACCTCGGAAGCAGCTGACTAATTTGTCGAACTTTTAGGCGTGTATTCTGACATTAATTCATTGCAAACTCATTTTAGTTTATTTTCTGGTTAAGGAACAGGATTAATTAAAATGAATATGGTGAATATAAAAGTACGACAAATATGAGGTGAAATGTCAAAATATGTGACTAAAATATACGCCTAAGCTACGACAAAGCGATCAGAATCACCTCCCAGGTCTAAAGTTAGAATGGAAGTAATTTAACAAATATATAATGTTCCTTATTCAAATATAATAGCACGTAGTCAGCTAAATTGGATTTGTGCACTGTTACAATACAATCGTACATAAGCCTATTTTGAAATAAGTAATATAAAAACTAATATTAATTTAGTTAGTTTCTTGCAATAAAAATAAGACTTACATAAATGAGTAAAATTACGTATATCTCTTACTATCATTTTATATAATTATATTTCTGTTCTTAGGTTGAAGTAAAGTGTAGTTTAGATTAAATATTCTATGACGAAGAAAAATATTTTAGAAAATTAATTCAATCAAAAATTAATTCAATTAAAATCAAGGCTTATTCGTAAGATTACATCAAGCGCAGCATACATGTTTGTAGTTTGTACTCAAATTTATCAAAAATCTTATTCTGTATCTTACAACAACACTGGCTAAAAATGGTTAACCTATGGTGAATGTGAAATAATAGAATGGCAGAACACATGCATCAGTCCAAATCCAGAATTGTTTGCAGAGCGCAATACTCACGGTTCTGGAGACAGTGGAGGAACTCAAATTTTAACTGACTAAGGTTAAGATCTTTCAAAGAAAGCAGATCCGATGATCCGGAGCTTTAAAAAACTCCGCTTTGCCCATCTCTCAGATGATAAGTCAGCTTGGCACTGGGCTGAAAATTAGATCTAAAACTTAGGCCCTAAGGTAATAAAAATAAAAATCAACAATAAGCACAATGATGAAAAGAAAAGTTGGGATAGCATGAAGCCCCAAAGTTACTTCCATATCAGTCGATTATTGATCTAAAGCACATGAAAAATAAGAGAAATTCCTCGTCAGTGAATAAATTGTCAGAAATCTTTATACAATAGTTTAAGGAAGTTGCGCATGTCATACATAGATTGTGTCACCTCTAGTAACGATATTTATAAAAAGAAGACGATCTTATCAAATGAACGCAATATTATAATATGAATGCGATATTATCCCATCAAGATTAAATTATCAGAAGACGATGAACTTATTTGAAGAAAATGGTGCTGACAATCAAATGAAGATAGTCTTACTCTTATCCAGTGGTGTATTGGGGGGGGGGGGACGTGGAGGAACGACGTTCCGGCACCTTTTTTTCAGAAACGGAACGCGTTCCAGTACATTTTTTAGTAGTCATTTTTTAATTTCAACCTCGCTCCAATACGCCTCGACCTGATGTAGGGAAACCCTGAACTCTTTCCCAGAAACCTATTGGAAATTTTTTCCTCAGAAGCGATCAAAGTGAATAAAAACTGTGCCCAAACATTTTTGTAAATTTCTAAGCAAAAATTAATGCTTATCTACACGCCTGCGCTCATAAAAATTGTAAGCGACCCAAGTTGACGGTCTCCAATAATGCATAAAATTTCTAAAGAAAAAACTTCCAGTAAACTTCCGAGAAAATATTGTGGGCTTCTCCTTCCCCACATCAGGTCTAGGCATAGGCGGTTTTATTTCAGAAAAGCGTTACGGGGTTAGTGCGAATGCGCAAGCCTGCGGAAGTTCGAATCCCGTCAATGACTATTTCATTGAGAATTGCGCCAGTAACCAGTTAGTCTGTGCCAGTAACGTTGTTGTTTAGATTGTGTTATTGTGTATAACGCCAACGTTGTTTTGGTAGTTTGTGGGTTCTATTTCCATTGTAAATTATAAGGTAGTTTAATTATTTTTAAATATTAAATATAATGCATATTAATTTTAATTATTGCAGTAATATTTCGAAAATTCTACAATAAAAATTACTTTTTTATATTAAAAATTTTAAATGAGCGAAAAACGTATACAACCCACTTTGGACACTTTCCTTGGAAAAAAACTTAAAACGCAACAAGAAGAAAATGTACAAGTGCTGGAAACTAAGGAAAAACAAATGGATATCCCATCAACATCAACAGAAAATGTTCAAAAAGAAGCAGAATCTCCATTAATAAATTGGCCGAGTATTTGGACTGCAGATATGTGGTTAGAAAAGAAAAAAAATTATGCTTGGCTAAAATGCGATTCCGGAAAACTAGGATGTCTGAGTTGTTCGGCTATTCAAAATTTAGGACCTTTAAAGACGCAGGGAGTAAGCATCTCAAAATAATGGAGAGGCAATCAGGTATCAGCTTATGGAAAGGATAAAGCCGCACAACTAACTTCTTTGCGAAAAAAATTTTTCAAACATTGTAAAAGTTTTTCACATACAACAGCTGAGAGAATATTAAAAAAAGCAGACAAGCCAAAGCTTCAAATTATTGTAGATAAGTTGAAAGATTCTGAAATTTGTAGCACCAGTAAGGTTTTTAGAACTGCTTATTATATTGCTAAACATGATCGTCCATATTCTGATCCTTTTGATATACTAAAACTTCAAGAAATGAATGGATCTACTATAGCTCACGGATTACGATCTAGATTCAGTGCTACAGAAATTGTTGATCATATTGGAATTCAAATGAAATCCAAAATTTGTCAACAAATAGTAAAAGTTCAAGGAAACTTATCTATTATCATAGATGAATCTACCACTTTAAGTAAAAAGTCTGGTCTTATTATTTATTTAAAATGCGAAACCGATAAAATGAGAGATCCTCATTTCTTGTTTCTTGATTTAATTGAATTGCAGGATCAAACAGCTAACACCATAACAGAGGTTCTCTTAAAATGTTTGGAAAAAAATGGTTTTGATGACAATTATTTAAAACACCATTTAATTTCATTTACAAGCGATGGGGCCAGTGTTATGTTAGGAAGAAAATCTGGTGTGGGAACAAGACTAACACAGAAATATCCGAATCTAATTACATGGCATTGTCTAAACCATAGGCTGGAATTGTCGGTAGGAGATGCTATTTCTGAGGTTAATGGGGTTAATCATTTTCAAATCTTTATGGACAAGTTATACTCCTTATATAGTCAATTTCCGAAAAATCAAAGAGAAATTGAAACATGTGCAACTACTCTCGGTGTAGAAATTAAACGTATTGGACGTATATTCAACGTCAGATGTGTGGCCAGCTCCTTTAGGACTGTATCAGCAGTTTGGCAGAGCTGGTCATCTTTATGTCATCATTAAGAAAATGCGAGTAAAGACAACAACCGCACTAAAACGGAACAATTCATGTTCAATGGATTGTATAAAAGAATATCATCGAAACAATTTATTCAAGATTTGGCCTTAATGTATGATGTTCTATTCGAGCTATCTATTCTATCAGAAGCATTGCAAAAAATAAAAACTTCAATAGTATATGCAGACAAATTGATTCGCCGCACAATCGCTTATTTAGAATATTTAAAAGATCCTCAGAAAGGAAAGAACTCATTGGAAGCAATTTCTGCTTGTGAAATAATGCAATTATCTTCAATTTCGTTGACGGATAATAAAATGGCAAAATTGATTCACAGAAATCAATTCTTAATTAGTATTATTAATAGTATGAGGAATAGGCTAAACATAAACACTACATCAGCAAATTCTTCAGGTTCAAAGACTTTCGACAGCTCCGACATTGTTAAAGAATTGCGAATTCTTGAACCAACCGAATGGCCATCTGAAATTAATATGGAATTTGGAGAAAAAGAAGTAAAATCTCTCTGCCAACGCTTTAATTTACCTTTGGGGAAAATTTTAAATGCCTTTAGAGATTACTTGTCTTGTGGCGGTCGTAATATTTCAGACGATTTGAGAACGTTAAAAAAATATTCTAAAATTATACCTTGCAGTTCTTCAGAATGCGAGCGTGGTTTCAGCAGCATGAATTTATTTGTAACGGAAAGAAGATCACGCATTTTAATTGATCATGTTGCAAATTTATTGTTTATAAAAGTTCATGGACCACACTTGGAATTTTCGGAATCCAATTTTATACGTAAAAACCTGGTTGCGTACTCATCGATCCGCTACTGACCAGCAAACTAAAAGAGCAGGGGCAAATGATGAAATTGTATGTGATCCTATCTGGGAGTTTTTGTAGTACACTATAAGTGTACTACATAAAAATAATAATATCTTTAAGATTCTTATTTTTATCTTTTTTCGATTTTTTTATTTTTTTGTTTGTTAATATTTTGTATAGTAAGAATAAAACAAAAAAAAACTTACAAGGAAGCCAATAGTTTGCTGAACATAAGATGATCTCCGATAAACTTTCAGCAAGCTGCTTGTGGAAAGTCACGGACTATTTTTATTTTTATTTTTTGTTTTGCTCTCACCATACGTTCCGTTACTTCTTAGTTTACCAATACACCACTGCTCTTATCAGATTAAGATGAACATACAACAATAAGGTTACCTTAGCCGATGAAGACGATAAGGACCTTTTCAAATAAAGTCGATCTAATCAGACGAAGACGATCAGATGAACTTACCGAAGTCGATCTTGTCAGATATCCGAATTTCTAGATGACTATGACATTTTCAGGTGAAGTGATATGTTCAAGAAAATGCAGTTATGAAGATGAAAATATACGAACGCACAGCCATCAAGGAGCTACGGCCTTGTTGATGACTTTCATACCTGTCAGATAAAGAGCATGTACTCCAATAGCAGAGCTAGGCACAAGACCGTTAATTCGTTAATCGTTAATTAATGAAGTTAACTTTTCGAGTAACGGATTAACTTTTAAGAATATTAACGCACTCTTTAACTTCTGTTAACTTCCATAAGTCCGTTAACCGTTACTTAGGTACATACTATTTATGGCGAAAATGCCGTGACGCCGCGAAAATCATGCTGTGACTAGTTTTGGTCGTATATGTGTGTGGCTTCGCGTAGGTTCCGTACATAGAAGTCATCACGCTTCAAAGAGAAGCTCAAGCATATCTCGGATCACTCGTACCAAAAATTGCAGCAACTGTATTTAAATTAAAGAATATCAAGGTTAGGGGTCTTGTGAATTGCACAGCTTTAGCCAGTGCCTTATTAAAGGGCATAGATAAAAGGTTTTTACATCTCTGGACGAAGAACAATGCATACTTGCTGCGACTTTTCATCAGTGCTCTCCAGTATTTTGATTCTCCCGTAATTTTAATTTGATTCCGAAATATTTATTATAGAAAACTAAGATTTTATACTGTTTTTTTTATTTATCGTCCACGTCCTACCTAAACTTCCCCAACCGAAACATTTTTTTTATAAGCAAGGGGATTATACGAAGCTCTTATTGGGTAGTCTTACAAAAAAATTATAAATTAATAAATCAAAATAACGGTGCTCGGTGAGCGACAAGTCAGTCAGTTTTTGAAATTATAATCTTTATTTATCTTGCAACAATTGGTTGACACGAAAAAACTTATATTTAATTCAGTTTTTTCTATTATCAAATAGTTTACCGGGTTTTCTGCTGTATTTTTCTATCTGAAATGGTAGAAAAATGCAGTGGTTAGATTTATTTGTGACTAAAATGTTATAATCTATTGTACTGTGTATAGTTCAACTCACCATATACAGTTTAGAGCACTATATATCGTTTGAATCACCATACACAGGTTTACTGTATTGCAACCAGTTTAAAGCACTGGAACAACTATAGCTAAGTTCTATGTACTGTGTATGGTTCATATCAATACAGTTTAAAGCACTGTATACTGTTCAAATCACCATACACAGTTTTATTGTATTAAACAAGGCTTATCAGCTTTTACACTTAAATGCGGTGTACAACTGTTCAGCTTATAAAGAATACTATAAAGCTTAAAGCGGTCTATAGTTTCTATTATTCTTGGTAATTCCAATTGTATAGTTTACAGCACTATACAATTGGTGGCATCAAGTAGTTTAAAGCACTACTTAGCAGATTGATAATTTAAAGCATTACCTGGTCTGCTCAGCAAGGACTGCACTTCTTAGAGCGCCAATTCCCATTTATATAGGCAGTTCATTCGTTGCAAAGACTACTGAGGTAAAAGATTTTCTTACGTAACCTTGGAGACGTTTTTATTGATTTTACTTTCTTATGAAACCATACACCTCAGTTGCCCTGGCAACGATTTATTTGGTGTACGACTGTACATTCTCCCGCCTCTCGATTTGAATACTTACTCCGTGGCTTGATCATAACCTTATATATGTTCCCTTTTTTTGTAATCTTGACTTGTTTATCGGTGTCAATGTAGTAGATGTAATGTTTTTTGGCTGCCAATACCTTTGTCCAAGGAATATCATAAGCCTTTATTTGCTGCAGTAGATCGGGAGATACTTGTAGGTTCCTCATTATGGTATCAGGAATTTGGCTTTGTTGTTTGGTCATCCTTCTTTTTGGAATGTCTGGTAATTTTTTTGGTCCCGAGTGGAATGCAAATGCTTCTTGTGGGTAGTGTAACAATCTTTTTGCCAGTGCCATTATGGATGCCGAAGCTGGCTGTCCATTGGTTTGTTTCGTGGTGTTACTGGCCTTGGTGCTCTTGGAGGTGTATCTGGGAGTGGTGATATTCCCCTTATGGGTTCTTTATTTATTAATTCCCTTAAAGATTTTGAACAAATATCTACATAGTCAGTGTCCATTTTGTTATATCTAGTTTTAGTGGATAAACTGTTAATTATTTCATTTTTCAGAAACACCAAATCATTGTATTTGGTTTAGTGGATAAATTATAAATTATTTTGTGTATACATATATTTTATTTAGAAACAACTGAATCGTTGTATCTGTTGGCAACCGTAGGTTGCTGAGGTTTTTTTTTTTTTTTTTTTATAAATAACTTGATTTAACGTTGGATTGTTTTCCTCAATAAGAGGAATTATTTTTGTGATTGGTCTTGTTAAAATATGTGTGAGCAATGACCTCTTCTGCCTATGAATTGGCGAAAGGCTGCTAAGAAAGCACTTGTGGATAGTTCGGTAACTAATTCTATATGGATTGCCTTTGTTGAGATGCAAATGAATATGTAAATATATGCCTTCGTTATTCTTGCGGATTTTAGTCTGGTTGTTTTTAATTCATTGTCAACTCCAGTATGGATAAATTGTAGTGACTGTGTAACATGAGCGGAAGGCAGTGAGCTCATTAGTTGGTTGGAGGTGGTCGCGTTATATCGTTTGCAGATAGTGCAGTTCTTAATTCGGTAGCGAATCGTGTTTCTAGCGTTGGTTATCCAATATTTTGTTCGTAGTGTGCTCAGAACCAACTGCGTACCGCCGTGAAGAGAAGTCTTATGGATATTGTCAATTAGTATGTTTGAGATATGATGTTTATTAGGTAAAATGATTGGATGTTTTTGACTGTAGGCTATATTTGATTGGGAAAGACGTTCACCTACTCGTAGAATTCCCTTGGTATCTAAAAACGGATACAGTGATAAAATTGAACTTTTGTTGTGAATAGGTGTGTTTTCTTTTAATAAACCAATTTCCCTTTGGAATTCCACTAGTTGCGTTAATTTAATCACCGTGCACTTTCCAATATCGATTTCGGATACTGATAGATTGCGATCATAACATCGATTGTTTTTTGGTTTTTGACAGTTGTGAATGAACCTTAGACGGTTCTAGTAAATGGACGGTTCTAGTAAATGTGGAAAATTTATTTAATAGGAATGACTCGTTGCTTCCACATGTGTTGGTATAAGTTTGGATTTTCCTTTCTTCTAGATCTGTGTTGAAGGAGTTGTTTTGCTTCGGCCTGGATTCTTTGGTTTGTTGCAACCATGATGGTCCATACCACCACATTTCTAAACTGCATAATTGATTTGGAAGAACTCCTCGAGATGCTGCATCCGCTTGATTGGTTTTTGATGAGATATGACTCCATTTGGTATCTGGTAGATTTGTATGAATTTCAGATACCCTATTGGCAACATAAGTCTTCCATTTGGATGGATGAGATTGTATCCAAGATAGAGTGATGGTGGAGTCTGTCCATGCAAATGTTGGTATATTTTGTAGATTGAGGTCGCTTTGTACTTGATGCAATAAATGTGCTAACAATACGGCACCACAGAGCTGCAATCGAGGTAATGAGACACATTTGGTTGGTGCTACTCTAGTTTTAGATATAACTAATTGCGTATAAATTTGGTTTTTATGTATCGTCTTTAGATAGATAACTGCCGCGTAAGCATGTGTAGATGCATCGCAAAAGCCATGTAACTCTGTAGTTTGAACAACCTATGGATGGAAATTAGTCCATCTTGGAATTTTTATCTGGCGTAAATCCCCTAATTGTTCTTTAAACGTTTTCCATTCGGTTGATATTTTATTTGGAACGTCTGTATCCCACTCACACCCGGATAGCCATAATTGTTGTATGAGTATTTTGTCTTAATAATGGCAGGTGCTAACCACCCTAATGGGTCGAATAACATGGATATTTCTGATATTATAATCCGTTTTGTGTATTCGTTTTTTGGGGGTGGCAGATTAATGGAGAAACTAAAGTAATCTGTAGTTGGATGCCAATATATTCCAAGTGTCTTGATGCCTTCATTTTCTGATACATTTAAAACATTCTGATTCAGGAATATGTTCTAATAAACTTGGGTGATTGGTTGCCCATTTGTGAAGATTGAAACCGCCCTTTCGAAATATATTTACTAGTGCTAATTGCAATTGTCTCTCTTCCTTAAGGGTGTGCGTACCAGAAAGTAGATCGTCTACGTAGAAGTCTTTCTTTATACATTTAGAGGCCAGTGGAAACTTATCCCCTTCATCTGTTGCAAGTTGATGGATAGTTCTGATGGCAAGATAGGGAGCAGGTGCAGTTCCGAATGTAACTGTAGTTAAAATGAAATCTTGAATTGGTTTATCTGGACTACTACGCCAAATTATTCTTTGAAAGTTTTGATGATTGTGGTCAACCTCTATCATACGATACATTTTCTCTATATCGGCTGATATTGCGTATTTATATTGTCGCCACCTTAGAAGTATTGTCCACAGGGTTGGTTGAATTATCGGTCCGACTAAGAGCTGTTCGTTTTATGATTTGCCGTTTGCGGTTTTCGATGAAGCATTGAACACCACTCTCATTTTTGTGGTTGAACTTTCTTTCATTACTGCATGATGTGGTAGATAGTAATAATCTATTTTGGTTTTATTATTTTGTTCTAATTTTATTTGTTGTGTTGGTACTATTTTCATATGACCAAATGTTATATATTCTTCAATACAAGTTTTGTACATTTTGAAATATTGAGGGTTTTTTTGGAACCGTTGCTCTAATTGATAAAATTGTTTAAGTGCCATGTTTCTGGATTATCCTAAATCTGGCAAGGTTGAATTTATAAATGGTAATTTGACTTCGCAACTTCCGTTATTTAGACGCACGTGATTATTCTTGAAGAAGTCTTCACCTTGTTTATATATTGGTGATAAAATGACTTGGTTAGGAAGTTATAATAATAATAATAATATTTATTTCATTAGAAGTACGCAAGATTACATCTTATGTTGTACAATTTTCATGTTCAAGTAAACATTTACGGAAAAACAGTTAGCTATTTGAGCTATTTGATGATTCGCGATTGACTAATTTAATATAACGAATTAACATCAATTAAAAGAAAGAAAAATTAAAAAGATTTTAATAAAAGAAAGAAGAAAATTCAAATTAAATTAAAAGTAAGAAGAAAATCTAATTAGTAATTAAGTGCAACCTGAGAAACCTCCTGAAAGCCGCCGCCACGCTGATCCCCCTGACGCTAAAAGGTAAGGTATTCCACATACGCGGAATTTGAACGAAGAAAGAACTCTCTAATATTGCTTTATTATAACGCATTAATAGCAATTTAGTATGCCTATTTGATTGGAGAAATCGTATACGACAGTACAGATAATCAGGCTCCTTCGACTGCATCAGCTCATAAAGAAAAACAACAGCCCTCCACTTTAAGTATGTTTCAATTGAACAACCCAATAAATTCAGTTTATACAAACTTATGTGATCAAACCGACGCAGTCCGTATATAAACCTTACGCAGTCGTTGAAAGCGACTTCGATTCGTCGGGCACACATTGAGTCCAGTTTGGGGAAAAGTATACTACCGTAAGTAAAGTACGGCAACAGAAGAGCTTTGACTAATTTTGAACGAAGGTCCGGCGATAAAATACTTGCGGAGAGCCAAAGCCTACGCAGTCCCGCGTATACCTTCCGCAATACATCCTTGACATAACTGCAGCACTTCATTTGCTTATCAAGTCGGACTCCCAGATTCTTGACCAGATTCATGAAAGGCAGCGTGGTCCCATTAAGAGTTATAGGAGAGATGTCCGCTAGGTCAAATACATTTTGGCTAAATAGTATACATTGAGATTTTAGCGGATTTATCAACAGATCATTGTTATATGCCCATTCACTAATTCGGTCAATGTCACAATTCATGCGCTCAACGCAATCTTCAATAAGTCCGATCGGCCTACTGTAGTAAAGTTGAACATCATCAGCGTACAGTTGGATTTCAACATCCTGCAGAACATCAGGAAGATCGTTTATGTACATGCAAAAAAGGAGAGGTCCAAGAACTGAGCCTTGAGGAACACCTCTGCGAAGAGGAAGAGTATCGGAAAACACATTGTTGACTTTCACTCTTTGCTCACGGTTAGAAAAAAATTTCAATTAAACCACTGGCTGATCTAGAGAAATGATAAAGAGAGGCCAATTTTCTATATAACATATCATGAGGAATGCTATCAAAAGCTTTAGAGAAGTCTAGGAGAACTAGTACGCTAACATCGCCATTGTCAAGAGCTTCGCGGATGTCAGTTGTAACTCTTAGCAATGCTGATTCACAACTGTGCCGCGGACGAAACCCAGACTGCCAGCGAGACAGCAGCTTGTGATCGGTGAGGAAACTTTGAATTTGCTAGCAAATTAACTTCTCTAACACCTTTGCCATGAAAGACAGGATACTTATTGGGCGAAAATCACCTTCGCTCTCAGGTAATCTTATCTTAGCGACCGGAAGCACAGTTGCAAGTTTCCACGAGGCTGGATAACTAGAAGAAGTCAGGCAAAAGTTAACTATATGTAATGCATAGGGATGAATTAGAGGAAATAATATCTTCAGAAATCTAGGCGGCATATTGTCTGGGCCAATTGAGTCCGATTTAACTGAATATACCGCTTTAAACAATTCCTCAGTGGTTGCACATCTGAAGGAAAAAAAGATTTTCGAAGTGTCGGCTGGTTTGAATGAAATCTGGATAACAACCAGCATTAAGTGGCCTAGAATGACTGGAAGTAAAATAAACATTGAGATCATTAGGGTTCAAATTGCAATTGTATTCCTCATTTCCACAGACGCCCAGCAGTTTTAGATTTTTCCAGAGAGATTTAGAGGGAATATCGGGCCTTAATTTCGACGAGTAATATGCAAGCTTAGCTGCGCGGATTGCCGAATTAGCTTTGTTCCGGGCTCTTGTGTAGCTTTTTCTTGCAGCGGTAGACTTAAGGCGCTTAAATCGACGATAAAAATATTCCCGCTCAGTAATCAAGGACAATATATGTGAATTAAACCAGGTGCAGTCATTGGATCTTTGGTGTTTCTCTTTTATCGGAGCATACTTGTCGAGAAGATATTTCACATTGTCTTCCAATAATGTCAGCTGAGCCTCAGCTGTAGCATAATAATAAATATCAACCCAAGGCATAGATTGGCATTCATCATACAGACTAACATAATCAATATGATTAAAATCGCGATAAGTCGCCATTTTGACCAAATTATTGTTATCAATAGGAATTTTATAGCTAACAAATAAGAAATCATGGTCGAACGAAGAAGGTGGGCTTAATTGGCTATGAAAATATATACGGGAATCGTCTGATGATTAGGATCAGATCGAGTAAAGATGGATTGGAAGTGTTGAAATAGGTTGGCTGAGAATTGATTCTAGTTAGATGTAAAGATTGTAAAATATCCATAAAGGCATCACTAAGATTACTTTGCTGGAGAACGTCAACGTTAAAATCACCGCCGATTAGGACGTTATTATACCTATGACATAATTGGGATACTGTGTTTTGAAATTCGCTAATGCAGTCGTTTTTAAAGTTGCCTGGTGGGCAGTAAACTATCATAAGAGCACACTTTTCAATACCTGTATCAATTTCAATACAGAGAAATTCTGCATCATTACTGCTTGAGGAGCAAAGTTTTTTTACTTTAAAACAGTCTTTTATATACAAGGCTACTCCTCCGCCGACACGATTTCTCCGATCATTTCTAAACAAATTGTAGCCCGAGATGTTCACTAACGAAGAATTTATGTTCTCATGCAGCCAGGTTTCGGAAATTAGAATTGCATGCACTGAAGAACCACCAAAAATAAACTGAAATTCATCCAACTTACTTCTAATACTTCTGGCATTAAGCACGCATATATTAAGGCCATTAGTCCTTTTGCAAAAAATATTTAGTAGAGTTCTTACCCCGTTCACAGATGTAGCAGAGCTAACCATAGCCATCAAAGAGAAGAGCAGTAGCAGCGATCAGAAAGCCGACAGATTGCAAAAGTAAGATCATTAGGGAAAAAATATAAAGATAAAAACACGGAAAACAATTATTCATTTGGAAAATATATAAAGGAACAAAAATATGAAAACAAATTTGCAATAGTAAAAATTCATTCAATTCAAGAAAAATATTGAAAAGTCTTTACGATGGAAACAGATTGCAGCTCCGGCACTGATGAGTTCTATGGTAAGCTGACAGTATCCAATTGATCCATGCTATTGATTCTAACAGGATGATCACCGCTTTTCCATTTGACATATACACATCCTCGGTTAGTTGAGACAGAAAAAAGACGCTGAGCCTTACGCAGCCGCCTAGCAGTACGTAGTAGCGCAGCGTTTAATGGACTAAGGCTTTCATTAACAAAAATTATGTGGTCATCTGAGGAAAAACCATGCACCTGATTTAGCTTTACAGGGCCGTGCTTTCTTAGCTCTTGCATGAAAGCATTGCGCTCATTAGAACAAGATAATCGCACGATGATAGGGCCGTCATAACGACCAGATTTAAGCGTTCCACTGTTTGCACTATTGAACTCTTTTTTTGGCTTAGGTCGAAAGGCATCAATATATTGAGAAGCTTCATGCTTCACAGCAGAGGCAACATCTTTAAAAATTTGTAGAGGAAATTCATCTTTTTTATAAGGGACGCCCTGAATTACCAAATCACTAAGTCGACTTATACTCATCTGATTGTCAAGATCAAATTTGAGCGCAGTTTGTGCGGAAGATACTTCAGCCAACTGGTCTTCTATTTTTTTTAAACGTGGCGCAAATAATTCAAACCGCTCCTCCAGTTTGCTAAAGATGTTTCGCTCGAACTCCCGAAAAAGACCATTTATTTTAATGGTCAAGTTTTGCTCCAACACAGTCAAGTGCTGCACAGAGGCCAGCGCATCATCGGACCGCGATGATGCAATTGAAGTTCTTCTGTTTCCCAGAATCTTTTTATTTGGTTTTGGAGTGCTGAATTGTCGTTCACAGATATTGTCGGATTTGATATTTTATATTCGGATGTTTCAGGCATCTTTCCTATTACGATCCATCCAGGATACGTATTTCGAATGATTGGTGTGTCAGAAGGTTACTTAATAATTCCATTTGTTATTATCTCTGCATATATCTCTGCACCAAGTAACATATCTATGGGTCCAGGTCTATAAAATTGTGGATCTGCTAACTGTACCTTTTGTATGTGTTTCCATTGTGTGATATCAATTGTAGTATGTGGCATGACACTTGATATTTTATTAATGACTAATGCTTCGATATTTAAAGAGAATTTTTTATTTAATGCTTTTATTGTGATAGATATGCATCTATGTGCTGAGGCTGTATGAGTATTTGATAGACCTGATATTTGCAAGTTTACAGTGCGGTTTGTAATCATGGCAAGGATCCCTATAGGAATTTTTTTACTTTCACTCGAATCAGCTTTGGCTGACGGATTATTAACTCTAACTGCGGAAAAGGTGCGCATCAAATTCTCACGAGAGCGAAACAAATCTTCCCAGAAACTGTAACTAGCTGAGGTTCTTCAATAAATGATTTTTATATTCTATTCTATTCTATTCTATCTGCCATGATAAAGTATTTTTGCAATTTTGCAATAAAATGTATCGTTTGAATTTTCATATAAAGAAAACAAGAATAAAGTGTGTGTAAAACTTTCGTTATCGTATTTCAATTTTAAGTGCAACCGACTCATAGTGTGTTTATTTTGGGAGTTATTTTAATGTTTTTTTAATCGAAATTGTGTAAATGGCTTCATCTTTTATTTCTGTGCATTCTATGTTCTCTGGGTTTTATTTTAATTCTCTTGTTGTTGTTTTTGTACAATTTAGCTTTGCTCTAAGTTTGTAGAGCGGCAATGGAAGTAGAATGCTCACAATCAGATAAGAAATATCATAATGATATACATATAGGATGCGGGTTAGGGGATTCCGTATCGAATTCCTCATTTTCTTTTTGCAGGTCTATTGCCTTACCTAGATTATCTAGGACTTCACTATTGGATTTAAGAATTCGGACAGGTAGTTGTTTTTGTGAGCTTTGCTTGCTCGAATTCATGTAATGGGGTAATATGTATAATCATGTTATGTCACAAAGCATCAGGCAGCAAATCCCATACTTCTACTACTACATCTTCCCTTTGAATTTCTTTCAAATTTATGTTTTAGTTGAAGTTGGTAAAGGTTTTGGTTCACAGATTTTTGATACAAATTTGTATCAATGTATTCAAATCGTAAAACCTTTTTTTTGCTTTTCGTTTTGCTTTCTCACTACATTGAAAGACCGTACGTGAGAACTATGAAATTATTTTATGTGCATTATCATATGCAAGAAGAAAATAAAGTATGATTTGCACTGCTTGTAGGTGGTGGTGTATGAGTGGAGTGTTAATATGATAACAAAATGCAACTTATTCTTAATTGAATTTTGTTACAACATAGAAATGCAATTTTAAGTGCAATTGACAATTTAATGTGAAATTTGGAAATTTGTGGTACATCAATTTATCGTATTGGACGATATATTGATGTATCGGTCTTATAGTTGTGATTCGGGGCATAGGTACCTGAGTCACAACACAGATAAAGATAAGTCTAGCTAGCTATGTAGGTCGAAAGTTGAGTTAAAATCCAGACTGCAGGATATCTGGAGCTCGTTTAGACAAGAGCATTGCCACAATATGTAATATGTATACAAATATTTTAAATAGAGTTGACAAACTTAATATACTATATGATTTAATCATCTAGGATATAAAAACGCTGATCCTTTTCACAGTATACGTAAAAAAAATCAATTCTTGTAAAATTTTTTATATTGTTGGTCTTGGCACTCTGTACAATGATTCTAGTGTGGCAAAACTGTCTCCAGTATTTCGTATGTTTACCCATGTGATTGATTTTTGATGAGGTTTTTTGCATACATATATTTTAAAAACCGTTCGTCGGACAGTAAAAATGATTATAACCAATTTTACATGTGTAAAAATATTTTAAATAGAGTTCGTTAAATTTTCCCCAGAAATGAATTCCTTAAATACACATGTTGCATTCGAGAGTCGAATGGGATTAGCAATTTTGCAGAGGCAGTTAAGGGAAAGGGACAATCCTTTTCACATGAGCACTGAGGCGTAAGTAAAGTGTGAAACGTAAATGCAAATATTAAGTGGAAGATATTTATTTTTAGTTTTATTGCACACTTCCGATTCAACCAGGATCTTGCAATAGCTCTAATAGAGGAACTGGAAGAAATTTGTGATGCAGATGAGGATCCTGGGGCAATTCCATTCCATTTGAAGGTTATAAAAGAGGAACAATATTTTATATCTCTATAAACTGTGCCATTTTATTTTAGTGTCTGGTAGCCCTCAATTTCTACGCCACGGGTAGTTACCAAAAAAGCGTGAAAAAAATAACGCACCTTAGCCAGTCCTCCGTTTCTCGTGCCATAAGGGATGTTACAGAGCTATGTAACAAGAAAATGGAAAAGTACATACGTTTTCCTGTCTACCTAGATGAAAAAGCTGCAATTCAGAGCGCGTATGTGTAATGTTTACAAAACCATCCATTTTTAATAACAAAAATTTTAATTTAAGATTTGAAGACCAAGGACTTCCGGGTCTAATAGGGTTAATTGACTGCACTCAAATTGCAGTGAGTGCCTTAAAAAAGGATGTGGAGTTCGCCTATGTCAGCAGGAAGGGATACCACACAATAAACACTCAAATAGCAAGTCTAATTTATTACCTTTTATTTCATGTTATAATAATTTAAATACATTTTCAGATTTGTGATCATCGAATGGTAATCCGCAATATTAACGCGAGATATTGTGGCTCCACTCATGACAGCTTCGTTTGGGGAAACAGCATAATTTTAGCCCATTTTGAAAATCAATTTGTATCTGCGAATGAGCAAAAATGTTGGTTATTAGGTAATTGCAATATATTAGTTAAAAATTAAAATTATTAAAATATTTATACATTTAAATTGTAGGGGATTCCGGATATCCGTTGCAGCCATGGTTGCTTACGCCAATAGCCCATCCAGTAAATGGGGCGGAAGAAAATTACAATGTTCATCATAAAAGAATTCGCAGTCAAGTAGAAAGGGTTAATGGAGTGTGGAAGAATCGTTTATGGTAAATTGCTACATATTATTGACTTAAAATCAAAGTGTATAATAATTTAATATTTAGATGTATTATTGGGGAACGGAAGTTGCATTATACCCCCACTGCTGCTGCAAAAATTATAAATGCGACTGCAGTGCTCCACAATTTTCTGATACTGAACAGATATTCAGATGACAACTCTACCAGTGAGGATATTCCAACGCTGCCTTCAGTTCATGGTGCTACTGTTCATGCACCATTCAACAGATCTGACGTCTATTTGACAGCTGGTAAAGAAGTCAGGGGGAGAGTAGTGCAAGCGGTAGCACCATCATTATTAGTTGTTAATATTACTGACTAGTTTTAAGGATTCCAACAAATTAAATAAAAAACCAATTTATTTTTTATTTGTTTTTTAATTGTGCGCATAACTGTTCCAGTAAAGAGGTATTTTTTTCTGCAGCAATTGTCTGCCTCTAAGACAAAGCCTCCATTCGTCGCAAAATTTCCGTCTGCTCCTTACACTGCTTCAGGGCCTCCTTTTGAAGCTCCAAGGATCTTACACTATTCTGGGACAGCGAGGTAGGGTACTGCGTGGAAATTTATAAGGAAATAATTAACTTAGAATTTTGAAATAATTTTAAATATACAAACCATCGTTCTAGCAACGCTTCTTCTAGCAGAGCCTGCATTTCCGGAGGGGGGAGACTCCCTTACTATTATTCTCCTATATGCAGGATTGCCTCTGTGTTTCCCTGAAGCAGGTTGACTTTCGAGGGCTACAGGTGCTGAAAGACTTATTGGCAAAAATAATGGTGACGTAGTCGTTAATGACGTCCTCGCCGGTGAACTGCCCGCCACTCTCCGTCCAACACCACTTCGTTCTTGTAATAATTCCTGGGAAGCCCTCGATGTCTAAACTAAATATTGTTAAAATTTCTTAATACATCTTAAATTTAAACACTTACTGAAGGAATGCAAAAATGGCTTGCATCTGGAACAACCAAACCACCCTCGCAAACAGCAGCAAGCCCGTCTAAGTTTTCGAAGCTGCACATTTCTATAATATCATGCTCTCCTTCTGTAAAACTAATTTTGCATGGAGGGCCTCCTCCGGTCCGGTTGATGTAATTGCGTTTTCTTTTTACTTTTTCCTTCAACTTGCTCTTAATATCAATCCATGACTAAACGAATAGGAAAGCGAACATAATTAACACACCGTAACAATATAAAAACAAAAAATATAATAATAGCGTACGCGCTTCCATCCTACTGCATCTTTATGCTGGTCGTCCGTCCCCAACGCATTACATTCATCCCTTATTTTAGCCCATATTTCGTCCTTTGTTTGGGTACCAGAGATGCTGGGGTGGCGTCCATGCAGACACAAGAAGTTTTCCTTCATACTCTCTAGCAATCCTTCGTACTGTCTCTTGTTCATCCGTTTGAATGGTGGCTTAAAAAAAAATTCCGGGAAAAAAGGCAGCAAACTACTACTACTTTTATGATTCCGCATATCTTATAAAACTTTTTTGTCGGAAAATTTTCCGGAAAAGCCGGAAAATTCTGGAAATTCCGGAAAAATTGGAAAATTCTGCATTTTTTCTGAAACAGATTTATCACTAATCATATCGATGAAAATTTGTCCGATGATTTTCCCGCTTTTCCGGGTTTTCCATGGAGTTTTCCACAAAAGCGACTTTATGCAACTCATTTCGCTCTACAACTTTTTCTTAGGTTGCAAAACGCTCAAACGCTTCCTTGGTCGGAAAAACTCCGGAAAAGGGTTTTACATTAATTTTCCTCGATTTTTTCCGCAAATTTTCACTATTGTCGGAGAGAAAGTAATGATGCCAGTTGATAGGGAACTTAATCCTCCATTATTTAGAAAACTTTTTTACCGGAAAATTTTCCGGAAAAGTCGTAAAATTCTGGAAAATTTTTTCGGAAAAATCGGAAAACTCCATTTTTCCTGAAACGGATTTATCACTAATCAAATTTGTACGAAATTTTCAAATGATTTTTCCCGATTTTCCGGGTTTTCCATGGAAATTTCCGGTTCAAATTTTGATTGATTTAATTGTCACGCGACATGAACCTGTGTACCAAATTTCAGTTCGCTGTGATGACGAAAAGTGGGTCTACTGAAACATAATTCTCCACAAATAACATTGCTAGTTAAAATTTTTACTTTAACTGTACACGGTTTCAAAGCAAATCAACTTCCCGAGTTCTTGGAGGATGTATATTTACACTTATGTACATAATTCCTATACGTTCATCATTGCGAGTCTATTCGACAGCCTGCAAGGCGCAAATCAGGATTGATATATTGTCTCACCTATTTGGACTATGCTATCTTCTATTATAAACAAGAAAATATATTAAGAAGTAATGCAACTATTGTCGCTACTTTGTAGGGGTTCTAAGTGTTACATACATTCATATACATACCTACATCATGCAGGAAGAAAGTATACTTAATGCACATTCGTATACATACCTACATCATGCAGGAAGAAAAAATCTTTCAACATAAGTATGTAAGGAACACAACCGCACAGCAAAGAAAATCCTATAGAAAAACACATAGGCAAATGTAGAATCATACGAAGGCGCCAATAAAGTAGTAAATTGAGCATAATTTTCTCATATTCCCATTCCAATAAGGTTTAAAAAACAGTTAATCCATGTATTTTGCGAAAATCATAAGATAGTTTCCCTAAAACCGTAGTGCAGCAATTAGATTTAACGAAAATTTGCTCTAAAATGCATAAAATTCTTGAAATTTATACTTCTATGCTTCTTTTCCTTGGATTCATCAGATTTTACACGTTCGAGTCATGCAAAGTCTACGCTACTTCCAAAATTGGATCTATTGAAGTAAAACTTGAAATGACCCTGGCCGAGGCCACGTCCATAAACAGTGGATACATATATCTACAGTGGTTACTTAATTATAAGCATATGATCTAGTAAAACAACAATTATACTCTTGCACTGTTCCCCTCAGGGCATTAGGAAAAGCAGGAACAGGAATTGGTTAATGATACTAGTAGAAGGTATAGAAAAAGGTAAGGAACTGAATATTAGTTATGTGAAACATGTTAGCAAACAACAGCACCATATGGGCGTAGTTCCCGAGTGCGTAGATATAAGTATAATTTTACATTTCTTATAGGATATCTACTAGAATAAGTAAATAAACACTACACTGAATAAGTGATGAAACGCATGTATTGTTTACCGTTTATTTATTAAACGTGTCACTACAGCGAGCATGTGTTAAGCTGAATAAACTTATATCTCAATCGCTCAATTGTGGCCATTGGGTCTGTAATAAATAAATTTTCAAATTGAAAAACAAATACATTTTAATATAGAATATGTACTTACCATCCTTATACTCGATATATTCGATGTATTTAACTGTGTTAAAAGAAAAATATCGAGAAAATATGTCAAAATTCACGACTAAATTGTCGACAAAGAGATCAGAATCACCCTCCTGAACAGCTAAAAGGCTCATACAATAGAGAAGTGAGTACTAACGACAAAAATGCTTGCCGTTTGGCAAATTTATAAATTCTTATCAATTACAGTTTAGTAACAATAAATGAAATGAATGTGCAGTGTTTTCTCTAATTACAATATAAGTATGAGTATGTGTATAAGTAGAACTAGTTTTTGCTTTATTTTATATATATTTTAGAACATTTCAAATTGAATTGGATAAGTTGCCTTTAAGTTATATTTTCAAAAAATGCAAAAATTGTACATTCAGCTTTTCAAGTTAATTACGTAATTTAATACAAGTATTTAAGTAGAAAATTCTAAACAATAGGTATAAGATTTTATGTAATTATATATGAGTAGGGTAATTGCATTTATACATAATATTAAGTACTGAAGAGCACAATGTCTACGTATACTACGATACATTTAAAATATTTTGAAGTTAATTTGAAAACCTGAAGATCTGAGCTAAAAATTCTGTTAAGAAAAATATAATTTCCACAATACTGAGAATAGAGCTTCCTAGGAAAAATGATGTCGCCCCACCGAAAGAAATGAATAATTGATCCAAGCTGAATATCACTCTTCGTTTCGATATCATTTTAGGTAAATTTATTATCACCATGAATCCTGGAGATACTTCGAAACTTTCCTTAGAGTTTTAAATAATTAAAGAAAAATTGATAAATATCGTTATTATCTTAGATGATACCATTTGTATTATTTGAGTTTTATAATATCGTTCTCCAACGCAAAGCTCATAGCAAGGGCAAGAACTATTGTACCACTGTGTTCCAGATAAACACATCATTCCACTGATATTACATGTAGGACCTGGACCAACGACATAAAAGAACGGTTTGCATCCACAGAGCTCTAAAGATTTCTGAATGCGACAATTAATTCTACATAGCGTTGGAGAATATTCCTGCAAATAATATTTGATATTATAATTATTGTTACAGAATAAATTTAATAAGGAAGAAAATTACATCAAAATATGGGAGGCTATTTTCTGATTGAAATATACATTTTCTGCTATTTTGGTCCAGTTTTCTAACTTCGTGGTCAGCATCAACTGCCTCCAGATTAATGTAAAATTTAATTGATTCCTTTTGTAACAAATTGTAGGAAATATTGTTTATATCTCCTCCTGCCATAACGTCGTTTACATTATGTAAAAACTATAAAATATTGATTGAATTACATATTTTCATTTTAAAATTTGTTTTTCTATTTTAATTTGAAAATGTGCCTTTGACCATACCACAACCATATTCCCATTAAAATCATCAGGTGGGCTAATATTTATCTGACAGTCATCATACATGTTACAATATCGTGAACGTACAGCGTTTGTGCTATTTCTGTAAAAAAGAAGAGAATACGTATATATATATATATCTATCTATATTTGTATTTATATCTCATCTTCAACGAAAGTATACTTCTATAGCTTTCTATATATATTTGTCTATACATATAATATAAATGTAGTAAATTAGTGACTTCCCAGTTGGAAACGGAGTCATTGCAGTACACAGAGTGTCCCGTAAGTGGTGTCATATCCGCAGGCTCCGTCGAGAGGAGCAAAAAATTGTATCGGTGTGAGGGATGGGGATCCTAACGGTTTCGGAGATAACGGGACTTTAGGATATTTCGGTATGTTTTTATATATCCCCCTGCAACTTCTGAAAGTTACACCCTATGACGATGATTCAAACTTTTATAGATAGGTAATCGTTGGACCTCTCCAATGGTCTATAGGCTTCTCCCCTACACTCCTACATTTTAAAGTTAAGGGTCAACAAATTTAAAATTTCGATACTTTTACTCGATTTTTTTATTTAACTACTATTCTTATCAAAAAATTATGTCAACAATACTAAGTTTTCATATTGGATTAAGAAGCCCAAAATATTAGCTTTACAACAACCCATCACACACTCTACCGAAATTGTAACCCTTACTGCGTTTTTTTTCACTTTTTCTTAAGGGGGGTTTACCACTTAAATATTACAAAACAAGGAAGGTTAATACAACTTTGCGTCAAATTTGTGCGTATTATCATGATCGAAATTGCACATAGTTTGAGAAAAAGCGTAAACTTAGGTAATGACGTGTCAAAAATAAAGATTTCGGAGTTTTATGTGTATGTAATTAGCTTTAGAAAACTCTCGAATTCATGAAATTGGCAAGGTTTGGTACATAACAACGTAATAATGGTACAACAAGTAGATGAATTTGTAGTTGAGTATGGAAGATCTTGAAGTGGAAGAGGAAGTGACGGGAGGAAAACTAGTAAAAAAATGTTGGTTACTAAAATATTTTCGTTTGAAAGCTGCTATTTTAAAAGACGAATAACTACCAAAAGTATGACATTATTGCACAGAAAGTTCAATTTGTAACAAAGGTCGAACCTATTTATACCCTAGATGAAATCTATACTAAGTTTGTCATTCCGTTTGTAACACCTCGAAATAATGATGTTAGAGCAAAATGCATTGGACACTCACCCATAATATTAAAACCTATTTTGATTATTGCATGTCAGTCCGTCTGTGCGCACGATAACTCGAGAACGCCTATACTTTGAGAGCTGAAATTTTGTATACGGACTTTAAAAAAAAAGTTAAATTAAGTTCGAAAATGAGACAAACCGGGCAACTCCTTCTTGGGGTTGCCATACAAAAATTTCGTTTTCTACTGTATATTTGGACACTGCCTGAGAACGCGTCGACGTAGAGAGCTGAAATTCCGTACATTATGTTTGCATTGTCCTAACAAATAAAATTTCAAAAATGTTCTAAATCGGGAAACTCCTTGGTGTTGCAATATAATTATTTAGGTTTTTTACGTATACAGTGAAAAGACATTTTTATTGAACGAAAAATTTCTTCAGAATTCGAAATCCTATAAAATTGGATATAGTCATTTTTGCTGTCCGACAAACTGTTTTAGAAATATATGCGAAAAACCACTTCAAAAATCAAACTTGCACAGAAGGATGACAGTACGAAATTTCATAAGGACATTCATCTAGTATGGGTGCACAAAGTATTTAAGAAGCGAGCCAAATTTAAAAATGCGAATATATGACCATTGAAAAAAAATGAGTTTTTTGGTTTTTTATACATATGTATATTTAATATAAAAGTAATTTTACAATTTTTCGGAAAGTTTGGAAATGTCCGGAACCAATTGTGTTGTGGCCAACCTTAAAACAGCTTCCAAGTTTTCGTCGACAATACGCAATCGCAGTTTGCTTTGTTGAGGTTCACTATTGTGAAGGTTTGTTCACAAATATATGTTGAACCAAACAAAGATGCGTAACGTGCAGCATTTTCATCCAAATTTGGGTAATTTTCCTTATCCAAACATTGATAAAAATTTTTTAAATCCCCCTTATCATTATATTTTTGCCTTAACATTTCGCATGACTGCAGATCTATTAATTCCAATTGTAGATTTGAATTAGCTTGTTACGGGTTAATTGAAAAAGGATTCGAAAATAGTTTGAAATCAAAATTATATTTTTTTAAATCTTCGAATCTGTTGCCGAAAATTTTTATTAAGTTTGCAATCTTCGCAGCATAAAGTTGGCAATATTCAATTTTTAAATAAATTGTTCGCAATTTGGGAAATTAAAACACTGTCCATTCAAAAAGTGGGTGTGAAATAACTTCAATTTAATTTCAAAAGCTTCCAGATGATTAGCCATATCTACTATAAATTGATTTTTTCCTTGTAGCTTTAAAATTAATAAGTTTAAATGGGTAGTTATGTCCACCAGGAAAACTAATTCACCAAGCTATTTTTCATCTTGAAGTTCTGGAACATTTCTTTCATTCTCAGTCATGAATATTCTTATTTCTGGCAATAGATCGAGAAATCTTTTGAGGCAATTTCCTTTGCTCAGCCATCTAACTTCACAGTAATATATAAGGTCCTGGTATTCAGCTTCCACCTCCTCAAGAAATGATTTGAATTGGCTTGATTCAATGCTCTTTTCTTAATGAAATTAATTGTTGAAATTACGGTTTTCATTATGTGTTCTATTCACAGATCTTTTCCACAAAGGTTTTGTTGGTGGATTATGCAATGAAATCGCAATAATTTATGTTTTCGCCCTACGAGATCTTTTTCAATCAATGATACCATACCGTTGTTGACACCTACCATAGCTGGTGCACCATCAGTAGTAATTCCCGCCAAATTATCAAAATTTAAGTTAGCAGCCTTGCACGCATCCATCATATTCATCTTCAAATCATTTCCTGTTGCTTGCCCCTTCAACGACTTCATGACCTACATTTCCTGAATCTGTTCAAAATTGTCAGTTATTCCTCGAAAAATATCATGAACTGTGCTTTTGATGAAATGTCGGTGGACTGCGGCAAGAGAAAAATATAATTTTTTTATTTTTCCTTAAACTGTGTACGAATATCTTCTGATAGGTCAAATACTCTTCGTTGTATTGTCGTTCTGCTCAATGAAAGATTTTCGAACTTTTTCGTAACATCTGGACACATTTTTTCTGATGCAGTTATTAAACATTTTTTTATAAACTCTCCTTCAGTAAATTGTCGAGATGATTTGGCAATCAAAAGTGCAATATTATAGCTAGTTTCCAGGGAAACCTTAGCATCTTTGTTAATTTTTCTGAAAATACTTTGCTGTGAGTCTAATCGAATTTTCCCCTGAATTTTATGATATTCGTGGTGATTCGTTTCATAATGGCGTTTTACATTAAATTCTTTCATACAAGAGATAGTTTTTTGACAAATTAAACATAAAACGCCACTATTTTGCTCAATAACAAAATATTTTTGCGACCATGCATTGTTAAATTTTCTATTTTCCGACTCCAGTTTTCTTTTCATGTGTGCTGCCATTTATTGAACTGTTAAAAATTAAAAAAAAAGAAAATTCGAAATTCAAACTAGTTTTGAAATAAAAGGTAAATAATTCACAACCTTTTATATCCAAACACGAAATACAAATTTACTTTGGTAATCTTACAATTTTCACTCAAAAACAAAAGAATTTTATCAAATAAACGTTTTTGCAAAAAATAATTTTCAAGCTCGAAACTAGGAAGACAAAACCGTAATGCCGAATTCACAATGCAGAGTGCAGTAGATTGGCTCTATTCTATTTTCACGCTGCCATTTCCGAAAGCTTGCAAACTGGAATTTCGAACTACTAGCATGTAGATGGCGTGGATTTTTCCCAATACTTCTTTTTATCATAACTAAGATGTTTTAATATTATTTCCTGATTTAATATTTTTTATGAATGCTAATAAAATACAAGAGATATTTTTTGCAAACTTCATGATTTAAAATCCAAAAAAATTGTAAAATTTTTGTTAGTTGCGAAGCAGGAGAAGACTCTCCTTTTTCGATTTTATTGTTTTGCAAGCGATAGCGAAAGCTCACTCTGCTCCACTCTGCATTGTGAATTCGGCATATTAAATAAATATTAGATAATAAAAAAAAAAAAAAAAAAAAAACCAAAATTAAGCGTTACTATGGGAACTATATTTTGCATGGCACACTCCAAATTTTTTTCGACAAAATAGCGAGTAGTAATTGATTGACCTTGCAGAAGAGATTTCTTCATAATTTACGGAAAAATCGCAAAAAAATTAATAAAAAAAAATAGCAGACGAAAAATTTCTGTATTGGAAAAATTAAAGAAAAAAGAAAATCAATAATGAATAGTCATTAGTAGTCCTTAGAAATATTTTTTATTACATTTTCTGATAAAGTAATAAAAACTAATTGCATGCCGGGCCACAAAAGGCAGGTCAAAGGGACGCATGCGGCCGCAATTTGTACACCCTTGAGGGTATCATAAGAATTGGTCTTATACTAATTCTAGCTTTTTTACTTGGTCTGATTATTTTGAAAAACTCAAACTGTATAGTGCAATGATAAAGGAAATAAAATCAATAATGTTAGTATTTGCTGACATTGCTTGTTTTTATATATTTTGCAAAAAAATTGGCGTTTTCAATTCATTTTATCATCGTCGGATGGAATAATGTGCTTTCTGAAAGCATTAATTTGTTTTGAAAGCTCTGCGGCCTGGAGGCTGCATGCTCGGAAAGTGTATGCCGCCATTTTCTGCATTAGGTATATGCGTGTAGATTTCGTAGAATATCTTAAGTTTTATCATTGGTAATTTCTTATTTTTGCTTGGGAGCCGGGAAACATTTTGGCAATTGTATTTATAATCTATTTGTTTTAAATTGTGAGTAACAATTATTTAATCATGGGACGTGTTAGTAAAATTTGGTCCAATAATATTATGGAATAAAGAAGAGAAAGCTGAATATTGCTAGGTATTCAAATTTGTGTATATGAAAAGGAAATAATCCTGTTCTGCCCAATGAGAACACTCAAAAGAAAATATCAATAAGGATGTGCACTGTAAATAATAACGCCGGGGAATATTTTATAGTCAGTGGTTTATTGAACGCACGGAAAACTTAAGTACAAAATTACAACTATAACTAAAATTAACCGAATTCAATTTCACGACGCTTAAGAACTAAACTTCAATAGAGTTAAAAAAAAAGGTCACTTATTCACTACACAATAATAATTCTATTCTCAGTATAACACTGTCAAAGTTGATACAACTTTGACCAATGTCAATTATATATGTATGTATGTATAAATATATTATTCAATATGACTCAAAAAATGTACTCACCAGTATAAAACTATGGAATCGACTTTATGGCGTTGATAATTAAATAATTAGTGATTATCTTGTTTTAGTCGTTCCCCGAAACAAGATACTTTACTTCAGTCGAGACCCAAAGCAAAGTTGTATTAGTAGTGTTTATTCTAGTCGGTACCCAGAATAAAGATCTTTATCTCAGTCGAGACCCAAGATAAAGGTTTGAGGTTAGTGAATGTTATTCTAGTCGCTACCCGGAATAACTATCTTTATCTCAGTCGAGACCCAAGATAAAGGTTTGAGCTAGTCTGTGTTATTCTAGTCGCTACCCAGAATAACTATCTTTATCTCAGTCGATACCCAAGATAAAGGTATTAAGTTAGTAGAATTTATTCCAGTCGAGACCCAGAATAAATATCTTTATCTCAGTCGGTACCCAAGATAAAGTTGTTGAGTTAGTAAGATTTATTCCAGTCGAGACCAAGAATAAATATCTTTATCTCAGTCGCTACCCAAGATAAAGTTATTAGGTTAGTAAATTTTATTCCAGTCGAGACCCAGAATAAATATCTTTATCTCAATCGGTACCCAAGATAAAGTTATTAAGTTAATAAGATTTATTCCAATCGAGACCAAGAATAAATATCTTTATCTCAGTCGCTACCCAAGATAAAGTTGTTATTAGTAAGATTTGTTCCAGTCGAGACCCAGAATAAATATCTTTATCTCAGTCGCTACCCAAGATAAAGTTATTAGGTTAGTGATTTTTATTCCAGTCGAGACCCAGAATAAATATCTTTATCTCAGTCGGTACCCAAGATAAAGTTTTTATTAGTAAATTTTATTCCAGTCGAGACCCAGAATAAATATCTTTATCTCAGTCGGTACCCAAGATAAAGTTACTATGTTAGTAGATTTTATTCCAGTCGAGACCCAGAATAAATATCTTTATCTCAGTCGTTACCCAAGATAAAGTTAATTTGTTAATAATTTTATTTAATTACACTCGCCAAGTCGAATTCCAAAACGATGCACCATCTATGAGAGCTGGATACTGAAAGAGAAAGATCAAATTGGCCTGCGACTTATATTGCCTCTGAATTGCGCACGGCTCCAACAAATTATTTTACATTGCGCATAGTAACCAAAGTACGTTGACCTTTGCAGCTGTGTATAGGTAGCAACAGAAAAGTCCGTTGACCTTAGCAGCTGAGCGTAGGTCAGAAGAGTACATTGACCCTAGCAGCTGTACAAAGCAACTGGAATTTTGTGCATTTTTTGTTTCCGTTCCTAATTTTGCCTATCTAAAGCTTTTAGGATTATAATTATACAATGAGATACCTATTACAATATTGCTAAGTTGTTATTTTAAAGATTCATTTAAATGTACAGATTACTTAATCTACTTCCATTTAATTCGCACACTGTTAGCGAAGACAAGTTACTTTCCTCTTATTGAATTGTGTCCCGGATTTGTTTATGTGGAATGTAGCCATGAGGTGTTGATTGTTATCTCCACTAAAAACTGCCTTATCGATATGCTTGTAGGTAGGTATACATCGTTTCGCTCCCAACCTATTTTCAATGATTAGAAAAACTTGGAATTAGAAACTTTTAAACTATTTTACTTCCAGGTGGTTATTTAATGTTGGTTTGAACAGTCCTATAAGGGCGTTACACAGAAAATCGATTAATTTTGTGTAAATTTGTGTAAATTTGTGAATGGACTATCATTTTAATGGAGGCAGTTTTGTTCCGTGAAGTAGCTGGTACAACAAATCAGTCTAAAAAATAAATGTGAAAGCACACAAAGCTTCAGATTCCATATTATGTAATTCATTTTATACCTATCTAAAGAATTGTCCATAGTTTTAGTTTCATCACTTTGTTTTTCCTTAACTTTGATGATTTGTCCGTAATGCATTTTATGAATTTTTTTTCCCTTAAAGTGTTGAACTCTGAAAAAATAGTTAATCAATTAGAATCATTCTCTGTTTTGCATTTTGCAATTTTAATTATTTTTTTTTTTAGTATACTTATACTTACTCAGATTTGTTTGTGCCACCACCATACAACACAACACTCTTTATTTACAATTTCAATTGACATTTGTCATCATTTGTCTCATCTCCCTTTCCCTTTCTTTTCTCGTCAAGTTATTATTTCATTATCATCGAATGATGCTATAAAATATCGATGATCAGATCCCATAAACCTGAGAAATGAAATGGCCAATATTAAAATTGAAACAGATACCGTAAAAGAGAAAGACACATTTTCTGTATTGAACATTTATTGGACCGTTACCATATGCATATTTGAATTTAATCAGATGATGAATTTACCGATAAATAATAGGGGAGAATTCGAGAAAATTCCGAAGCTGGAAAAATTGGAAAGGAAAGGAGATGAGACACAGTCGAAGTAAAGCCTTAGATCGCGACGGGTAGCAAAGTTCATCGGAATCTCTTTAGAATTTGAAATCTTAGTTTTTTATCTTGACATCTTTAAATTGATTGAACAGCGATCATAGTTTTGTATGGTGGTGCAAATTTTAAATAAAATCTCTAGAATTTGGACTTGTAAGTTAAATCGGATTATTTTGCCTTATTGTTCCTTGAAATTGAATTGAAGAAACTGTGTGTGTATATCTATAAACGATAGCAATAAATCATGTTTTTTTGTGAATTGAAAAATTGTGGTTTTCTTAAAATTTAAATCTAAAACTATGAACTAGTTCCGAATGTGATTGTGGTATAGTGGCAAGAGCTTGGTTTATGGACAGCAGATCGTGTGTTCGAATCGTGGTTTCTTCTAAATCTCGCACGTCGCAGTTTTGTTTGAAAAGACATTTTTTTTGTGTTATTGGTTAGATATCCTGGAAAATCCTTTTTATCCTTAAACAGTTTGGCAATGTTGAAAATACAGGATTTTCCAATAAGAGGTGTTTTTTTGATATTAAAAAAAATGCCATTTTTTGAGATAAATGATCGGATCTTTATTTCATTATAAAGAGGAAGGTATGCCGTTAATAATGGAAAATAACATCAGCCAAATGACCACCACAACCACGCCTACAGGACCATATCCTTTTCATGAAATTTTCCATAACCAAATCGCAAAGTGGCTGCCCTATGTCCTCGATAGCCTCACGAATTCCATCTTTGAGGTCTTAAATCGACGCTGGGCTGTTGGCGTAGACCTTCTCTTTCACGTGGCCCCAAAGGAAGAAGTCGCAAGGTGTTAAGTCACAAGATCTCGGTGGCCAATTGTGAACACCTCTTCGAGAGATAACACGGTCCGGAAACTTTTCCCGTAAAAGATCAATGGTTTCGTTGCTTGTATGGCACGTAGCGCCGTCTTGTTGAAAGTAAACGTTGTCCAGATCAATACCATCCAATTCCGGCCATAAAAAATCATTAATCATATGTCGATAGCGCAATCCATTCACCGTAACTGTTGCTCCAGCCTCATTTTCGAAAAAGTAAGGTCCAATTACCCCGCGGGACCATAAACCGCACCAAACAGTCACACGTTGAGGATAGAGAGGCTTTTCAACAATAACTCTTGGGTTTTCCGAGCCCCAGATGCGACAATTTTGCTTGTTGACGAAGCCATCGAGGTGGAAATGGGCCTCATCACTCAAGATGAGTTTTCGATGGAATTCCGGATCATTTTCATGCATTTCAAGGACCCAATGAGCAAAGACTCGACGTTGTTGATGATCGGCCGGCTTGAGTTCTTGTGTTAACTGAACTTTATTAGCCTTAAGACCCAAATCTTTACGCAAAATACGGTGTAATGACGTTTGTGGAATGCCTAATTCCAAAGAACGACGAGGAATGGACAAACCTGGGTTTTCTTCAACACTTTCGACTACAGCAGCAATATTCTCGGCTGTTCTTGAGCGACGTGGACGGGTTTTATTCTTCACATCACTAACTTGTTCCGACAGCTCGAATTTTTCTACCAATTTCTGTATTGCGGTCCGACAAGGTGCTTCACGACGACCCAAAAATGTTCTAGTTTTACGAACCGTCTCTGCCACATTTTCACCATTTTTATAGTGAATTTTAATAATTTCAATGCATTGTTGAATCGTGTATCGTTCCATTTTTAATGGCGTAGTTTCTACTTGTCAAATGTCAAAAAATGACAGCTCCAGAGGTGACATCTACCGAAATAGCACCTCTTATTGGAAAACCCTTTAGTTATTTTTTGTTACGATCTATTTATGGCCGAGTTACGGTCTTTTAACATTTGAAAAATGTGGCAGATTCTGTTTAGTAGATGTAACTTTAAAAATTTATATCTCAGAATGTACTCATCGCTTCCCAAAATAAATAAGGTTTATTTCATGACCTTCTTTATTTTGGGAAGCTTTTAGGTTTGCGAGAAAAATCAACGAGGTAATTTTTCTGAAAATTTTGATATTTCGGTTATCCTTGAATATCTCAAAATGTGCAATCCCAATATTTTGTATTTTGTTTTTGGTTTTTTTTTTTTTGTATTTTAATCCCTAATGGGTTTTAGTGAAGCTGTAGAAAGGAGAAAATGGAACTTCTTAAAGTTTGGATGGAGTTATTTATTTAAATATATGTATGTAAATTAGAAAACTGAACGAAAATTGCTGCGGTGTGGTGAGTTGTCAGATTATATACAGTGTGCTCGGTAAATAAGTAGGATGAAGTATGTCAATATATTCCTTGAAGTGTCCAGATAACACTTTTCTTGAAAGTTGTAGTCCTAAATTCACTGTTTTCCTCTCAAATTAAAGATATCGGATCTAGCGTGAGCATTGATTTGGAAAATTTAACTTTTTTTAATTATTTTTCATAAAGTCTTTTAAAGCGGTATATTTTTTCTACTATTTTGTAATCTACAATCTAGTCGATAATCTTTCTAGCGACTATAACTTAAGGGGTCGTGTTGTATATGAACTGTTCTCAAAATGCAATTTTCGAAGACGAAGCATTTTTACAAATTACAAAGAATTTGTGCCGACCCACGAAAATGTCGACTTTATACTAATGACATTTTCTTAAGTCTTTTTTATATAAGAGAATCTGCGGAGGAATATATACGCGATTTAATATATATTTTAGTCAAAAGCAACTTAATTTTTATAAATATTTTAATTGAGCTCACTGCACGAAAATTATTATTTGTTTACAGAAGAGTAAACTACTTAATCGCAATCTAAGCAGTGAGTTTAAATATGGACATTAGACATATATGTTTTTTTTTTATTTATTTATATCTTTAAAGAACTACTACTGTTTTACTTTAATTGTTCAGTTTTTTATCCTTTGCGAAATAATATAATCAACAGTTTTTTTATACTAATTGTTTCAAATTCCATCACTACTTTAGATGTGGACATACGAGAAATGGGTGCGCACCCTTTGCTCTGCTTTATTGGTAAGCCTACACAAACATAATGTGTCACCCTCAGAATTTTCCAGTTACATTAACTTCGACTATGCTAATCTTGTTGAATTACGTTCCTTGAAAATGAAAAATTTTATGCTAACAAAATTGAGGAATTACATACAGATCAAATTGTATATATTTGATTCAGTAAAATAAAATTTGCTCAAGCATTAAATGGTGCCAGACAAATTACAAGGAAAAGTGTGTGGCCAGCAGCACATTTCGTTGGCCTTTTTCCCGCTCCTCACTCAAAACGTTTTATAAGTTAAAAAAAAAAATTATGAAAAATGCGACAGACAAATCTAAAATCTCGCCATGCCTATGCAATTCTATTGCATCTACAGCATCATACAGCTTTGCATGTACATATAGTGATTTGTTTCAATTTTCGAATTGCATACTTTTATGCGTTTATGTTTCACAGTACTTTTGAGAACAGAAATCGTGAGCTTTTTTTTGGTGGTAAGCATATTCAGCGAAAATGGCTGGAAAAGTTCAATAAGTGCCCGAAGTTAGGCAATTACCTTTTTGAAATGATCTTCTTGAGCCATTTTCGCTGGATATGCTTAAGAAAAAGTGCAAAAAAACGCAGAAAGGCTACATTTTCGGTACAGCTTTTGGGCTTCTAAAATCCATTATGAAAAATTAGTATTAATGACGTGTATGATCGTGAATTCAGCTTACAATTTACTTACGGTAAGAGTAAGCTTGCATGCTGTTTTCAGATGGAGGTAAATTAATGGCATATTGTTACAAATTTGTGATTTTTTGTGCTAAAGTAAATAAGGTTTGTTTAGTAATAAAAGTGAGTGAACTTAATTCTTTAATTTTATTAGTTTTAATGATAATTCAATTTTATTGCATTTTGGTACGTAGGTAATGCATTCCCTTTATATTTAATTAGTTTACCAATAGTTTCAAGTGGAATTAATCATAATTTCACGTTGCCTGTACAGAACACATTGAAGCCAGTTATTCCTATACTGCTTAGTTTGAGTTAGCTAGAATTTACCTGCGAATTGTTGTTTATCTTGCTTAAATTTTTGTAACTCCATTAATAGTTGATAATTGGCCAGCTGTAAAGTAGTGCTTAAGATATACTACATTTGATTTTTTTTATTAAATCGAATGTAATTCTATTTATACTAGTCCTGAATGTAACATACCTCTACACCAACATAACCCACCAAAGGTAGTATTATTACAAGTGGCCTGTGAACGGTTCTAGAGAAACTGTTTCGTTATGCACGAGCTACAAGCACAACTTTGATAAAAAACAAAGGGTTTCACATCAGCTTATTATACCGGCATATAGTGTGCATTTCTGCATAAGATTTTGTCATAGTTACAGGAACTATTTCTTTGCGTATCAAAATATTTGCAGGATCCATCCAGGAAATAGAAATATTCGTTTTAATATAGTTCATTTGTTAGATTTTAACTTCACTTGAGTAAAGCAAGGATTAATTTACATAGCAGTAACAAGCGACAGTTTCATACGTCACCGTTACTCAGTATATTGTTAACGGCCATATGCCTTCTTTAAGAGATCCAAATGTAACCGGCAATAAATTCTTCAAATTTATCGCCAATGCAAAAGTGCATTTCCACCTTAATTGCGTTGACCGCCAGCTGAGGTTAGCATTACAACCGCCGCTTCAGTGCTGCTATGCATTGTTCACTAGCTTTTTGTGGGTCAACTCGTTTACGCAAGTAAACATAAGCAATATATCGGGCCATGACCAGTATGTACATAGTTAAGGAATGTAAAACGTTCCCCTATACCGCTATCTACAAAGCTAGCGCCAATGGCGCGCGCTAATTGCTTCTTGCTGAATGCAATGTAAATAACGACTATAGGCGTTTGTTTACCCTCTTTTAAATGATGATCGATATCCACGGATCAAAAAAAGAGCAAGATAATAAAAAAGCGGTGGACTGATAACTCGAGGTTAATTAAAGAAATTAGTACTTTGAGGCACAGACCTGAGAATAGAAGAATCCCCCGACCAACGGTAAGGGCTCTTATTCTGGGCCTATACATAGATATATATACGTAAAAATATTTAAGAAATAATAAATTAGTTCAGGGCAGGTGAACTTCTAAAAAAACAGCTCTCCCAGTGCTTTGTTGAAAGAAAAAAGGAAGCAGTAAATGTTCACGATAAAAATCTAGTGGCAGCGGTACGGATACGTTATAATCAAAAAATAGATTATCCTGAAATAAAAGGCAGCTCCAACAAAGGGATATAGCCTGAAAAAGTAGGCATCGCCAACAACTGCGATAGTCCTGACCAATTGGAATTCCAATTCAATTTAAATCCCGAAAGAAGGCATTAATAGACATGGACCCCAGGAAAATGCTGATTTGAAAGAAGAAATTTCCCGTATGGAAAAGTCTGCCGCATAGAATGAGGATACCGTCGATTTCACCCGGTATATTACGTTGAAGCAACGCCTGGATCAACTCAACTACAGTAAAAGTTTTGTACTAGTTTGACTCAAGTCTACTTTGCTATAATATTTCCTAAGTTCGTCAGTTCGTTTGTAACACCTCGAAATAATAATAGTAGAGCAAAACGGATTGGAAACCCATGCATACTATTAAAAGTTATTTTGATTTTTGCATGTCCGTCCCTCCGTCACTTCAATTAGAAAGCCGAAATTCTGTACATATACTTAAAAAAAAAAATTAAAATTAGGTTCGAAAATGAAACACATCGGGCAACTCCTTCGTGGGGTTGCCATACAAAAATCTCGTTTTCCACTATATATTTGGACACCGCCTGAGAACGGGTCGACATAGAGATTTGAAATTTGGTACATGGTGTTTTTATAGTAATAACAATTAAAATTTCAAAAATGGACTAAATCGGGGAACCCCTTCCAGGTGTTGCCATATAAAAATTGATGTTTTTTACATACACTGTGAAAACGATCAGTCCTAGGCATTTTATTGTACTCAAAGCTTGTTCAGAATACGAAATCCTAGAAAATTAGTTATAATAAGTTTTTGTCCGACGAACCGTTTTAGAAATATATGCGAAAAATCACTTCAGAAATCAAACTTGCATAGGTGACCATACAAAATTGTTTACGGGCATTTATCTAGGGTATCGTTAGAATTGGTCTTAGACCAAATCTAGCTTTTTTACTTTTTTCTAATCAATTCTATATATCTATCAATCAATATTATGTACAACTAAAAGGCCAAGATTTAGTACGTATCTCCAACTAAATTGCAAAGGTCAAATTTCTTTCATTACTATTATCCTTTTTTTGTGTTACGAAACTTTAAATTGAAAATGTTTTTGTAACTTCATCAAATTATGGCATGTTTGTTTCAATAGGATTTTTTATTATATATTTTTTCCAGAATACTGATGTCGTCTAGCAATATGGGAACTGTTTTCACGTTTTAACTCCACAGATAATGGAATCTTTTTTTGTTTCTTTTTTCCGTCCTCGAATTGAATTGTGAAATCCTTGTCATATATTTGTTTTTGTACTGAGATTCGAAAATTTCTGTCAGAGCTCTAGGTACTGTCTTACTGTCTTACAACAACTAATAGGGCACTATATTAAACATTAACCGTCAAAATAAGAACTTGACGGAATAGTTTATCTTCCCCGTCGCCGCCAGTGAAGTAAATTCTAGACTAAGGCAGAGTAAATCACTTTCCACTCTAAAAAAGAAAACACCCCGGCCTATACACATAAAAAAAATGGCTGAGTTAAAAATCTCCGTTTCTGACGCCCGGAACATGATTCCGGAGCTCGATGATAGTCGTACGGAACTAGACCATTTCATTGGCTGCTATGACAGCTAAAGGAGAGCCACACAAAGTGTATTGACTTTGAGGAATTTTTAAAAGAACAATTCCAAGTAGAGCGTCCTAAAGGAAACGTCTAGGCAGAGCTCCAACGTGGAATTTGCACAGAAACTCAATGGATTGTTGGCAGAATTGATTAGTAGTAACGTTAAAGATCCTGCAGCAAAGAAACATCCGTTAGACGAAACTGAGCTAACCGCAGTTAAAACGTTCGAACACGGTTTCAGAAACGAGCAACTTCGAGTGATCGAGAATCGAAAGGAGAGACTGACCTTCGAAAGTTGATTACTTATGCTTCAGAGCACTCTATACGTCTAGAGGTACGTACTAGGTTGAATGAACCAAGAAAAGCAATTCAGACGTGCGAAACTTGCGCGCGAAAAGAGGGCATTCAAAAGTACTTGTTTTCGCAACAAAGTTATTCGTTCGTTCCATCCTCCTGGACCCCAAATAAGGAAGGAAGTCTATCACCTATATATATATGTATATATACAGGGTGTCCCAGAAATCAACGTCAAGCCGGAATAGGGCAATAGACCCAGTCGTAACAGTTATCAGAAAAATATGAAAAAAATCTAAGTCACGTATTTTTCAAATTATAGACATTTCTTTTGTTTTTGAGAAAATGTACATCCTGTGATGGTTTTTAGCTCCTGTTGCTACAAATCTTTACTTTTTTTCAATTTTATTTTTCTTATGTAATCCCGAAGAGTGCATATGTAACCTGTTGCTTTAGATTCTAAGCCAACTGTTCCAGCTTGAAAGAAAATGTCACATTTTGTCGAACCAAAAATAGAAAATTAATATTTCACACAACTTTAACTGACTATAATGAAAAAAAAAATGTACTACGCCAGTTTGGTAAGTAACTTCAAAAGTTGACGCATTTAATAAGGATTCTAAAATGGTATAACACTTGCTACAATATTTCTTAGATTGCAGAAAAAAATTGTTTGTTCAAGAAACCCAGTTTCGAAAAATTTCTTTTCACCTACTAAAAATGATTCTAGTGTACCCAAAGCTTGCCGTAAGACCGTAACTTTAAGATTCTAGTTTGATTGAGACGGAGAGTCATTACATGACGTGTGAGTGAGACAGATAGTGACGCTTTCAAGTTAGAGATCTTAACTTTTTGTTGAATTTAGGACAAATTTTCCTTATGTGTAAAATTATACACCAATTATTTGGATGCTTAGATTTATTATTTACAAAAAATGTTCAAACTGCCTTCCTTCAGCTGCAATACAAGTTCGACATCTACTTAAGAAGAATCGGTCTATCAGACGGGCAAATCTTCCTGTTGACAAATTCAACTGCTTCCGTACCTAATTCAGGAGCTTATGTTTTTGTAAAATTCGGCGAGCTATACTTTTAGGCACTCCTGTGCTTTCCTGTATTACACGTACCGAAGTGCTTGGGTCTACGTCCTCGTAAGGCAAGAAACTCTTCCTTCACCATGTACTTGGTTTGGAAGTAGGCCCTCTGTGGAGAGTAGACGATGCAAATTTGTAAAAACTCAATGAATTGACGAGCTAGCGTCACTATCTTGCTCACTCACATTTCATGCAATGACTCTCCGTCTCACTCAAACTAGAAGCTTAAAGTTCCGGTCTTATGGCAAGCTTTGGGTACACTAGAATCATTTTTAGTAGTTGAAAATTTTTTTTTCGAAACTGGGTTTCCTGAAGAAACAATTTTTTTTTTCCCGTAATCTAAGAAATATTGTAGCAAGTCTTATACCAGTTTAGAATCCTTATTAAACGCGCCATATTTGATTGTTACTTGCTAAAATAGTGTAGTACATTTTTTTTACAGTACAGTCGGTTAAAGTTGGGAAACGTAATTATTTTGAATGCAATGTTGGGCAAAAATCTAACTTTTTATTTGAAGCTGAGGCAGTTATGCTTTAACTTTTAACTGTAATTTACAGAAGGGTTATTCATGGTTACATCACAAAAAAAAACTGACGAAATTTAATATTTGCAGTCACAGGATTTGAAAGATCATCGAGGGTGTCAGGTTTTAAGATTTATTTTTGAATCTTTATAATTTGAAAAGTACATGACCAAGATTATTTTCCATATTTTTCTGATAACTGTTACGACTTGGTCTATTGCCAGATTCCAGCTTGACGTTGATTTCTGGGACACCCTGTATATATATACAGGGTGTCCCGTAAGTCGACGTCAAGCCTGAATCGGGTGATAGACCAAATCATAACAGTTACCAGAAAAATATAAAAAAAATTCTAAGTCATGTATTTTTCAAATTATAGACATTTCTTTTGTTTTCGAGAAAATGTACACCTTGTGATGGTTTTTTAGCTCCTGTTGCTACAAATCTTTCCTTTTTTCAATTTTATTTTTCTTATGTAATCCCGAATAGTGCTTATGTAACCTGCTGTTTTAAATTCTAAGCCTACTGTTCCAGCTTAGAAGAAAATGTCACATTTTGCCGAACCAAGAAAAGAAAATTAATATTTCACCCAACTTTAACTGACTGTAATGAAAAAAAAATGTACTACGCCAGTTTGGCAAGTAACATTAAAAGTTGACGTATTGAATAAGGATTCTAAAATAGTATAATACTTGTTACAATATTTCTTAGATTACGGAAAAAAACATTTTTTTTATATTTTTCTGGTAACTGTTATGATTTGGTCTATTACCCGATTCCGGCTTGACGTCGACTTACGGGACACCCTGTATATATAACCTAATCAGAGCGATAACGAGTGCAGACCCAATATGCGCCCGCTCAATACACCCATGTAGCAGAAGCCGTAATTCATCAACGTCCGGAACATCACGCCGAGTACCAATAAAAATTTTGCAAAACGCTGTCAATGTAGTAATTACCCTAAATATTTCAAACAAGAAAAACCCCATGTTGTTAATCGATACTGGTACTGGTAAGCTCAATTCAGTAAAAGATGAAACCCCAGTGTATGACGACCTAAAGTGTGATATCACTAACCTCTCAGGAAATTATCTCAATTAGGTGGGAATCTTCTATGGTAATATGAAAATTCAAAACTTATCTATACAACACCAATTCCATCTCAAAAAACAAAATGTTTCAAATCATGAGCGAAGGCTTACTTGAAAACGATTTTTTAAAGAAATACAAATGAATAATATATTATGCAGAGAACTATCTACAATTAAATTTAAATGCTGAAATTCAAAAATCATTCTCTGAAAACAATTAATCTGCAATATTCCTGTACACACCAAAGCAGAAGAATAATTCTGCGTAGAGATAAATCTGCAGTACTGCTGCCCACACCTAAGCAGAAGAATAATAATACGCATAGATTAATCTGCAACACTTTTATCCTCTACATTATTATGCTACCCTTGTGACCTCACGCACGAGCTTAAAGCATTTTGCTACCATTATACTCTCACGCACTAGCACAAGAGCATTTTGCTACCCTTGTGCTTTTACGCACTGGCAAAAGGCATTTTGCTACCGTTGTGCTCTCATGTACTGGCAAGAAGCATTTTGATACCCTTGTGCTCTCACGCACTAGCAAGGAGTAGTTTTGCTGTCCTGCTGCTCACACGCAATAGCAGCATCAACATTTTTCCCGTCATTCTGTTGACAGATAATTAATTCTGGTCTTCTTCTTCTTTTTCCGAAACTGAAGGAACGAAGGAAGCAAGCATACGTCATTGGAGTTTTTTATTTTTTGTTTGAAGTTTTTTTGGAATTTTCATATTTGTGAATTTACTGCCATATTTAGTTCTAAATGAATTTTAGTTTAAATAAAATTTTATATTTGAAGTGAAAAAACTGAGTTGTTCATTTTACCGGCATCCCCCTCCTACGATCGAGACTACATCGCACACGGTGTGTGATATATGTCGACTTTATAACGAATTGTTCCTTTTAGAAGGACATAAACTATCATGCACAAATCGAGCCAGCCACAATATACCCACTATATCATACAAACCCCCTGTATATATCACACAATATAAGCTTTCTAGTCACAGAGACAGGAAATAAATTGATTGATAACATGCTAGAGGAAGGAGTAATCAGCCCCAGTAAGAGCCTGGAATCCTCCGCTACTCCTAGTTCCAAAAAAACCTCACAGTGATGTGTTGAGTTGCAGTGGATTTCCGAAGACTTAATGATATAACTCTGGGAGATGCTTACCCCTTACACAACAACACTGACATTTTTTAGCAATTGGGCAGATCCAAATATTTCAGTACCCTAGATCTTGCTAATTCTCTCTACTAGATACCAATGGACAAGGGAAGTGCTGAAAATACTGCATTTAGCGCTCCTTATGGTCAGTACCAGTTCAATCGAATGCCGTTTGGCTTAAAAGATCTCCGGCTACTTTCCAAAGACTAATGAACTCGGTACTAATAGGATTGCAGGGCTTGTAATGCTGTGTATATCTAGATGATATGGTCATCTATGGATACAGCTTGAGGGATCATAATGAAATATTAATCGAAGTTTTCAAAAGGCTGCGAAAAGGAACCTCGAACTGCAGCCTGATAAATGTCACCTCCTTCAAAAGGAAATAGGAATATTTAGGCCATGTCGCTAGTGCTAATGGAATACATCGTGACCCATCTAAGACCGAAGCCGCTAAAACATACCCTAGCCCAAAGAAGGAAAAAGACATGAAAGCCTTCCAAGTGAACTATATTGTCAGAGGTTGCAAGGTTATATAAACCTCTCGGTTGGCGTGCATGCATTATTATTGCAGCAAATATCTTAATGCAAAGGATTTGGGTTACAGGCTGTTCTTGGGACCTCCAGTTACAGACGTTATTCAGAAACAATCAGAACCCTTTAAGATAGACTTACAATAGCTGCAATTATTGAAATTCCAAGATAAATTCAATACACTAACCAAGCACGTATGCAATTACATGGATTCTGCGACGCTTCAGAAAAGGCTTATGATGCTGTTTTGTATTTGAGAGTTGAGATAGAAGATGGACATAAGCTCAACTTACTTACTGTAAAATCCAGAGTAGCGCCTACTAAACCTACCACAATACCAAGAGATATAACCATATTCGGACAGATGCAACAATCCTACTACATTGGATAAGGCAACATATTTCAACAAGTCACAGCCCTGCTGCCCTAGCCTCTAGAAGTTTCTGGACTTCTACTTTAATTGACAACAATCTGTGGTGGTATGGGCCAACATGGTCAATCCAGAAAAAAGAGAACTGGCCAAGGTCGAATGAAATCAAAGATCAAACAGACTTAGAAGCAAAACAACCAACTCTAAATTAACTGATGACATTCTTCTAAGGTATTCCTCCTTGTCACGATTAATTCGAGTAATGGCAACAGTTACACGAAATCCACAGAACAAACAGTTAAACCTACTCAACAGTATTGAATGGAGTGCTGCTGAAACAACAATTTTGAAGCTAGTACAACAAATAGCTTTCGAGGAAGACTACAGTCATCTAATACACAATGAACCATTGTCCCGTAATAGTAGACTGCTTAAACTAAATACATTCACAGACTCTAGTGGCTTGATACGAGTAAGTGGGAGGTTGGCTAATGCTATGTTGTTGTACACTCACAGAAGCTGTTGCAACAAGCGCCGAAATAATCCCGGAAAGGCGTTTTTAAGTAAAGTTGCAGTCGTGAAATTAAACTTAAAAATTTAGATTCTGAAAATAGTGCAAGTGCAAAAAGGATAGGAAATTAATAATATCAAGATAAGTGTTAAAATATTTCCTTGTTTATATTTTTTTGTCCTTTAAAGGATCAGAAGCAGTTTACAGTTCTGCTTCATTTCGAATAGTTATTTTGATTTTTACATATCCTTCTGTATGTCCATCTGCCCACACGATAACTCGAGAACGCGTTCACTTAGATTGCTGAAATTTTGCACATGGGCTTTTAAAAAAAAGGAAAATTTAAGTTTGAATGTGAGACAAATCAGGTAACTCATTCGTAGGGTTGCCATATAAAAATTTCGTTTTTCCAATAATTTTGAGCGCTGTAATAGTACGCGTCGACGTAGAGAGCTGAACTTTTGTACACAGCGTTTTCATAGAGAGAGTAATTAAGTAATTAAGAGAGTGTATGCAATACAACAACAATACTATGGGAATCGGAAAATATGTAATAATTAGTTTAATTTCAATGTCCATTAATTGAAAATTAAACCAACTTTTAAGATATAATTATAGAATATATTAATTATGAAAAAACAGTTTCCCGCGACAATTTAGAGGAATTTGCATACAAATTTTCACCCTTTGACAGTTGTCGCAAGGGAAAGAAATTTACTCTAAGATCGAGTTTTTTAAAGTTTTTGAAGAGTAATAACTCAATAAAATCAAAGATCAGAAGTAATTGAAGATATTTTTGACAACAAAAAACAATAAGTGAAAATCTCACCTGAAGACAGGTTAAGATCACAAATGTTGTAACAAGCGAGAATTTCTTATAAGCTAATTACACACATACACTAACCAACAAGCACAAGACAATTTGCATAACTTACCTAAGTCTTAGCAGCACACTTTCCACTGGAAAACGCACGGAAAAACTCGCAGTTGCGAATCCGTCTAATCAAACTTATAAATATCGCGGAACTATCAGCATTCATGTATTGCCAACATATGAACTCGGGGTATTTTTTAAAGGCGTTAAAAAAGTGCTAAAGTATCTCATTTAAAAAATATAATGATGCAATCTACATAGGTAAGATTAGAATATCTTCTAATACCCGATTCAACGAACATATTAGATCATCTAAGTCCGCTAACCCTGCTTCGGGCCTCTTAAAACATTTAAAAGAAACAGGATACAGTTGTTCTATATATGACCTAGAAATTTTACATAGGTTAAATTCTGATCCGACGCTGGACATATATGAAATCCTAGAAATCAGAAAAGCGAGGGACAATGTTTGTTTTTTAGTTAATGGCCAATTAGATTTCACTGATTGAAGCCCCCTGCTTAATCCTCAATTTATATGTAGCTTCTCTGTTTGATCATTTCTTTCCTCTCTCCAAAATTAATTATTTTAGAATTGTTTGTATGCATCATTTTTAAAAAAACATGGAAAATATTTGATTTGCATAAATGGAAATAAGCTAATCATGCTTAAAACATGGTTAGCTTATCTCCTAACAAGGCGAAGAAATTGCCATCAGCAATTTCTTCAAATTCCTTCGCATATAATCAGCATATTTTTCCCACAAAACGACTTGGGAGAAATAAAAGTTTTAAATTTCAACCCAAGTCGTTTCGATAGAAAAAACGCCCCACGACAAATCTACCTTCAGTAAGATTTGTCGTAAATACGGTATGTATGTACATATATACATACATACATATCGGGCGCATGAAATTTTACGTCGGTGATGACTGAATCGATCAAGTCTTCACCGAAAAAAAGCTCTTATCAGCAAATTGTCGCGAGCTGCATACATTGTGATCGCAACAATGTATGCACGATAGCAAGACGATGGTTTGATATTTATGAAAATATCAAATTTCATTTCAACCATCGTTCGTCGCGATAATTCTGGGCATGTTTAAACATGTCCAGCGGCAAACAATTTTCTCAGGATAGGAATGCTAACTAAGCATTTTCCTATCCTGAACGAAGAGACTTGAGATTAAAAAATCTAAGTCTCGAGGAGTTGAATTTTGAAAGCGATTGTGGTCACCTCGGACGATTCAATATAGTAAAAGATCGGTTTTTGGAAAAAGGTTTAAAAAGAAAAAAGGAAAGATAGTGAATATCTCGGTTCGTCGCAACGACGGCTAGTAGGAATATATAAAGTAATCTCAAAGAAAGAACTTACAGAAAAATAATTAAGAGTCATTTTTTCGGTACTTGTTCGGGATCGCCACGTGAAGAAAATTAGAAATTAGATTTGAACAAAGTGACAGAAAATAAAATAAAAAGGGTACATAACTGCGGTCGGTCGGATTGGTTGACCAGTTGGTCTATTTTTGGTGAAAACAGAAAGTGATTGTAGTAAAATAATAAATAAGTGTAAAAATAAAAGAGCAAAAAGTAAATAAAAGAAAAAGTGACTGCAATCTGTTGAAGGTGTTTTTTTTAATTGGAAGTGCGCCTGACAAAAACGGATATCAAAGGGTGACTAGACAGGTAGGAATACCTCTAAGGACAAACCCCTATAATATATAACAAAATTGGTTGTCGTATACAACAAAAATTGGCGCAGCCGGTAGGATAGTGGAAGCTTGTTTTCTAAAAAGTCAAAGTTAGAAAGGCATAAGAGCTTTAAAATCCGCTATCCTGCGAACCTAAGGGGTCCCATTGACTAAGCCACTTAGGCCAAGTCACCCCCAACACACGGATAGATATCATCTCTAGGCGCCTCTGCTCCAGGCGGGCAACCGTTCACCCTAATTTTTGCAAAAGCACCACCGAGGGATACAATCAAACAGAAGGACGAACACAAACTAACCCGGACACAGCCCGACAAGCAGCCTGAACTTTTAGCAGCCAGCGCTCATCTATAAAACGCTAGCAGTCAACGATCCTGAGTTGAAGAGGAAATCGAAGACGGCTCATAAGCCCCCTTTTGAACTAGATCCAGGGGAAGCTAAGACGGCCCAAGGCCCCCCAGCTGCAAAACAGACCAAAATCAGCGGACAAAAGTACTCAGAGGGAATACGAAGACGGTTAAGGAAACCCCCCTCCAAACTACATCAAAAGGAATTAGGCAGGCCGGAGCCCCCCTTTCAACCGACAATTCATGTCAGAAGACAACAGCTCTAATCCAATCCAACAGGAACAAGAAGCAGCAAAGAGGACAAATCCTCCACCTTTAGCCGACGCGGGATCAGCCCCAGGTGCCAATACTACGCACCCCCGGAAAGGTACATCATCAGCTGCAAATCAACAATCAACACCAACTCCAACAGGACCTTGACTCCGTAGTGGAACGGTATATTCAAGTCCAAATAGCCAAGTAAGTCTTAGTAATATTTTACAAAAATTGTACACAACAGCACGGGATTCGGACAAGCTCACAATTACTCACTGTGAGGCTTTAGACGAAAAATTGAGTAAAGCACGCGAGGTCAGACTCGCTAGAATAAAAGAAGTAAAAGAGAATACAGTGCTGTTCAGAAAGGAACTCGAACAGCGGTCCGAACCCTCGCGCTCACTTGATTTAAATTTAAATAAAGATACCAGTCATAGATTAAGTGATAGTGATAGTGATAGTGACAGCAATAGTGAAGTCACAGACCCAACAACAGAGGACCTTTTAATAGATTGGCTGGAAGAGTCCTTAACGGAAACAATTCCAGAAGGTAGTCCCACTAGTCCACCTTACTTTAAATATTCAGAAAAGAGGCTACAAAATATGGTGGACTACGCCAAAGTCGCAAAACTGACAGCTCAGCTCGTATCCTTATTTTCGGGTGAAAATACCCCACAAATGGAACGTGAGCTACAGACCTTCATCGGCTGCTGCAAGCAAATTATGCAGTGCCTTAACGATGAAGAAAAGGTGGCTTTCCTTCACGTTCTCCAAACAAGATTAAGAGGTGATGCATATCAGCTATTCTCTTCCGACGTCCCTACTTCATTCACTGAGGTAGAGGAACGTTTGAACAGAACATACCTTCCCCGTGAGACTTATCAGGAATTGGTGAATAGATTGATCACGACACACCAGAACCCATTGGAGTCTCTCACTGCTTTTGCTACAAGGTTGAAGCAGCTGTTGACGATCTGCAATGAGGCTGCCACACAAAAGTATGGAGCTGAGACAGTCCCGGCTGTGAAAACACAGCTAATGGACTTCGCCAAAAATGCTCTTAAAAGTGGAGTAGCTAATCCACATTTGTGTCAATATTTACTCACACAGGGAGAAGGCGATATAGAAGTTCTCACACAAAAAGCCCTGGACATGGAGAAACTACAGCAAAGTACTACATTCGTCCAGAGTCCTCTGGCACAAGCTCCTCCAGTGGCTCCAGTGGACCCGGATTCACGGGTGAGAGCATTTTACGGATCCCCATATTATCAAAGGCCATCAACACCTATGTTCACAGCACCTCGAGCACCGAACCCAAACCATTTCTCACGCTACCCAAATAACACAATATCACAGCCACACCACCGAGTACCTGTATACTCTGAAACTAAAAGATCGGACACAGATGCCCTGGTCCGTAACATCACGTGTAGCTTCTGCCAACGAAATGGTCACACGTATTCAGATTGCCTAAAGCGCAAAAATACCCCTGTCTGCTCAAACTGCAAAATCTATGGGCATGACGTCCGTGATTGCAGAAAACGGCAGCAAACACAACAAACGCAACAGATTGTTCCTCCATGCCTCTCCAATAGCTCTACACAGGATCAACACAACACAAAAGGTCTTCAAGTCTTCAATATAAGACTCAAATGCACCGTCAAGGACATGCAGACGAAGATTGCCGCCAGAAGAAGAAATGGGAAGCCCGGAGTCAGGGAAACGACATGCAGTCGACCCAAAACTCCCCGGCTCGACTTTAAACCCAGCTAAAAAATCAAAAGGGTCACCTCAAGCGCCCGAATCCGTTGTCCCTACAGTGAAACTTCCACTGGACATAAGCCTTAACGGCCTTACAAAACTAGTAGTGGACACTGGCGCTGAGGTTAGTATTATTAAGAAAAGAGCAATTAAAGACCTCAAAATAATTAACTTCAATGAGACATGCACTTTACAGACCCCTTTTGGAACCGGAAAAACTGGGAAATTGCAAGGGCAACTTCAATTTTAAAAATAAAATTCCCTGCAAATTTCAGGTACAAAAACCTGCCAGGTCTTTCAAATGACGGCCTATTAGGTAACGATTCCCTATCAAACAATTGTAATGTTGAGGGCCCAAATAAAGCACTCAAGGTTCCTTGTACGGAAACAAATCCTGAAGAGTTTACTGTGCCCTCGTCATGCAAAACGGACAAGCTGTATTCCAGAACAGCAGTCGAAGTGAGGTCACTTGCAGGAAAGATGGAACCTAAACAGGTTAAGCTATCTACATGCAGTGTCTCCAAGGCATCTCGAAAGAGTAATGCTGGTTGCCAGGTTCAAAAAGAACCACTGGTATGCGAAAAGAGCTGTCTGAGTGATCAAAGGACCAGTGAAATGAGGCAGCATCTGGTTACCTTACAAGAACCAATATGCATACCTGCTAGGTTACAAATGATCATCACAGTCCCGTTGCGAGTGAAGGAAGAAATGCTCTGTCTATCAAAAGAGATAGGCGATGGAGTCTTCCTGACCAACAGTTGACTCCCTACTGGGAAAGAAACAATGCTAGTTCCCATACTCTACATTAACAATTTCCATGTAGTCATCAACAGTTTATTATTACAACTGCTCCCTATACATGACTATGCCATCATCCCAATAGGAGAAGCCACTGATACACAACACGTTCTCAAGCCGAATAAATCGCAAGCGAGTAACACACACCTCAGTGAGCTTCCCAAGGCGGAACAGAAGTCAAGCAAGACTTCTTTCTCAAAAATACCTAGATACAAGTTACCAACGAGGCACAAGAGCCCTATACAAGACGAGTGTGAGATCAGTGAGACCCGAGTAGGAACAACAATGACCAAGAAAATAAGTTATAAAAATTCTACATACCCCGTAGCCAAATCAGAGATGCATGCAAGCTCCAGAAGCCGACAAGCAAAATGCAGCTGACTCGTCCATCCAATTTACTTAGATGTAAGATAAGGATAGGGAGCCCAACAACAAGTGCATGCGAGCTCAGTACGACCTATGTATTTAAAGGCAAAGTTGATTCCACCACTTAGTAACATTAGTGTTAAGAAACCACCTGGGCCCAAGAGCCCCATCAACAGTGCGTGCGAGCTCAGGAAGAACTATTTAAAGGCAAAGTCGACTCCACCACTTAGTAAAATTAGTATTAAGAATAAAAAGTGGCCCATGAGCCCGATAAAAGACGCGTGCGAGATCCGTAAGACCTCATTTAAGGCGAAGTTGGCTCCACCGTCAAGTAATATTAAGAAAGAAAATTTTTCACGACCCATAAGCCAAAACACGAACGCGTGCGAGTACATGGACCAATGTAAAGTACCTATATAAATTACGGTACTCCACCAATAAAAGAGCAGGAAGCACATACCCTGCCGATTAGTAAAGTAAGTAAAAATACTCACAAAAAAAGGTTACAACAACCTAAAACAAACGAAAGCTTTTCGGAAAATACAGCTATCTTACAGCAGGTAAGATACTTATTTCTGGATCATGAAGATCCCACACACACTCCGCGAGTCAGCAGGCTAGACCAAGAGCTCAGCCTAGACCCAAATCTAAATGCGGAAGAAAAAGCTTCGATATCCGAACTCTGCTACGAGTACAATGATATCTTCTTTATAAAAGATGATAAGCTCACATATACAAATGCTATCACCCAAAATATCCCTTTAATACAAGATCAAGCGCCCATAAAAAAAAGGCCTACAGATTACCAGAAACCCAGAGACAAGTAATCAACGAGCAATTAAAAGAAATGCTAGGCAACGGGATAGTCCAAACTAGCAAATGCCCTTGGAATTCACCCTCATTAGTTGTCCCCAAAAATGCGGTACCCGATGGTGAAAAAAGGTGGCCCGTCGTTGTCGATTTTCGCAAATTGAACGAAAAGACATTGGGCGTCGCATTTCCGCTACCCCGAATCGAGGATATTCTTGACCAACTAGGTCATGCCAGGTACTTTACCACTCTCGATTTGAAGAACGGCTATCACCAAGTCTTAGTCGACAAAAAATATCGACATAAGACCGCTTTTAGCAGTCCCTAGAACACTCAGGCAAGTTCAGTCCTTTTTAGGACTTGGCAATTACTACAGAAAGTTCATTCTTATCTCTTAAATAGTTCGTCCAATTACGAATTTACTCCGAAAGGATGTAAAATTCACTTGGACCGAAAAATGCCAAGAAGCATTTCAAAGCATTAAACATGCTCTAATTGCCCCACCACTTTTAATCTATCCAGATTTCTCTAAACCATTCAATCTTACAACGGATGCCAGCAACGAAGCATTAGGCGCTGTGCTTTTCCAAAGAGAAGTGGGAAAAGACCAGCCTATCGCCTATGCAAGCCGAACGCTGAACAAAGCCGAGAGAAATTACTCCACTATTGAAATGGAGTTATCGGCTATAGTCTGGGCCACTAGGAATTTCCGATGCTACCTTCCAGACAGGAAATTCACGGTCTACACTGAACAGAAGCCTCCCAAAGGAGTCTTTAATGTAAAAGACCCCACTTCCCCTTTGGTGAGATTTCACCACAAATTATCAGAATTCGATTATACCATCGAATACAAACCAGGGAAGTATAATACCAATGCGGATGCATTAAGCCGCGTTCCAAAAGTATTAAACGAAGACTATACAGGCAACACCTTAACGGTACAAGCCCAAGTCCACCACACTATGGACTCTGATGTGGAGGAAAATAGTCCCCCAAATAAAAAGAAAACCAAGAAACCCCCTCTTTGCTTCGCCGTGACCAGAGCTCAAAAACAAAGAGCCCAAGAGGCAAATACTAGCTCCAGCCCTAAAACACAGCCCAATGCAGCGGAAGATAAAGAAAATGAACCCCAGAGGCGGAAATACAACCCCCTGCCACGCTTGAACATGAAATCAGTCCATTCAAGGCACCTGAGATAATCACGAGCCCCAAGGAAGTTCGAACAATCCTATAGGATTACCACGACTTTCCTTTCGGCGGCCATCAGGGTGTCATTAAGACTTATAAAAGAATTAGACGCAAGTATTGGTGGAGACACATGCTTAGCGATATAAAAAAGTACATAAAAAAATGCCCTAAGTGCCAAACAATGAAAGCATCTCCACAATTCAAGATGCCCATGGTAATAACGGACATCGCAGAACAATCTTTCGACAAGGTTGACCTTGATATAGTAGGTCCACTAGAAGAGACCATATCAGGTAATAACTATATCTTAACTTTTCAAGATAACCTTACCTTACCTTTGTCGATTGGTATGCCATACCTAATGGAGAAGCAGTAACGGTGGCGCAAATCTTGTTCAATGATATTGTCACGCGCTATCGCATTCCAAAGAGAATAGTCACCGATCAGGGAACAAATTTCCTGAGTGAGCTATTCAAGAAGGTCTCCAAACTGCTAAAGGTAAAGAAGTTACAAACTTCCGCATACCATCCACAGTCTAATGGAGCACTAGAACGTGCCCATAGACCATTAATCGAATATCTGCGTACAATCGTAGACGAAAATCCCAAAACATGGGATCAATTCCTACGAACCGCTGCATTCGTGTACAATAACAGTGTACACGAGGGTACTAAATTAACACCAATAGACTGCCTTTACGGCTTCACAGCGGATGTCCCAACTAATTTAAAACGGGATCCTGAACCCGTTTATAACCACGAAAGTTATTACCATATGCTCAAATACAGATTACAAAAAACATATGGCACGGCTCGTAAAAATCTCTTAGCCAGCAAACAACGCTCAAAGGCATATTACGACAAAACAGTCAGGCCTCTCACTTTTCACCTAGGAGACAAAGTCCTCCTCAAAAGTGAAAGCCGAAAACACAAACTGTCTCAAATCTGGGTTGGCCCATATCTGGTAATCAATGTACCCACTCCAACAAACACTACCATAAAAATAGGCAAGCGGCAGGTTGTCGTGCACAACAACCGTTTGAAGCCCTATTATGAGAAGTATAGGGGTACATATATCTTTAGAAATTAAGTTTCCATCATACAAAATTCTACAATTAAATTAAGTGCTATTAGAATTACCACAAAAACCTCCCAGTATGACTAATTGACTAACGAAGCCTATCCTTCATTTTCTACAGAACATGAAGCACATATTGGTGTTAATATGCTGTTTCCATTTCGAAATGGGACAAATACAAACGGAACCCTACACCATAAGTCCCCTGAACAATACAGGAATACTGTATGAGGACTTAGGACAATTACAAGTCTACCATAGTACATGGAACGTACTAACGGAGATCAATCTAATGGAACTGGACAATCAAACGCTTATGGCAGAACAGGCGGAACACTTAGTTCTCCGACTATGTTCAAATCGCTCTCAAATGGAAGAACTATGCCTGGTTCAATAAAAACACGTTCATTCTCTCTTGGAAAATATCAAGAGAAGAACAAGTGTCATTCGAGAAGTGGTCCCAAAATCAAGATCAACAAGGTCTATCTTTGATGGAATAGGGAATGCAATGCACTACCTATTCGGGACCATGGACAACACTAATGAACAAGAGGTATATAGTCGACTCGAGGAGCTCGAAACAAATACAAAAGCACTAGCCGACCTGGAAAGACAGCAGATCAGTGTAGTCAAAAGTACACTACAACAAATCCAAGAGCCATTGACATCTCTGCAGGAAAGACAACGTCAAATAAACTCCAGGTAAATAGACTGCCAAACATCACTGATGATTTATTAATGAGACAATTAAGGCAGGAAATAATTTCAAGCCTGACCTTACAAATTGTCGAGATTGAGTACAGGCAGCAAGCCTTACTCGACATAATAATCTCCAGTAAAAATCACCAGTTGCATCCGCTAGTGGTGTCTCCCAACAGTTTATTAGAGATATACCACAAGTCACACGCAACTTGCCCAGATGCACAAAATTGTCTCTCTCTGCTATATCAGACAGCGGAAACAGAGGCTCGTCTAGTCCAAGACAAATTAGTCATTCGAATACAACTTCCAGTTTTCAATCTACCACAAATGAAGTTGTATAGAGTACACAGTTTTCCCATACACATTAATAAAAAGCCATCATTGGTACCCGATATACAGTACTCGCACGTAGCGCACCAGGTACAGACACAGGATATCCTATTATTAAAAACCCAAGATCTTAAAATCTTCAATATTCCAAAGAGGACACTTGCGTCACCAAGCTAAGCATTTCTGTAACAAAGGCAACAATGTCTAAAGAATGCATAGTGAAGCTGCTCTTTAATCCACTAAAGCGAGAGCCACAGTGCCAATTCAGAGCACAAATACCTCCCAGAGACCTACTTATTAAACTAAGTAAACCAATTTCTTGGATATTCTCGTTGATAGAACCAACAATTGTACACCTTCAGTATACCCAACAATTCCTAACTTCAAAATTAGAAGGCCAAGGAATAATTACTATCAACCATCCCTGTCAATTACAAATGGAACCCAAATTCTACACTATGAGGCAGAAAATATTCAATCATTGAGTCTCACACAACCCAATGCTTCCCAGATATAACCCCATTAAAACAAATAGTGAAAAATATCTCAATGAAACCCCCAAAGAAATACAGTCCGAGAGTATTAGTACAAAGCTATACTCAGGAGATGACACTAATAGCCTCATCCTAAAAGGCACCCAGTCACTAAAAGAGCTGGACAAAAAATTAGCTAAAATATCTCCTGATACAAACCACCATCCTACACATGTACTTTTGTTGTGCAGTATCCTTAACTCGTGATGTCATCACATGTATGGTACTATACATGGTCGCCAAATGGCTAGTCCTATCTATTACAAATTACCGCTTCCGCAAATCTAAAAAAAACGGAGGCGGAGGAACAAATCGAACAAATCGAAATAATCGAACCTACCACTCTTAAAAGGACCCGCACCCTACCACCTACTAGGTCAGTGCAAGTGGAATAATGCCACCACTTCAAACGGCCGGAATAAAGAAGCACTATCACTAGCACTAGAAGACATAAAAACTAAATCTAACTGGTTTCAACAAACCCCAAAAAATCAGTTAGTAGGTACCAATAGATAATAATTAAAACAAAAGGGGAGAGGACATACATAAATAATTACTAAAGCCTAGATTTAAGAGCAAGCAGTGTATTAAATACATATACACATATGTATATACAAAACATAACCAAAAAAATGAAATCCTCCCCCGCTAGTGTTAAATAACAATTCGAAAGTATAAAAATAAATAAGAATAATACATAGAATTAAAAAACAAAACAAAAATATAATAATAAATGTTATAACAAAACTAACCTAGTATAAAAATTAAATAACCACTAACATTAGAAGTAGAAACATATAAATAAATAGTTACTGAAGTAAGATAAAATATCGAAATACATGTATACATATAACTATAATAAGACAAGAGAAGGTAAAGGAAAGAACCTTGTACAGGAAAACAATAATAATTGACAAAAAAAAACAGTAGAAATTAGCAACATAGGAAAAATAAAATAGAGATAAGAATAGGAATAGATAATTAGAAGCAATTCTAGGAAATAACAAAAGAAAATATTAAATAGAAACTAAGACAATATGTAAACCCGAAAACCTGTGCCAAACCAACCAATAGCCGAACCACCGATATAGCCCCAACAACAACTTCCCCTGAGAATTATTCCTCTTCAAAGAATAATCCTCATTTTCGCAGGGGGAAGGATTGTTGTATACCTAAAAAGGGTTAAAAACGATAATTATAATTAATAATTATCTTTTTTAAAAAAACATGGAAAATATTTGATTTTCATAAATGGAAATAAGCTAATCATGCTTAAAACATGGTTAGCTTATCTCCTAACAAGGCGAAGAAATTGCCATCAGCAATTTCTTCAAATTCCTTCACATATAAACATCATATTTTTCCCACAAAACGACTTGGGAAAAATAAAAGTTTTAAATTTCAACCCAAGTCGTTTCGATAGAAAAAGAGCCCCACGACAAATCTTACCTTCAGTAAGATTTGTCGTAAATACGATATGTATGTACATATATACATACATACATATCGGGCGCATGAAATTTTACGTCGGTGATGACTGAATCGATCAAGTCTTCACCGATCGTGATCGCAACAATGTATGCACGATAGCAAGACGATGGTTTGATATTTATGAAAATATCAAATTTCATTTCAACCATCGTTCGTCGCGATAATTCTGGGCATGTTTAAACATGTCCAGCGGCAAACAATTTTCTCAGGATAGGAATGCTAATTAAGCATTTTCCTATCCTGAACGAAGAGACTTGAGATTAAAAAATCTAAGTCTCGAGGAGTTGAATTTTGAAAGCGATTGTGGTCACCTCGGACGATTCAATATAGTAAAAGATCGGTTTTTGGAAAAAGGTTTAAAAAGAAAAAAGGAAAGATAGTGAATATCTCGGTTCGTCGCAACGACGGCTAGTAGGAATATATAAAGAAATCTCAAAGAAAGAACTTACAGAAAAATAGTTAAGAGTCATTTTTTCGGTACTTGTTTGAACAAAGTGACAGAAAATAAAAGAAAAAGGGTACATAACTGCGGTCGGTCGGATTGGTTGACCAGTTGGTCTATTTTTGGTGAAAACAGAAAGTGATTGTAGTAAAATAATAAATAAGTGTAAAAATATAAGAGCAAAAAGTAAATAAAAGAAAAGTGACTGCAATCTGTTGAAGGTGTTTTTTTTATTTGGATGTGCGCCTGGCAAACACGGATATCAAAGGGTGACTAGACAGGTAGGAGTACCTCTAAGGACAAACCCCTCTAATATATAACAAAATTGGTTGTTGTATACAACACATGTAAGCCACTACGATCAGTGTAGGCTTGGATAGTGTCCTAGTCAGATGAAACGCGTCGGCGTTTGTTAAAATTTGTTTAAATTAATTAAACGTTACGTGTAATATGATATAAGTGTTTTTCTTTCTTTAGTAAAATGGTATGTTTACTAATCTATGATTTCTAATATAACAATGAGAAGAAAAGAGATAGGAAGTGGAAGCGACATAATTTAAAAATACATTCCACTTTAAAATTCTCTCAACAGTCGACATGGACGCCAAGTTTTAATTACGCCATGTTATAGCAAAATTTGGAATTTTTATCTTAAATGGATAAATTTAATAAATGAAGGAAGTTTTCTGATGGGAAAATATAGATGTCAATATTCTGCATCGAATGATATTAATTACAGCTTATGAAAAATAAAATATTCTGAGCTAGTTGCATATGGTTGGGGGTTCCACACAAAAAGTTGGCTATATAAGGCCAGGCATTTGGATCGGGCGCTCTCTTAAGTTTTTCGATTTCAACCAGTGAAGACCTTGTGATAGTCAGCAGTTTTTTTTCATAATTTTCCAACTTGTAAAAATTGTGAATTTGGCTTATAATCTACCGACGGCAAGAGTAAGCTCATGTGCAATTTGAGGTCGAGGAAATATAATAAAATTATATCTAGATACAAAGTGGTGATAGTTTTTTTCTTTTATTCTGAATTGTTTAAAGTAAATTATTATTTAATAAAGTGATTAAGCTCACTTGTTTTTAATTAACTATATTTCAATTATAATAGTTATTAGTAATTTAAATTTCATCTTGAAAAAAGCAAATTCAAGAAAGTTCTTCCTACTTTTTTCATCAAGATGGAATATGCATGCGAATTAATCTTTGATTTGGCTAATTTTTGTAATTATAGTAGTAATTTCAGTAGTGACTAAACAGTGTAATTTATTAGTAGTTTAATTTCAGAAATATAGAAATATTTCTAGAAGCTCAGTATAGATAAATGCTTGCTGTAAATTAGAGTGCATAAGTAATTTCAATTGAATGTTTAATTAAATCGAAATGTAAATCTATTTATATTGTTCAGAATTTAGCATTTACCAATACACTAACACAATCCATCGAAGATAGATAATATTGTTACATGTGACTAGTGAACGGTTCTATATAAACTGTTTCCTAACGCACGTACTGCATACACAGTTTTGTCAGGCAACAAAGGGTTTGCATCAGCTTATTATACAAGCATATGGTTTAAGGTGTCCCTGCGAAAGATTTAAGAGATCAATCAAGAACTGCCCTTGCGTCAGAATTTGGTAATCCCATTTAGGATTCACCGTACTTACATAACATTTTTAGTGGTTTGATCCAGGGAACAAGATACTGCGTAACATCTTTTGGTGGTTTCATCCAGGAAATAGAAGCATTCGATTTGGTTCAGTTCATTTATTAGATTCTTAAGATCACTTGAATAACCAACTCCCTGCTTCAAAGCAGTCAACCACAATAATATAGCAAGAATTCGCATTACCTAGTATCCCACTACCTACATATAATGGCGACTGTGATAGATGACGGTCATTCCACGATTTGTTTGTGTCATTAGTTCACAACACTTCTCGACTAGCAGATGTGCAAAAATTCATTTTTTAAAGACACGATTAGTTAGTGAAGCCGAGAAGGTGCTAAGACATACTCCCATTACAAGCGAGGATTATATACCAGCCTGGAATTAACTAAAGGAACGGTAAGAAAATAAACACTAACTTGTTACACAACAAAAAATAGCAAATGTCTTATATGTAATAGAAACCATTTTGCCCAGAAGTATGCCAAATATCTAAGCATGGATGTAAAAGCAAGAAAACTGCATTAAGATGTCTGGGCGCTGTCTCAATTGTTTTTCAAAGGATCACCTCGTTAATGAATGTAGTAGTACTAAATACAAATGATTTGAATGTAATCAAACGCATCACACCCATTGAATGAAAACTTCCATAAGGCACTACAAACAACAAAGTTATCGAAAACACAGAGAAATACATCACAACAGATCTCACTGTCAGAAGATCAAACACAACACAGCAATAATAGACAGGATTGTAACATCCATACAAGTTTACAATCGGCCGATAGCGCTTCTGGGTTAAACACTTCTCAAACATTTATAACCAGGGAAAGCCACCAATCATTATTGTCGACAGCGTTAGTCATGGTAAGGTGCGAACGTGGTAAACCTATAGTTTTACGTTGTCTTATAGACAGTGTCTTGCAATCATCACTCACAACGCAGACTGCTTGTAAGAAACCAGATACCAACGCGCATCCCCATATCAGTAGCAATCAAGGGATTGAACACAAGTCCAGCTACTAAATATTTCACATAACCAAACGAGGTTAAAACTAAAATCTTGTGGATCGAACTCGATTACAATAGAAGATTTTCTAGTTTTGAAGAACATTACAAGGGTAGTTTCCAAACGAGATTATCAACATCTAAATAGACTGGTATTGGCAGATCCTACTTTTTGGAAACCTGGTGGAAGATATGCGCTACTGGGCGCAAAACTATATGCAAAAATCCTGCAAGAAGGTATTAGACGAGGATCTGACACAGCACCCGTGCTGTGAACATTATCACCGGTTGGATTCTACTGGGATCCACGAATGAGACATTCAATGAGAAGGCGGAAAGTCACCCGTTCCCCAATACTAATACCGTTTTAATGTACAGCTCAAGTGATTTTGGGAGCTAGAAGAGCTTCCAATACAATCCATTCTTAGGAAAGAAGAACAATAGTGAACTCCCTGCATTGGGACAATCAAGGCCACAAGCGCTTAAAAGATTAATGATTATTTACAATTTTATTTTATTTATTATTACAACAACAGTTTTCAAGGGATCCTGAATTTGAATCAGAATACAAGAATTGTCTTAACGACTACATACAACGTGGGCACACGGAGGAAGTTGAACCTGGAAGTGATAATGAAAACCATTACTACATACCACACCACGCAGTCTTTAACGATAGTACTACAAGCAAGCTGAGAGTAGTATTTGACGCCTCGGCGAAAACAACAAACGGAAAATCAATCAATGATTATTTGTTGAAAAGACCAACACCCAAAAGTTTTTGTTACATTCCTTAACTAGAGAAAGTACAAGATATAAATGAACGCAGACATGAGAAAATGTATAGGATGATGGAAGAGCATCCAGATCATCGTACACATCAAGGAGTCGTATGGCAGCTTCCCATAACTAAACAAACTCAGGATTATCAACGTAAGACGGTAACATTTAGTTCATCATCTGCTCCATATCTGGATGTCCGCACACTTCAATAACTGGCAGTAGGTGAAAGCACAAACTGGCCACTAGCCTCAAGAGCTTCCCTGACTGACTTCTACGTCGATAGCATATTAACAGGTGCTGATAACATCATTGAAGCTACATGGCTACAAACAGAGCCACTAAGCATGATGAAGGCTGGCGGCTCTAATTTACGGAAGTGGGCTAGTAATGAACCAAAGGTGCTAGAAGACTTGCCAATGGATTATCATGAAGTCAAGGGATCTTAACATTTTCCGAAGATGAATCAATTAAAACTCTAGAAATACGGTGGCATTCTACACCTGATTATTTCTCGTTTACAATTGCCCAGACAGAGAAAGATGCAAACATTACTAAGAGAACTGTATTGTCATCGGCTTGCAGCAATAATAATTGTAGCAAAAGCGTTGATGCAAATGCTATGGATCATAGGTTGCTCTTGGAATGATCCAGTTATGGATACCATTCATACCCAATGGAAAAACTTTTAAAGGGTTTTGTAACATGTGGAATTGGTAAGAATTCCACGATGGATTCATTATTCTAGACACGCAAATATGCATTTACATGGCTTTTGCGATGCATCTGCGAGGGCATATGCAGCTGTGTTATACTTGCGGGTTGTGAGTACTGATGGCAATGTAATTGTAACTCTCCTAACAGCGAAGTCAAGGGTGTCTTATTTACATGGAACACGAAAACTGCACCTGAAAATAATCAACTTACTAAAACTGTCAGGATTTTTCCTTCGAAAATATTGTTACAATTCAAGTCAGTTTTAAGACGTCTTTGGATTTCAAAAGTGGTTAGAACAGAATAATATTTAAAGTTCGATATACCGTTGTCAAATTTTAAAAGATTTAGAAAGAGTACGAGTTTCTACCTAGATTTTTTAGTTAGACGGTTTTGTACAAAATATCCTCCAAGTAGACTTTAGAAAATAATTTTCGTCCATTTTTAAACAAATTGCACTTACATCCTTTTAATTCCATATGGATTTTGGTACTTTCTTAAATTCGTCGAAGAAAAGCACATGCCCATTTCCGTAATGACAGCATTGTAGAGGTCCTTGGTAGTAAGTTTAAATGTCGGTGTAATCTGTATTCATTAAAAAAAAGTAAAATATTAGAGCAATAAGCATCGCAATTAGTCAACTCACCTTTCTCGTAATTTCCAAAAAATTAGCATTATTTAAAAACTCATTTTTAGAGAACGGTGCTAAAGCGTACATGTTTGCAAAATTAACCGTGGAAAGATTTGAAACAAAGTCCTTATATAACTCAAAATTTTCATCCATTTTCATTGTATTCCAATCCCTTATTATTATGATATTAGTTACTCATTATTAATATATATTAAGGAAAACTTACTCCAAAAGAAACTGTTCAATCCGTTGGCTATCTGTAAAGTTTGGGCACAACGTAACACCAACTTTTAAGAATTTCCGATTTTGGTAATTTTCTTCTATATTGTAAATGATGGGATTATTTTTGAAGCGATGCCATTGTTCCAAGATTATTTTCATGGAGAAAATAAAGGAAGAAGAGATTATTGCCACCCAAAAAATTTTTTCCAAGCAAAGGAGTTCATCTCTGGCAAAATATTTAAAGCCGTGAACGGATGATGCACTAAAACGCTTCATTTCAAAAAGAATATGAAATCGTAACATGGGTATTCAGTTGATCAAAAGCATTTTTATAGGTCTTAACCTGATTAATATGCTTTTATTACTTAAAAGGACACATGCAATGTGCCGTGCCTACCGATAGTTACGTATGAATTTGGATCAATTGTTCAATGCGATTGATTGCTGACCTATCTGTGATTGGTTGACATCGAGTAAGTTATGTAATTAAATTTTTTATACATCAGAAATTACTTACAATTTTTACCATTCACTTCCCTGTAAAGTTTTCCAGCTCAATCAAGAAAATTACGCAATCAGCCAATTTCGTAATTGAATTATTACAAAAACACCAGAATGATGGGGTGAATATTAACAAAAAGTTTCCGAAGTTCGTAGGCAGAATAGCGTCAAGGATTTGTGTTGCTATTTAGATATTATTAAATGGAAATAAGTTTCATTAAGAAATTCAAATTGAGGTATATAAGGATACCAATAAACGTATATAAAATTTCAATTTTGATCCATCCAAATTCTGCCATTAGTAAAAAGGCGGCTTGAAAAACCATCCAGAAAATGTGTTCTTAAATGCATTTTTAAGCTTCAGAAAGGAATGAAGGGAAGGGGCTGAGAATTATGCTTCGTTACTCACTGCTTCTGAAATCCCCCCAAGAGATAATGCGGGTTCTGTTAAAATGGTTTTCCTCCAAGTTGATCTGTAGCTCTTTAATATTTGTCGTGGGCTTTGCGGGCTGTAGCTAAACGCATGATTTGCGAAATTATTATTATTACGACAAACTGTCTGATAAATCTAATTTCGTTCTCTTCTTTTGCATTTGGAAACAACTTTAAAAATCAATTTATAAATTTTGTACATGTTATTTGTTGGTTGTGTGAGCACGTTATAACTGAAACATCAAGGTCTCGGGAATATATAACCTTCTTTGCCTTGCTTTTTCTTCTTCTGTATTGTCAAATTTGGTAATTATGCTGCTAGCAGTCCTTCACTCTGTTGTCATATAATATTGAAACTTGCTGGCGTTCTTTTCTTGCAGCAAGGTACCAGAGAATTAATTTCAATCTCTTGTGGTATACGGGAATCAAGGATATCATTGATAGATACATCCGAGGGATTGACAGGTATATTTGGCGGTGTTATATTTGTACTTTCCATTTTATTAAAAAAAAATTTGAAGTTCATTGAGAGGATTAGGTACACACTTAACTTATCTGGATCCTCCAGTAATTACATCCGAGACTTTCTATAATAAGTTAATTTAATTTTGTTAGTTGTTTCACACAAATGAGTCTTTTAAATTAGTGTAACCAAAATATAAATTAACAAAGAGTTTCATCTGGCCTCTCGAGATGCTTAGTTGTGGAATCGATCGGTTCTCGGGAGGTAACAGACCGGAGAAGCAAAGATTTGAGATTGAAAAAATGTTGCTCTGTTCTCTTTGTTCTCCATACGCCGACGCCGACGCCATATGTTCACGAACATGCACACGAATCATTGCAACTAACTGTGTGTGACTAGACTGCTTGGCGGGCACCAATTCCTAACCGAGAAACACAATGCGACGAACATCAGCGTTCATCAGTTCAGATTTCATTCTATTCTATTATCAGATATAGGAATAAATTGAAATATGAGCTCCTGAACTCTGACAAACGTAGTGTGGCATTTCGGGTACACCGCAAATCATTTATAATGTACGCCACAAAAAACAAGAATACAGTTTAAATTTGCCTGCTCATTCGAATCGTTCATTACGAACCACATTATTCATGAACTTGGTCATAGTGTACACAGTCGCGCTAAAGTAACTAATTTTGTCTTCACTCACTCACTCACTCAGTGACAGCCGAACAAAAAGTCTACTGCGCTCGGGTTGTAAGTTGCCTATCAAACAAGTTTTTCTTTACTATATTTATAACAAATTAAAGTGTACAAGTATTTGTTAACCGAAGCAAATATTAAATTTTGAATAATTTTATTGTTGGAAAATATAACAACAGCTTTTTAATTACAACCCGAGATCATCATTTTCCATAAAATACCAAGCCTGGATGAGAGCGTACCACCACAGCAGCATTGTTTTTCCAGGTTTACCCGTCTTACTATTTCCCTGTTATCTGTTTTCATGCCAACAACAAACAGTATATGCAACACATTAAATAACTGATAAAGCTGCACCAATACGAGATATATACGTATAGCTAAACTTCAATGCCAAATTAGAATCTGTTTATGGAATCTGTATCGTGGAAGGGCGTGGATGCAGTCATATGTTCAAATTTTATTGTTGAAGTGGCTTTTACCATACATTTCTAAAACGGTTAGTCGGAAAATAAAAATGATTAAAATCATTTTCATAGGATTTCATATTCTGAAAAACATCTCAGTTCAATGAAAACTTCTAGAGGACTGATCACAGTACTATATGTAAAAGACCTAAATTTTTATACCGCAAAACCAAGAAGGCATTGCCCGATTTAGTCCATTTTCGAAATTGTGTTTTCTATTTATATGAAAACAGCTCTATACGTTGACCTGTGCTCAGGCAGTGTTCAAATATATAGTGAAAGACGAAATTTTTGTATGGCAAGAGTTACACGTAAATATCACAATAACTTTTAATATTATGCGTGGGTGTCACTGACTTATAACAATGGGCTGAGCGATTTGCTATTCCATGTGGCACATAAAATGTGATTCTGTATATCAGGCTTTGACAACCCTTCAAAATGCTTACTACATAAAAAACATGTAAAACTCAACCAATCATATGAAATTTTATACTCGAAGGTCGATTTAAATTAAAAAAAATATATTCTCTTATGTCCAAGTGATATTTTAATAGCTTATAAGCACTTTTATAAGAAATTAAACTCATTCCGACCTTAATTTTCAAAAGGTTATTTTTACCTGAATCCTGCATATGGGCAAGAGAGACGGAGCATGGAAAACACTATCTGTACCTTAATCTTCCTGTAGTGATTGCATTTGCAGCCAACATAAAAACATCAAAAAGCATAAGAGATCGTTCAGAAGCGATATTTGTATAGGGCATATTCTTATGCAGGCATGTATGATATAAAAAGTGTTTTTGTGTTTTAATTCTAGAATTTGTTATAATTATTATAGTGTGAAAACGCGAGACATTATTTTTAGAACAATCCACAATTAATATTTCTTTTTGTACATATAATATTTTCATTGATTTCTTCGAAGTTAGAATGATATAATATACATAATACTTAATACCTATAATAATTTATTCTGATTAGATTATTTTTGATTTTTTAGAAAGCTTGATATGCTTAAAAGGATAATATTTGTAACATTTGTGTCACATCGATAGAAGAATACAATTTGGTTGTATGAACCGTAATGTAATATATTGATATTGATGTAATGTGTTGATTTGGTCGATGAGACACATTCGGGGGATGAAAAATTCCGAGCAGCTAATAGTTTCGGCGATTTTGACATTGTAAAATTTCTGATCGAGCGGCTTTGCAGTTCCTTACATGCGATTTGTGGTGATAATATAATAATTTAATTTTCAACGTGCTGTGAATTTGTGATAGTTCTTATTTATATCAAAAGCTGTAACTTAATTGAACACGCAGACAATTAAACTCGGTAATTAGCTAAGGAACTACTGCAGAGCAAAATTATTGTGATGACAAGTCTAAGCACAAGCTGAAGCTGAAGCGTTAGTTTTGGCCCTTCTATAATTACCGCGGTTAATTGTGTACGTCCTCAAACAAGTTACAGTTTTTGATATAAATAATAACTGTTTCACGAATTCACAGCAAGTTGAGAATTAAATTATTACATTATCACCTCAAATCGCCGGTAAACAACTACACAGCTATCCGATCAGAAATTTATTTCGCAATTTTAAAATGGCTGAAACTACATATTTCCTTGCAGAAATATTGGTATGCTGGCGGTGCTGCACCCTAAAAAAAGTGCAACAAGGAATTTTTCCTCCCCCCGAATGCCACTCAAAATCGAAAACTGAAGCATGTTGCAATGTGTAAGCCAAAACCTTGAAATTAACTTGCTAGGCTTGGTGTGTTATTGGAAGTTCATTTTGCCATAGATGTTGCTATAGCATGCTTTAGAAAGCAGTACTTGTACTGTCGTCTTCTGTAATACAACCAAACTCAAGATATAAACCGCAAATAAACCTTTTATGGATTTGGGCTGTACTTGCCGCATGTGCACGTGCTAGCGCTTTTGAAGACCGAAGTGATCAGATGAGCTAACTACACTGTTCCAATGTTATTGTAATTCTATCCTAAACTACAAATCCATATTATATTAGTTTACATCTATGTTTTCATGTTAAAATTTCAAAGTAGCATTCATCAGATACATTTGCACAACTTTCAATTTCATGCTACAGCAAGTTTTTATATATTCAATAGTGATAAGGTGAGATAAGATTTTAATGGTGAATGCCTGTTAAAGCTACAACGGAGTACGACCAGTTTCTTATGAAGAGGCCATTGAATGCTACACCGAAGCTTGCGTTGAAGGGACCATTAGCATCCTCTGCCTATTATATGGTAGTGTGTTATTAGCGGAGAACAAACACTAGTGGTCCAGTAGTTTTTGCGAAGGGCACAATGAAGACGGATCAGTACCAGGAAATAACAAATTAAACAGTCATATATATCTTCAAACTTGTAAAAGTATAAAGCAATTTATTTCCAATAAACCTATAATTAAAAACGGAAAAAATGGGTTTCATTATAATTCGCTCTAAATATGTTTTTCGACATAAACGATCATGTTCTGTTTGTTTTTTTTTAACTTCCTCAATCGTATTTTATTCGTCTAGAAATCCTACGTCACTCCTTACATTTTGTCCAATTGCTCCAGATCACCCTGTATTTTTTGTATGCCCCTGTACTAAGAAACATGCACAGACACCAGCGGAATTCGCTTGAAGATTTACCGTTACTATTTTGTGACCGTTGAAGAAATCCCTGGGATTTTTTTATAGTATAACCAAAATAAGATATACAGTTTTTTTAAAAACTATAGTTGATTGTGCAAAGTTGTGTGTATATTTTATATATATATATATAATGTGTGATAAGTGTTGTGTAGAATTCTGCCCTGGGAAAAAAGGACTTGTGGTGGAAGGAAGCCCACTTATATTGTTTCGGTAAGTTAAGCCAACTTGTCAAATTGAAGATAGTTCACAATTTTTTTTTACTAAAGATTTCCCATGGATCCAGAATGACGCAATCATTGGTGCAATATACTGGGAGTTTCGCAACAGGAAATTACCAAAAAAATGCAATCGGTACATTTGTGTGGTCTGCATTTTGATAACAACGATATAAATCGCACGTCTTTTAGAACTCGACTAAATAAAAGTGCCGTACTGATGGCAATTCAAATTTTGGTCAACGACCTTGAGGTAATTAAGATTTTTTTTATGAGCTTCTAGCAGACATACTAAAAAAACTTATATTTCTGACACCCTGGCCCTTGTTGTAATATATGTACATGGTGATTTTGGATTGATGATCATAAACGAGATAATTTTAACGATTTTTCCGTTAAAATAAATGCTTCACGTTTAACTTAGTAGTTGAACCTAGCCCAGCTAGAATGTCTAATTACATATTGCTTAACAAATTGTGACGAAACACAATACTTCTTCAATTTTAGAAAGGCTACCTTTTCGGAACTTTCCAGTAGACTTACATCTATTGACTTCAACACATTGCTGTCTTGCAACAGCGTTGATGAAGATGTTTCTAAGTTTTATATGATTCTTTCCGATATATTCTCTTCTCATGTTCCCCGTGAGCGACAGCGAATATCTAAAACATCACCGCCATGATAAAGAACTGAAACGTCTTAAAAATAGAAAGAATAAACTGTGAAAAAGTTGTAAGAGAGACAAAGACATTATAAGTCACACCGATTTCCTCACATCATATAATGAGCTCAAAGAACTTTCCTCTACACTTTATGATGAGCATGTTCAAAGAATCCGTATGAAATTATTTATGACCCACGCATCGTTTTTAAGTTTATTAAAATGAAGAAAAGAACGGACAACTAGCCCAATACCATGAGGTACAAGGATCCTGTTAGTGATGATTCGTCTGAAATTTGCAATATGTTTGCTTCTTTTTTGACAATGCATTTGCCTAGTCAAATCTTCAACCTCAAAATAGCAACTTCAGTCATATGAAAGACTCTCATAACGGTTCATTCACTATCCTTTCAATTTCAGAAGAGGATATACTTGATCATATTAATGGGGTTCCAAATGATTTCACAACGGGTCCCGATGGGACCTTTTGAAGTCATGTTGCTTCTCCCTAGCAGCCCCGCTGAAAATTATTTTTCAAAAATCGCTCGATAGTGGTTGTTTTCCACAACTGTATAAAAATTCTTTCATCATACCTATCCACAAACAAGTAAAAAAGCTAGAATTGGTCTAATACCAATTCTTATGATACCCTAGATGAATGCCCGTATAAAATTTCGTGTGGTCACCGATCTATGCAAGTTTGATTTTTGAAGTGGTTTTTCGTATATATTTCTAGAACGGTTCGTCGGACAGAAAAAATGATTATAAGCAATTTTATAGAATTTCGTATTCGAAAAAAGTATTTAGTACAACAAAAATTTCTTGGACTGATCGTTTTCACAGTATAGGTAAAGAACCTTTTTTTTATATGGCAATCAAATTACTTATATGTATAGAATCATAAAATTAAATTAAAATCAGAAGAAAATAAATTATCATCAAAATTGTCACAGGTAAAGTGTAAAGAACTCAATTTCATGACCGCTATTCTTAAGAATCATATTACATGCATTGATCGAGAAAGCGACGCTTAAAAAGAGTTCAGAGCACTTTATGCTGAATTGCATTTTGCCTTAATATTAATGTAATAAGTGAGCAAGAATTAATTTGCACAGATAATGATATGCATGTTAATCATATTTTTATTATAAATTTGAGATTCTACTTAGAATAAAGTCAGTTAGAGTTTTCGAATGAAAAAGGTCGTTTAGGTTTCTTTTTATCGTCTACTTTCAGAGCATAGTTTGCCCCTAAGCATTTAACGTTGTGTACTTGTTTTGTACTTGGACACACATCTCCATCCGTGCACTTGTTTTGTACTTGGGCACACACTAATTATAATTGCATTGGTTCTGTACCAAAGTAAGCAAAGCGGCCAATAAAGGAATTTGTCGGTCTATAAACATAAATTCTTGTATGGCAACCCCACGAAGGAGTTGCTAGATTTGCTTCATTTTCGATCTTAATTTTCCTTTTTTTTTTTGTAAAGTCCGTGTACAAAATTTCAGCTCTCTAATTATACGCGTTCTCGAGTTATCGTGCACACAGGCGGGCGTACAGACGGACGGACATGCAAAAATCAAAATATCTTTCAATATTATGCGTTGTTGTCCAATCCATTTGGCTCTACCATCATTATTTCGAGGTGTCACGAACGAAATGACAAACTTAGTATATCCTTTAGATATCATCCAAGGTATAATAAACTCCGAAAAGACGAAATCCATTTTTTTCACGCGAAATAGAAAAATTGAATATCTTCCAAGCGCCAACCTCATCTTAAACTGCACTGATATTCTATGGACTGTTAAGTATCTAGGTTTTACCCTAACACCTATCTCCTGTTTCATTTATGACCACCAATTCAAAATCACAAAGTAAAATTAAATCAGGCTGTATATTCTATTTATTTACTCTTATTTAAATAACTATATTTGCATGAGAACATATATGCAGACGAAGAAAATTTATTTTGAAGCTGTCTTGAATGGTCCATCAAACCAGGATTGGAAATGAAGCTAGCTCTTCTATAAGGTAAGGCTTGTTTAGACGGCATAGTTTTTACGCGCCGCGTACGAAACTGGATTGGTGAGGTGCTACTCGTCTTACCTATCCATTTTCGTGCGCGGCGCGTAAAAACTATGCCGTCTAAACTAGCCTATATCACGAAATATTTTATTAAATCGTTAGTTGAATATGGCCCACCCAGTACATAGCATAATCCAAATGTTTTACAAAAAATCGTTTAAATAATTGATTTTTTTTTATTTATTATTATGCAAATAATTATACAATTTTCATATTTAAAAAAAGAATTTTTAATTATATATCCAAAATTTAATCCGTATATATTCAAATACTGGTCAAAGAACTAACAAAAATTTAAAAGTTCTAGTACCTATGAACATATCTTAATTTTTAATGGCTTCCTAACTTAAAGGTAAATACCTCTGGAGCCGCAGAATCATTTTATATTGACGAGGATATAAACAACGGTGATAATAGTAACCAATGCCTTATATTTATGGACAATATGGAAAAACAAAGAGAGAGAGGGTAATAACGCCAATATCGCAGAAAAGTCTACAATATATGAAGACCTTAGGTCAAAAGCAGCATTTATCAGTTTAGGAAAAGAAAATCGTATACCTGAAGAAAATAGGCAAAAAGAAATTTCTTCCAGCATAAGCGCTGAAAATATTTATGCAAGAGCCGGCCCCAGTAATTTTTTACCACGGAAGAAAGCAACAAGGATATTTAAACGCAAAAAGATCCATATGCAAAATGCTCATATGTGCTACAAAAGAAAAATGATAAATTACGAAATTTGAAGAAAAAGATAAAAATGAATAATTTCCAAGATAAAATTGATAATGTAGCTTACGACCGCTTAGAACAAACATTTTAAAAACATTTTTATTCTCCAAAGGCCTACGATTACGTAAGGACAACTTTTAAAAATACATTGCCTCATCTAGCTACAATTAGAAAGTGGTACTCAAGTGTTGACTGTGAACCAGGTTTTGTACAAGAAGCTTTTATTACTCTAGAAGTGAAGATTAAAATAATGAAAGAGCAACAAAAGGAAAACTTATGCTCATTAGTAATTGATGAAATGTCTATAATGAAGCGAATGGAGCTAGTCGGCGGCAATAAAATAAGGGGTTATATGGACATGGGACTCGAAAGCTTGGGCCAAGAGGATGTGAAAGCCACAGAAGCATACGTGTTTAAAATAGTGTCAATTAACAGGCCGTGGAAAGTACCTATAGCATACTTTTTCATACATAATTTAAATTCCCAAGAGCGAGCAAATCTTGCACTAGACGCAGTACAGCGTTTACAAGCTATAAGTATTGGAGAAGTGTGTCTCACATGCGATGGCCCTAGCTATAATTAAAGCATGCTTAAGCTCTTAGGCAGTAACATTGACTTACCACAACCAAGGCGCTCAAGCTCATAAGAAACCATTTTGCTTCTAACGAAACATTTATTTCCAAAAAAGGAATAATTAACTGGAAATATATTAAATTCCTCCAAGAAATACAGGAAACAGAAAACAGAAAACTGGACAATAAACTATCCAAGCGGCACATAGAATGGGAAAAAAATAAAATGAAATTACGTACTTTACGTACGCTGCTCAATTAATAAGTTCAAGCGTGGCCGATACTATTGAATTTTGCAATTTTGATCTACAGCTCCCACAGTTTAGTCAAAGTGAAGCGTCCGTTGAATTTTTACGAATAATGGATATGGCGTTTGACTTTTTAAATTCGCGAATCTATGGGAAGGGTACCAAATCTCCATTAAACGCAAAGAACTACGCTCAACGCTTAGAAGAAATTGCTGACATTCAAGAGTATATACTAACTCTTAAAAACTCCCAACTCAATTTAATTTATAAGACAAGGATTAATACAGGATTCAAGGAATATTCATAGGCCTGAAGATACTGAAATCGTTATACATTGACTTATGTATTACTACGAACTCATTAAAATATATTCTAAATTATAAATTGAGCCAATATCACTTAGAACTGTTCTTTTGTGCTGTACGAAGTAAATCAGGTTGGAACAATAACCCCACTGCTTGACAATTTATAACGGCTTTTAAAGGGTTACTAACGCATGCCCAAATTAAAAGTTCGGCAGGAAATGTACAAGAACTAGATGCCTTCAATATATTGAAAGTGTCATTCAGTACGGTGTCAGTACGAAAAGATGGTATGAACCTATTATTAGATGCGGCAGATAATTTTGATTTTCAAGATCAACATTTAGAAGATGATATTCTCCAACTCATAGACATATACTCAGACAGTCTGCCTGATTTTCAGAGTAATGCAGTAGGATTTATTAGCGGATTCGTCGTCAAAATGGTTGGGAAAATTATAAAATGTAGTGAATGCAATTTAACATTATTCACAGAAAATGCTGGTGCAGCTCCTTCGATCAACAATTTAATATTCAGGAAAACTCGACGAGGTCTAATTATTCCTTCTGCTGACGTAACATATATTTGTTCACAGGCAGAAAAAATCATTAAATGCCACCTAAAAGGTTCGCGTACATTTAATTTAAATGAATAAAATTTAAAGGAGAAAATAACATTGGAAGTTATGAAAGTTATAAATTTCAATAATCTTTTTCCCTCTCTAAATGAGCATATTAGAGATATGGAAGTCGACAACAACCATATATATAAATTGGTGAAATGTATTATAAGTTGTTACATGAAAATTAAAATCGGCTATATTTTGAGGCAAAAAAACTTAGAAAGCAATTTTTTAATACGGTCGCAGCTTTCGCGATATATTATATTCAAACATCAGTGAATAGAACTAGGAGGTGAAAAGGGGTACGCAATGAATTTTATCTCCACATTATGTGCTAACTTTAGCTTGTCCTAAAATGATAAGTTTTGGACAATAGATACATTAAACAGAAATATAGAGAAAAGATGAGAGAACGGATAAAAAATTGGGGCCGAATCTATTTGTTATACAGTAATAACATGAAAAACGCGGGACTATAGCAGGGATAAAGCGATAGATGTGTATATATATATACATACGAATATATTATATATATGTATCTGCAAGGGAAGCGGGGGATAGTTGGGATGAACGCCCAACATAGTTGGGATAACTTCGTCCAGCAATCCTTCAAATCCTCTACTTGTTACAAATGGATTAGTGTCATAAAAAAGTTGAACTATAAAAAGATACACTGGAGGTATGTAAATACAGAACATGGAAATTCAATGTTATTAGAAAACAATAAAATCAAAAAAAAAACTTTGATTGGAAGACTTACTGAGCAATACCAAAGAATTTATATTTGGGAAAAGATTTCGCCAAAATCCTGCATGTTCCCGAAGATGCGAGCATAGACGTAGCTTGAAAAGTCACAACATCAAGAAATAATAAAAATAGAATTAATTATGCCAGTGATCCACAACTGCGTCAATAATGTTGATCTATTGGAAAAGTATTTGCAGAAATAATGCAAAAAAGATTTAGAAACTTTATAAAATGGGGTGATATGATCAGAAACAATTCGATTTTCAGGAAAATAGTCAAACTAAGTCAGCTACAACTGAGACAATTAATGTCATAAGCAAATAGCTACAATATATTTATATTTAGATATATAGTTATATGTATTGTATTGTGTTGTTATATATAATTGGAAGAATTACTGAGCAATACCAAAGAATTTATATTTGGGAAGAGATTTCGCCAAAATGCTGCATGTTCCCGACGATGCGACCATAGACGTTGCTTGAAAAGTCACAGGATCAAGAAATAATAAATACAGAACTGATTACCCACAACTGTGCCAATAATCTCGCGACGATTTCACAAGTAGCCTTCGGCAGGGTGAGAGTCGATCGGCTACTAAGCTTGCATCAAAAGCAGAATTGGACATCTTGGAATGCAGTATCAAAAACCTAAATAGCGCAGTGGAGAGCGTTATACGAAAGAACATGAAATACAGAGCTAGGGTATTGATCGACTAGAGCGGTTGGAAGAAGGATTTCCTCAATTTTCTAAGCAGCGTCCAGAAAACAACAATAATTAGAACGAGAAACCTTTACCACTTAATGTTCAAGCGCAATCAAGAATAGAGGCCATCCGTGACCGAGATAATAATCGCTTATTATTACTGACCAATAGTATATTTGAAGTAATGGGCAACATCATCAACTTAGGCCATCTGTTTGAATAATATTTCAATTTTGGTACAGTATCTCGGATATAGCTTCGACCTTTTTGTAAGTATTTTATTCAATAGAATATTATAATTAAATCTCGGTTTATAGAGTGCAGAGCTTTGAAAACAGCACAGGCCACGAGAGGAATTACGTGGAATTAAAGTGACCACAAGAAAAAAAACCAAGAAAGAATCCCATATTTTAGAGTTTGGTGACCAAGAATTATTTAAAGCAAATATCTCAACCTCTCTATTTCTTTCCTATTCTAATAAGTTTTATATATTTGCAGGTGGATTCGTGAAAAGATGTGGATGCGGAACATATAGCCTCTCCTATCTAAGTGCCATCCTTACTTTCACGTGGTGGATCTGTTTTAACAAACAAGGCTCTGGCTACATCGAATATGATATAATTTGCAACTGAGTTTAAACCGTTTAAACCCATACCCACTCGAGCTTTTCGATCTCCAATATAAATTTGAACAAATTTAAACAATTCGGCTGTCATTTTCTTTCCAGCTTTATCTGCAACTAGGCATATAACGAACATAATGTGATGTGAATTACTTAGTCCTAAGCTTCATTTTCACGGCGACTTTCCACTTTCTGGGCCCACTGAAGTAAAGGTCATGAAAGTTGAAAGTGAAAAGAAGATAGGAACATCGAGAGAGCAGTACCATAATTTTATTTGCATCCATTGTGCTGAACACTACTTACGTAACAAACGGTAACAAATGTGTAAACAAAAATTTCATGAAAGTACTCGTAATGAAATTTATATACGAAAGCTACTTTCGCCGTGTAAATGTAGCTTTAAGCTTCCACCTTCATGTAGACGTGGATATCAATAGCACTAAAAACCTTGAGTAACTAGATTTTCACGAATCTTTGTGTTTTTGACTGCTGTGCGTTGCAGCTGAGCCTGTTAATGCCTACAATATTTATATGAACAGAACAGGAACAAAAGCCTCTAAGGGGGCTGTCTATGACTGTGGCTATCAAGTGGACTTGATAAAATATCAGAACTTTTTGCTTCTGAAGTACCAGCAGATTGAAATGTAGAATGACCATATAAATTATGGCGATGATGATTCTCACGTTTACGGTTCATCGATCTCACTTTTGTTCCTTATATTTAACAGTAAAAAATTAAATTCGGAACAGCAGGCGTAGAAGCCTAACCCAAAAATTTACTGTGGAGAAAAATTATTATTAAAAATATATGAAACTCGATTGGCACGATGTTGTAGCGTATACCCCCTTACGCTACTTTTGTTTGGCTTCTCTACGTCTGTAGAGAAACCCCCACAATTCCCCCCAGGATACCTGAAAAGGGGTGAAAAAGTGCATTTTTGAGAAGTAGCCCTATGCTACTTCTCCATATTACAATTCCTGAAAAAGATAAAATTTAGACAGTTTCCGAGAAGTAGCCCTATGCTACTTATCCATATTACGAAATTCCTGAAAGAGACAAAAATTAGATTTTCTCGAGAAGTAGTCCTATGCTACTACTCCATATTACAAAAAAAAAAACCTGCAAAGAAAAGCAAAAATATTCAAAGTGCTAAAATTCTAAATTGTGCAAAAACGCGCACAATTTACAATTTTCATGCAAAACTTACCACTAGGCACCCACATCGAGATGACGAAAACGGTAATTCGCCTAGCTGTAATACATCGCATGCTACCATCATGCAATGTATTGCAGCAGTCCCGCAAAATGCAAAATTCCAAGAAAATTTTGTTCGAAAACAAAATAATCTTTCTACCTAGAAAGAATACACACACACCCGTACTCAGGCAATAGCACCAGCGCTAACTTGCATTTAAAATTCCAAAAAAACGTAAAATGCTCGCCTAGCGGTGGGCACAAAAGACACGAACCGAGCCGGTGGAGAACGAAGGCGCTCGTCGGTCGGTCGGTCGGGAGACAGAACGGGTAAGGTAGGGAGAGTGCTATGGGCAGTCGACTTTTAAAACTCGAGCAGTTAACTACAAGCAGGGCGCGCAGTTCAGATTGGGAGCTGAAGACATTTTTTTTTCTATGTGATTTTCTTTTGTTCAGTTGTTAGTTCCTTAGTCGGTTAAATTGTCGTGTTCTCGGGAATTGATGTTAGTAAAAGTTCGAATGAAATTTACCATTATTTGTGAAAAAACATATTTTCATTTATTTGTGAAAAACTTACGTGGAAATCTCATATGGATTTTCAGAGTTTCCTTGTAAATAATCAATTAATGTGCAATCTGTGAAAAATTTTCAATTATTTGCGAAAAACTCACGTGGAAAGCTCATATGGATTATCGGAGTTTCCTTGTAAATAATCAATTAATGTGCGATCTGTGAAGTAGAGATAATAGATTTTAATTCTATTTGTGTAGAAATTTACAATTATTTGTGAAAAACTAACGTGGAAATTTCATTTGGGTTACCTGAGTTTGCCTGTAAATGGTAAACGATGTGCCATCTGTGAGATAGAGATAAACGATTTTAATTCTATTTGTGCTAAAGTTTTCATTTATCTAAGAAAAGTTTGCCTGAAAGTTCCATTACGCGATAAGCAATAACTATTTCTTCATTCAAATCTCCTGAATTCTTGAGCAAATAATGTGCGATCTGCGAAGTAAAGATAGAAGAATTTAATTCTAATTTGGCAAAATTTTCGATAAAATGAGAAGAGCTTACGTTAAAACCTCATTACGCGATAAGCGATAACGATTTCTTCATTCGAATTTCCTGCATTCTCTAGTAAATGATGCGCGATCTGCGAAATAAAGATAAAGGATTTTAATTCTATTTGTGCAAAATTTGGATCGTTAGAGGAAAACTTACGTGAATCTCCTGAATTTTTCCTGCATATGGACTGCGAGCTGCGAAGTAAAAACAAACGTCTTAATTTTATTGGTGCAACATTTCTAAAGTCGGCAGTATGCTTACGTAAAATCGCCTTATGCGCTAAATTAACAAAGATTTCGTCATCCGACTTTCCTGAAAATTAAACGGAAATCGATAGAGTTTCATACGGTGTAATAAGCAGATATATGGGCAATTTTACCTGGGATACGTCTGTAGAAAAGGTTCCTAGAGCAAAGGAAGAAAAAAAGAAAGGAGAAAGAAAAGATGTGACAAAAAGTGGTGAAAGGAGTGCAGATCAGGGTTTGACCGCCGCCTGGCGCTGCCGCAGATGTAAGGTAAAGTCGCTTAAGTTAATTTGCATGCTGAGACCCTTCTGGTCCTATTTTAATACGATTTTCCAATTTTGATCTGAACTCTTTGTTAAACATATAACTTAGTATTAAGCTTCTATAGAGTAGGGCTCGAGCGATTAGGTAGGTCACACAATCAATGCTTTGTTTGCTAATTGTTAAGACTTTGTGAATGAGCTAGTTAGCCCATGAAGATATGATGTGCTAATTGTGTATTAACAGCAAAGGATGTGGTCAAATCAGTGAATAGAGCACTGAATAAAGAATTATATAACTTCACTTCGCTGTCTCTCGTAATTATTTCTTCTCCCTTTGCTTCTTTTGTTGTGTTTTGGGTTTTTTTTTTGTTTGTTTTTCGCAGCTCGCTTTACCGATACTGATGACTTCGGAGTTTCTCGCAAACTTTCCACAGTCCATAATATCGACATGCTAGCATAAGCATCCCATGAGTGGTGGGGGTGTCATGGGGTGAGACGCCTGAGCACGCACGTACAACCACACTATGGGGCTAAGAATTTTGTTCGGACTGTGACATCTTAGCCAGGGTGGATGGGGGCGATGGGCCCAAGTCATGTCCAGTCTGGACTTAACCATCATCTGAAGACCACGTTTTCTCTCTCTCAAAATATCTCTCTCTCGGTGTCGAACTTCTCCGGGTGGTAGCCACTTGTACGGCGTTGACTTTTTTTATTATTATTTTTTCAGCACTGCAACGCTGGTATGGTATTCAACATAAATTTTCCTTTCAGGTTTTTGTTTTCAGGTTGTACCAGTGGAGGCGAAGTATATTGAGGCATGGAAATTTTGTTCTGTATCCGTCCGTCTGAATTCTAGTAAAGACGAGTCAGTTATTTTTTTCGTTTTTGCTTTTGTCGTCTACGCACAGCTTCCAAGCACTGAGGGGACGTGGGTGGCAAGCACCACCCCAAGCCGGCTGACCGCTAGCGGCAACATGCTGTGCGGCCACCCACATATGTCCCTAAGGTGAATTTTGCAGCAAGAGGTGTCAATTGCGGCGCTTATCTGCATTCATGGCCAGATGGATGTAGGTAGGGCCGACAAGGGGCACGCTCTTCGCTACAATGTATAAATCTCATCACCAGCTGTGATTTTTCTCCTCTCAATATATTTCTCATCCCATCGAAATCAGGCAATGCATTATTAAAGAATATATAAATTCTATAATGCATGGATGGTTATTTTAATAACCAAAGAAAAAATAAGTCGATAGACCGGTATCTCCACGCCTAATGAATAACGTTCTGGGTAGTTTATTACATAGTTTTCCCAGCATGGTGTTTAAATATCACGAGCATAATAAATTATAAGAAAATAAATTGTAACAAGAACTGAGTGAACAGGAAAAATCGGGAAAAGCAGACTGGCGAATTATTGCCAAAAGGTTTGACCGAACAAGTGACACTTGCACTGATGTTTAATTTGGGGTCGTCCAGAAATACTTGGATGAATTTCGGAACGCAAATTTTAATAATTTTGATATTGGTAGCTCCAACCTCCAACTCTGCCATAGGGTGAAAGAGAGAACTATAAAACTTGTGCCATGCTTTCCTATAGGAAAATGACAATACGCTCAGTCCATTGTTATAAGTCAGTGGTGGGTGTCCATTCCATTTTGATTTACTAATTTATTTCCACTTCTTCTAAAATAATCTACAAATAAAAATATGTTCCGCACGTATTTTTCGTTTCTTTATTGTTCTTAGAACAAAGGTAAATCTTACAATTGGTCTCAGTCTAATAATGTTATACCCTAGACGAAAATAAAACTCAAATGTATTGAAAACCCAAAGTTCTGTATGGCAACACCATTAAGAGGTTGCTCGATTTAGTTTATATACTATTTTGAGGAAAACGCTGTGTACAAAATTCGGCTCTCTTCTTCTTTAGATTCTGAGACAGGTCTCAAATATATAGTAAAAAACGAAAGTTTTGTATGGCAGCAGCAAGATGAGGTGTGCGGATGCAGTCAATTCTTGAAATTTGATTTACTATTGCTATGCGCTCGGGGAATTGGGGGAGCTAGCAGACAGGGAGTTGGGGACATGGTAAGGTTCATTAACTCCTGTGGCTGGTTTCACCGCACGTCCTAAATTGGGATAATACTCCCAGGAAGGTTCCCAACAAAATGGTATCACAATGGACCGCAAATGGTCTAAGTGAGGCTGATCACAGAGGTTCTGCGTGATGGCCGCCACCTTTACCGAACCTATTGCTTTGCAAATTCCGTGTACCAAATCAACTCGTTTTTGGGGAACGAAGAACAAAATTTTTATATGGCAACCCATCAAAGGAGCTACCTGATCTGCCCCATTTTGGAATCTATATATACTTTAGGATTTCATATTCTCAAGAAGTTTTTAGTATAAACCACAAAAACGTCTAGGACTGACCGTTGTTACAGTATACGAAAAATACCTAAGTTTTTATATGGCAACATCAAGAAGGGGTTGCCCGATTTAGTCCATTTTTAAAGCTTTAAAATTAATGAAATTATAAATCATAGAAACGTGACTATCTCAAAAACGGTTGCATTTAGGCAGGTACATGTGCTTAGTCAAATTAAAGGTATCATTCCGGGGTTTCTAAATCTTATAATAAAAGTGTATAGTTATCATGCATTTTGGTGGAAAAATTGTTAAAATTTGAAAAAATTAGGATTTTTTTCAAAAATGTTTTGACTTTGACGTCCTACTACTTCCGACGGATATTTTCAAAAGATAATTGCCTACTTTCTGGCACTTATTGAACTTTTTCAGCGGTTTTCGCTGGAGATGCTTAAGAAAAAGTGTAAAAAGCGCTGAAAGGGATACATTTTGGGTACAGAGTGTGAAAGGTCATTTTAAAGCTAAGCTCTTGGGCTTTTTAAATTCAATATGAGAAACTGATATTGATGACGAGTTTTTTGATAAAAATAGTAGAAATTTTAAATTTCTTGAGCAATAACTTCAAAACTGAATGGGTGAGGGAAAAATTTTACAGACCATTGGAAAGGTCCAACGATTATTTATCTACTAAAGTTTAAATCATCATCATAGGGTGTAACGTTCAGAAGTTACAGGGTGATCTATAAAAACATACCCAAATATCTTAAAGTCCCGTAATATCAGAAACCGTTACGATTTCTCCTCCCCCACCTATAAAATTTTTTGTTTGTCTAAGCATGACCTATCCGTAGACTTCGGGTGCCAGACCACATACGGGACACGATGTATGTGGGAATTCGGGTCACAATGACAACAACAATGAAATTCAAGAATAAAATATTTATTATAATTCACTTGATATTAATGATTACTTAGGATTATTCTAGTTATCCCACGATGGCTGGCTGGGTCTCCCTTCTATTCGTCCCTTTTTTTTTGCCCCGCCTTCATGTCGTTTTTGTATCTTCTATGTTGTCACACTGAGGTTTAGTTTCTCCGTAACTCACAGCAAGCTGCGCGATTAGGTGCTCAGCTTGTGTAAAGGTGAGTTCTTATTATTGTTCCTACAACTCGGCCGTCCTGCGAATATCACCGGTCCGGTGCACCGACTTTAAGTTTGTGTACAGTGCGCATCTGGTCAATAAACATCATTCGCTTCTTAGGTAAACTTTTCGTATCTCGCATCTACGTCCCTCATGTAAGCGTCTTTCACATCTCAGGTAAGCATTTTTCGTCTAACAGTTAAACATCTTTCATCTCATAGGTAAGCATCTTTCGTCTCGGTTGAACATCTTGCGTCTAGTAAGCCAACATTTTTCATCTAATAGGTAAGCATCTTTCGTCTCCCGAACAAGCATCTTTCGTCTCGGTTGAACATCTTTCGTCTAGTAGGTAAACATTTTCATCTAATAGGTAAGTATTATTCGTCTCTCAGATAAGTATCTTTCGTCTCTCAGGTAAGGTAAGTAGGATGTCATATGCAAGGTCAGATAAATCAAGGGGGGATAAGGTAAGTAGGATGAGGTAAATATTTTGGATAATTTGTGCTATGGTCTTCTATCTGGTGCCTTGTTAGCAATTGCATCGGGAACTTCGACATCGGGCTCCTCATCTGATGTAAGTTCTTCGTCGTTGTAGATGAACCAGAGTTTCAGGTTGTCACTGCTGGCCGTGGTGCATTTAGGACCTTCATGAATGCCAACTTTCTCGACTGTGTATCTGTCATTTGCTCCCACTTGCGTAACCCTGTAAGGACCCAAATATTTTGAATGAATTTTTAAGGAATTACCAAGGAATTACCAAGGAATTACCAACTGAGTCCTTTTAATTGCAACCAGATCTCCAATTTGGTAATTTGGTGCTTTTCGCCTCTTTTGTTAAACTGTTCCTGATTTTCTTTTTGCGCTCTATGGATGTTTCTTTTCGCTTCTTCTCGAAACTATTCTCGCTCTCCTTCAAAGGTCTCAATGACGCTTTCTGCTACGACTTCAGCTAGCTGTAGCTGTTCAGCATTTCTCATCCTAACTCCGAAAAGGACTTCGAATGGCGTCCTCTTAATACTTCGTTGCCAACTTGAATTCACAAACCTTTGCAGTGGACTCGTAAATTTGTACCATTCCTCAGGGTTATCAATGGATAGTTTTGTCAAGGCTGCGATAATTACTCTGTGTACCCTTTCCACTTGCCCATTTTCCTCTAGGCACACCAGTTGTAACAAGGGTATGATGGATGTTCTGTTCCTTGCAATAATCTTTAAATGGGTTAGATGTAAAGGCTGCGCCTCTCTCCGATATGATATGTCTGGGGTTTCCAAATACTGATTTTTGGCCTTCCAGTTTTTGTAATACTTCAGTTGTTGTTAGCGTCTTCACGGGGTAAATCCAAACAAACTTGGAGAATGCGTCGATCACTGTAAAGATGTATCGGTATTTTTGTTGTCGTAGTTAGCGGTCCTAGGTGATCAACGTGATACGTCACTAAAGGTGAATCATCTTTGGGGATGGGGGGTAATAGTGCATCTTGTTTTCCACATTTTCGTTCGCCCAATATGCAAGGTATGCAATTCTTTCTGCACGTCACAATCGCTTCTTTTATTTTGGGAATAGCGTACTCCCTGCAGAGAATATCCTCCATCTTTTTTGCTCCAAAGTGTCCCTGGTCGTGTACATTTTTTATGAGTTCCGTCTGCATACCTTTCGGAACGCATAGCAATTTGTTGCTCTGAGCATCGAGCTGATATAAAATTCCTCGCTCCAATATGTAGTTCTCAAAAGGTTCCGATTCCACAATTTGTGCAATTAGCTTCAGTCTAGGATCCTTTAATTGGGCGGATTTGATTCTGGTCGCTACATCAGCTTCTACTATCATAGCTATTGGATCCCTACTAAGAGCGTCCACATGCTTCATTTTTATACCACTTCTGTGTTCTAATGTGTAGTCGTAGTCCTGCACGAGCAGCGCCCATCCTGAGGTTCTCGGAGCTATGTCTTTTTTTTCCATCGTCATCTTGAATGCTGCACAATCCGTCACTATTTTAAATGGTATACCAAGCAAATAAACTCGGAACTTTATAAGTGCTTCGACGATGGCAAGCACTTCCAACTCATAACTGCTGTACCTTTCTTGAGTTGGGGTTGTCTTGCGACTAAAGTAATGAACCGGGTGTAACTTGAAATCATCTCTGCTCTGCTGTAGGAGTATAGCTTCGTACCCGAATTTGGAAGCATCAGTGTGAAGCTCTGTATCCGCTTCCTGACTGTAGATCGCTAGAACAGGTTGTGTTGACAGTATCTCTTTAATTCTGTTAAAAGCGTTCAGTTGGGCTGATCTAAATACAAATGTAGACTCTTTACGTAATAAATCGGACAGAGGTTTAGCGAGTTGTGCATATTTTATGAATTAATATAACTACTGAACAAAACACCGTAATAAGAATACTTTTATCTCAGATGATAGTAAGCCGTTCAGACTTTCCAATTTCTAGCCTATCTAAGTCAGCTTGGACCACAAATAAAATAATTTTGTACGATAATACTTTCTTGCAATATTTGGAAACCTCAGAGTATTACAGGTCATCAATTGTATCTCACATGTACCTATAGATGCTGCGGGGGATGTGGTTGAATATTTATTGGAACGCTTGGACGGTTTAGTTTGAGCTGAAAGGCATCTTAATAGGATATATTGTTCTGAAGTTATAGTGTGATTGATTCATAACATTTGAAGGTACCCCCTCTTCTCCCAAATATTTAGGATTTACCGCCCCTTGCAAATAATTTTTTGCTTTTCTAACTGGGACGTATTCATAGCTTGTCAACAATTCATAGAACACCCTGAGTGCAGCTCATAGTCTGTAATTGCCCTTAATATTATCTTATTTGCTCTTTAGTATTTGCATTCTAGTATTACTCTTAAGATTACTTATAAGGTAGTGTCTGATCTGGTTTCCACCCATCCATAGAAATGAATGAAATGACTTTATTGTTTATTTTTCTGATTTGTTAATCTATACTATCATACTACCCAACGTTCCTCGTAGCTAAAAAATGCCTGGTACATGAAACAAATCCGTTTTAATTTGACTTGATTTTTTGATTTGAAAATGGTAACAGACAATTATTGCAGTAAATCATATTGGGAATTAGTAGAACTTTTTTGTTTGTTATTTTTAAAAAAGAAAGCATGTGCAAATATTACTACTTTGATTTGTCAATAATAAATTTTTAAAAAATGTAACGCTTCTATTTTTAACCATCTAAACATTACAGATCCCACCCATCTAGTGTACACCATTAATATATTACATGCCATTCTTCCCGTGTATCCTGCAATCGCATATCCTACCCCTTCCGACAAGAATCATTACAAAAATTAAAAACAAACAAGAAATGCACACAATCCTAAGGCATTCTAAGGCAAAAGTCGTCATATCTCGTCTCGCTTTGCACAACCAACCAAAATTTCTAAGAAAAAATCAAAAATGTTCCAAACACGTCACGACAGTAAAACATGAACGCAAATCTTGTGCAACATATAATCCGATAACATTCTTCACTCCACCCGTTTTTCTGCCCCTCCAACGAAATATTCACGCTTCTCTTGGTTGATAGCTCCTGAATCAAAATGTTGTAGTACTGAAAAAACCGGACACATGTTCGTGGATATAGCGATGTGTCCACCCTTAGCTTCTTTCGCTGTTCCTGTCGCGCCCTTACGAGATAGGTGTTGATCACCAGGGACTTTTTCTTTAGAATCATATTTTGAATAAAATGGCATTTTCACGCCTGGATGAGAGCGTACCACCACAGCAGCATTGTTTTTCCAGGTTTACCCGTCTTACTATTTCCCCCGTTATGTAGCAATGCAATGCAAATGAAAATTTTTTCAAACAAAATGTTATGGCAAACGGACCATGGCGATCCCAACAAGTAGGTATTCTTCTTATCATAACAATTGGTCTTAGACCAATATATATATTATAAGCATGTCTTTCCATGATATCCTCAACAAAACTGTTTAAAAGCGTTATATAAATAAAAAAATATAAAATAATTATTTATGTTGGTATTATATGGGATTTACTACTTCAATAGCTTTAAGGCTTTAATGTCTCCATTCTAAGCACAGGTCGTCTATATCGTCACCGTTGCTGAATCGTTGCTTTGTATTCTTATTGCTCCGTTAGCATTCTTATATTTATGAATTTGTTAGACTTCGAGCCAGTTGATTTGACAATTTTAATTTTATAAGTGAAACCCGTTCCGATGTGAGCTCCTCTAACTTCATTGAGTAGAAGCAGCACAAAAAGCATAGAGTGGACGTCGGTGAATGATATGAAATTGAATACGTACTTTAGACTGTTGTTGACAACTTGCTTTAATCAATCCGAGGCTGAGTGTTCTGAGTATTGGTCAATCAGCATTATCTGTTTTCATGCCAACAACAAACAGTATATGCAACACATTAAATAACTGATAAAGCTGCACCAATACGAGATATATACGTATAGCTAAACTTCAATGCCAAATTAGAATCTGTTTATGGAATCTGTATCGTGGAAGGGCGTGGATGCAGTCATATGTGTCATATGTTCAAATTTTATTGTTGAAGTGGCTTTTACCATACATTTCTAAAACGGTTAGTCGGAAAATAAAAATGATTAAAATCATTTTCATAGGATTTCATATTCTGAAAAACATCTCAGTTCAATGAAAACTTCTAGAGGACTGATCACAGTACTATATGTAAAAGACCTAAATTTTTATACCGCAAAACCAAGAAGGCATTGCCCGATTTAGTCCATTTTCGAAATTGTGTATTCTATTTATATGAAAACAGCTCTATACGTTGACCTGTGCTCAGGCAGTGTTCAAATATATAGTGAAAGACGAAATTTTTGTATGGCAAGAGTTACACGTAAATATCACAATAACTTTTAATATTATGCGTGGGTGTCACTGACTTATAACAATGAACTGAGCGATTTGCTATTTCATGTGGCACATAAAATGTGATTCTGTATATCAGGCTTTGACAACCCTTTAAAATGCTTACTACATAAAAAACATGTAAAACTCAACCAATCATATGAAATTTTAAACTCGAAGGTCGATTTAAATTAAAAAAATATATTCTCTTATGTCCAAGTGATATTTTAATAGCTTATAAGCACTTTTATAAGAAATTAAACTCATTCCGACCTTAATTTTCAAAAGGTTATTTTTACCTGAATCCTGCATATGGGCAAGAGAGACGGAGCATGGAAAACACTATCTGTACCTTAATCTTCCTGTAGTGATTGCATTTGCAGCCAACATAAAAACATCAAAAAGCATAAGAGATCGTTCAGAAGCGATATTTGTATAGGGCATATTCTTATGCAGGCATGTAAGATATAAAAAGTGTTTTTGTGTTTTAATTCTAGAATTTGTTATAATTATTATAGTGTGAAAACGCGAGACATTATTTTTAGCACAATCCACAATTAATATTTCTTTTTGTACATAAAATATTTTCATTGATTTCTTCGAAGTTAGAATGATATAATATACATAATACTTAATACCTATAATAATTTATTCTGACTAGATTATTTTTCATTTTTTAGAAAGCTTGATATGCTTAAAAGGATAATATTTGTAACATTTGTGTCACATCGATAGAAGAATACAATTTGGTTGTATGAACCGTAATGTAATATATTGATATTGATGTAATGTGTTGATTTGGTCGATGAGACACATTCGGGGGATGAAAAATTCCGAGCAGCAAATAGTTTCGGCGATTTTGACATTGTAAAATTTCTGATCGAGCGGCTTTGCAGTTCCTTACATGCGATTTGTGGTGATAATATAATAATTTAATTTTCAACGTGCTGTGAATTTGTGATAGTTCTTATTTATATCAAAAGCTGTAACTTAATTGAACACGCAGACAATTAAACTCGGTAATTAGCTAAGGAACTACTGCAGAGCAAAATTATTGTGATGACAAGTCTAAGCACAAGCTGAAGCTGAAGCGTTAGTTTTGGCCCTTCTATAATTACCGCGGTTAATTGTGTACGTCCTCAAACAAGTTACAGTTTTTGATATCAATAATAACTGTTTCACGAATTCACAGCAAGTTGAGAATTAAATTATTACATTATCACCTCAAATCGCCGGTAAACAACTACACAGCTATCCGATCAGAAATTTATTTCGCAATTTTAAAATGGCTGAAACTACATATTTCCTTGCAGAAATATTGGTATACTGGCGGTGCTGCACCCTAAAAAAGTGCAGCAAGGAATTTTCCTCCCCCGAATGCAACTCAAAATCGAAAACTGAAGCATGCTGAAATGTGTAAGCCAAAGCCTTGAAATTAACTTGCTATAGGCTTGGTGTGTTATTGGAAGTTCATTTTGCCATAGATGTTGCTATAGCATGCTTTAGAAAGCAGTACTTGTACTGTCGTCTTCTGTAATACAACGAAACTCAAGATATAAAGCGCAAGTAAACCTTTTATGGATTTGTGCTGTACTTGCCGCATGTGCATGTGCTAGCGCTTTTGAAGACCGAAGTGATCAGATGAGCTAATTACAGTGTTCCAATGTTATTGTAATTCTATCCTAAACTACAAATCCATATTATATTATTTTACATCTATGTTTTCATGTTAAAATTTCAAAGTAGCATTCATCAGATACATTTGCACAACTTTCAATTTCATGCTACAGCAAGTTTTTATATATTCAATAGTGATAAGGTGAGATAAGATTTTAATGGTGAATACCTGTTAAAGCTACAACGGAGTACCACCAGTTTCTTATGAAGAGGCCATCGAATGCTACACCGAAGCTTGCGTTGAAGGGACCATTAGCATCCTCTGTCTATTATATGGTAGTGTGTTATTAGCGGAGAACAAACACTAGTGGTCCAGTAGTTTTTGCGAAGGGCACAATGAAGACGGATCAGTACCAGGAAATAACAAATTAAACAGTCATATATATCTTCAAACTTGTAAAAGTATAAAGCAATTTATTTCCAATAAACCTATAATTAAAAACGGAAAAAATGGGTTTCATTATAATTCGCTCTAAATATGTTTTTCGACATAAACGATCATGTTCTGTTTGTTTTTTTTTTAACTTCCTCAATCGTATTTTATTCGTCTAGAAATCCTACGTCACTCCTTACATTTTATCCAATTGATCCAGATCACCCTGTATATTTTTGTATGCCCCTGCACTAAGAAACATGCACAGACACCAGCGGAATTCGCTTGAAGAATTACGGTTACTATTTTGTGACCGTTGAAGAAATCCCTGGGATTTTTTTATATAAGCAAAACAAGATATACAGTTTTTTTAAAAACTATAGTGGATTATAGTTACATATATAGTTTTTTTAAAAACTATAGTTGATTGTGCAAAGTTGTGTGTATATTATATATATATATATATATATAATGTGTGATAAGTGTTGTGTAGAATTCTGCCCTGGGAAAAAAGGACTTCTGGTGGAAGGAAGCCCACTTATATTGTTTCGGTAAGTTAAGCCAACTTGTCAAATTGAAGATAGTTCACAATTTTTTCCCATGGATCCAGAATTACGCAATCATTGGTGCAATATACTGGGAGTTTCGCAACAGGAAATTACCAAAAAAATGCAATCGGTACATTTGTGTGGTCTGCATTTTGATAACAACGATATAAATCGCACGTCTTTTAGAACTCGACTAAATAAAAGTGCCGTACTGATGGCAATTCAAATTTTGGTCAACGACCTTGAGGTAATTAAGATTTTTTTTATGAGCTTCTAGCAGACATACTAAAAAAACTTATATTTCTGACACCCTGGCCCTTGTTGTAATATATGTACATGGTGATTTTGGATTGATGATCATAAACGAGATAATTTTAACGATTTTTCCGTTAAAATAAATGCTTCACGTTTAACTTAATAGTTGAACCTAGCCCAGCTAGAATGTCTAATTACATATTGCTTAACAAATTGTGACGAAACACAATACTTTTTCAATTTTAGAAAGGCTAACTTTTCGGAACTTTCCAGTAGACTTACATCTATTGACTTCAACACATTGCTGTCTTGCAACAGCGTTGATGAAGATGTTTCTAAGTTTTATATAATTCTTTCCGATATATTCTCTTCTCATGTTCCCCGTGAGCGACAGCGAATATATAAAACATCACCGCCATGATAAAGAACTGAAACGTCTTAAAAATAGAAAGAATAAACTGTGAAAAAGTTGTAAGAGAGACAAAGACATTATAAGTCACACCGATTTCCTCACATCATATAATGAGCTCAAAGAACTTTCCTCTACACTTTATGATGAGCATGTTCAAAGAATCCGTATGAAATTATTTATGACCCACGCATCGTTTTTAAGTTTATTAAAATGAAGAAAAGAACGGACAACTAGCCCAAACCATGAGGTACAAGGATCCTGTTAGTGATGATTTGTCTGAAATTTGCAATATGTTTGTTTCTTTTTTGACAATGCATTTGCCTCGTCAAATCTTCAACCTCAAAATAGCAACTTCAGTCATATGAACGACTCTCATAACGGTTCAATCACTATCCTTTCAATTTCAGAAGAGGATATACTTGATCATATTAATGGGGCTCCAAATGACTTCACAACGGGTCCCGATGGGACCTTTTGAAGTCATGTTGCTTCTCCCTAGCAGCCCCGCTGAAAATTATTTTTCAAAAATCGCTCGATAGTGGTTGTTTTCCACAACTGTGGAAAAATTCTTTCATCATACCTATCCACAAATAAGTAAAAAAGCTAGAATTGGTCTAATACCAATTCTTAGGATACCCTAGATGAATGCCCGTTTAAAATTTCGTGTGGTCACCGATCTATGCAAGTTTGATTTTTGAAATGGTTTTTCGTATATATTTCTAGAACGGTTCGTCGGACAGAAAAAATGATTATAAGCAATTTTATAGAATTTCGTATTCGAAAAAAGTATTTAGTACAACAAAAATTTCTTGGACTGATCGTTTTCACAGTATAGGTAAAGAACCTTTTTTTTATATGGCAACACCAAGAAGGAATTGCCCGAATTAGTCCATTTTTGAAACCTTATTTTCTGGTGCAACAAAAACACCACGTACCAAATTTCAGCTCTCTATGTCGACGGGTTCTCAGGCAGTGTCCAAATACTTATATAGTGGAAAACGAAATTGTTCATGCCGAAGAATAGATTTGCAAGCAATCAAATTACTTATATGTATAGGATCATACAATTAAATTAAAATCAAAAGAAAATAAATTATCATCACAGGTAAAGTGTAAAGAACTCAAGCTCATGACCGCAATTCTTAAGAATCATATAACATGCATTGCTCGAGAAAGCGACGCTTAAAAAGAGTTCAGAGCACTTTATGCTGAATTGCATTTTGCCTTAATATTAATGTAATAAGTGAGCAAGAATTAATTTGCACAGATAATGATATGCATGTTAATCATATTTTTATTATAAATTTGAGATTCTACTTAGAATAAAGTCAGTTAGACTTTTCGAATGAAAAAGGTCGTTTAGGTTTCTTTTTATCGTCTACTTTCAGAGCATAGTTTGCCCCTAAGCATTTAACGTTGTGTACTTGTTTTGTACTTGGACACACATCTCCATCCGTGCACTTGTTTTGTACTTGGGCACACACTAATTATAATTGCATTGGTTCTGTACCAAAGTAAGCAAAGCGGCCAATAAAGGAATTTGTCGCTCTGTAAACATAAATTCTTGTTTGGCAACCCCACGAAGGAGTTGCCCGATTTGCCTCATTTTCGATCTTAATTTTCCTTTTTTTTTTTTGTAAAGTCCGTGTACAAAATTTCAGCTCTCTAAAAATACGCGTTCTCGAGTTATCGTGCACACAGGCGGACGTACAGACGGACGGACATGCAAAAATCAAAATATCTTTCAATATTATGCGTTGTTGTCCAATCCATTTGGCTCTACCATCGTTATTAGCAGGTGTCACGAACGAAATGACAAACTTAGTATATCCTTTAGATAGCATCCAGGGTATAATAAACTCCGAAAAGACGAAATCCATTTTTTTCACGCGAAATAGAAAAATTGAATATCTTCCAAGCGCCAACCTCATCTTAAACTGCACTGATATTGTATGAACTGTTAAGTATCTAGGTTTTACCCTTACACCTATCTCCTCTTTCATTTATGACCACCAATTCAAAATCACAAGGTAAAATTAAATCAGGCTATATATGCTATTTATTTACTCTTATTTAAATAACTATATTTGCATGAGAACATATATGCAGGCGAAGAAAATTTATTTTGAAGCTGTTTTGTATGGTCTATCAAACCAGGATTGGAAATGAAGCTAGCTCTTCTATAAGATAAGGCTTGTTTAGATGGCATAGTTTTTGCGCGCCGCGTACGAAAATGGATTGGTGAGGTGCTACTCGTCTTACCTATCCCTTTTCGTGCGCGGCGCGTAAAAACTATGCCGTCTAAACTAGCCTATATCACAAAATATTTTATTAAATCGTTAGTTGAATATGGCCCACCCAGTACATAGCATAATCCAAATGTTTTACAAAAAATCGTTTAAATAATTGATTTTTTTTTATTTATTATTATGCAAATAATTATACAATTTTCATATTTAAAAAAAGAATTTTTAATTATATATCCAAAATTTAATCCGTATATATTCAAATACTGGTCAAAGAACTAACAAAAATTTAAAAGTTCTAGTACCTATGAACATATCTTAATTTTTAATGGCTTCCTAACTTAAAGGTAAATACCTCTGGAGCCGCAGAATCATTTTATATTGACGAGGATATAAACAACGGTGATAATTGTAACCAATGCCAGATAATTATGGACAATATGGAAATACAAAGAGAGAGAGAGGGTAATAACGCCAATATCGCAGAAAAGTCTACAATATATGAAGACCTTAGGTCAAAAGCAGCATTTATCAGTTTAGGAAAAGAAAATCGTATACCTGAAGAAAATAGGCAAAAAGAAATTTCTTCCAGCATAAGCGCTGGAAATATTTATGCTAGAGCCGGCCCCAGTAATTTTTTACCACGGAAGAAAGCAACAAGGATATTTAAACGCAAAAAGATCCATATGCAAAATGCTCATATGCGCTACAAAAGAAAAATGATAAATTACGAAATTTGAAGAAAAAGATAAAAAGGAATAATTTCCAAGATTTTCTAATTGAACTGAAGAGAAAAGATAAAATTGATATTGTAGTTTACGACCGCTTAGAACCAACAGGGATGAATATACCAAAAGCTTTGTTTAAAAATATCGTCCATTGTAAAAAAAGGGAAAGTTCTATTCAGAAGATCTCAGAATATTCTCCACCACATTGCATTTTTATTCTCCAAAGGCCTACGATTACGTAAGGACAACTTTTAAAAATACATTGCCTCATCCAGCTACAATTAGAAAGTGGTACTCAAGTGTTGACTGTGAACCAGGTTTTGTACAAGAAGCTTTTATTACTCTAGAAGTGAAGATTAAAATAATGAAAGAGCAACAAAAGGAAAACTTATGCTCATTAGTAATTGATGAAATGTCTATAATGAAGCGAATAGAGCTAGTCGGCGGCAATAAAATAAGGGGTTATATGGACATGGGACTCGAAAACTTGGGCCAAGAGGACGTGGAAGCCACAGAAGCATATGTGTTTAAAATAGTGTCAATTAACAGGTCGTGGAAAGTACCTATAGCATACTTTTTCATACATAATTTAAATTCCCAAGAGCGAGCAAATCTTGCACTAGACGCAGTACACGTTACGCAGTAAACGTTACGCGTTTACAAGCTATAAGTATTGAAAAAGTGTGTCTCACCTGCGATGGCCCTAGCTATAATTAAAGCATGCTTAAGCTCTTAGGCAGTAACATTGACTTACCACAGCCAAGGCGCTACTTTAATAGTCCCAGCAATCCTGGCAAACGTATTTATACACTTCTTGACCCATGTCATGCACTCAAGCTCATAAGAAACCATTTTGCTTCTAACGAAACATTTATTTCCAAAAAAGGAATAATTAACTGGAAATATATTAAATTCCTCCAAGAAATACAGGAAACAGAAAACATAAAACTGGGCAATAAACTATCCAAGCGGCACATAGAATGGGAAAAAAATAAAATGAAAGTAAAGTACGCTGCTCAATTAATAAGTTCAAGCGTGGCCGATACTATTGAATTTTGCAATTTTGATCTACAGCTCCCACAGTTTAGTCAAAGTGAAGCGTCCGTTGAATTTTTACGAATAATGGATATGGCGTTTGACTTTTTAAATTCGCGAATCTATGGGAAGGGTACCAAATCTCCATTAAACGCAAAGAACTACGCTCAACGCTTAGAAGAAATTGCTGACATTCAAGAGTATATACTAACTCTTAAAAACTCCCAACTCAATTTAATTTATAAGACAAGGATTAATACAGGATTCAAGGAATATTCATAGGCCTGAAGATACTGAAATCGTTATACATTGACTTATGTATTACTACGAACTCATTAAAATATATTCTAAATTATAAATTGAGCCAATATCACTTAGAACTGTTCTTTTGTGCTATACGAAGTAAATCAGGTTGGAACAATAACCCCACTGCGTGACAATTTATAACGGCTTTTAAAGGGTTACTAACGCATGCCCAAATTAAAAGTTCGGCAGGAAATGTACAAGAACTAGATGCCTTCAATATATTGAAAGTGTCATTCAGTACGGTGTCAGTACGAAAAGATGGTATGAACCTATTATTAGATGCGGCAGATAATTTTGATTTTCAAGATCAACATTTAGAAGATGATATTCTCCAACTCATAGACATATACTCAAACAGTCTGCCTGATTTTCAGAGTAATGCAGTAGGATATATTAGTGGATACGTCGTCAAAATAGTTGGCAAAATTATAAAATGTAGTGAATGCAATCTAGCATTATTCGCAGAAAATGCTGGTCAGCTCCTTCGATCAACAATTTAATATTCACGAAAACTCGACGAGGTCTAATTATTCCTTCTGCTGACGTAACATATATTTGTTCACAGGCAGAAAAAATAATTAAATGCCATCTAAAAGGTTCACGTACATTTAATTTAAATGAAAAAAATTTAAAGGAGAAAATAACATTGCAAGTTATGAAAGTTATAAATTTCAATAATCTTTTTCCCTCTCTAAATGAGCATATTAGAGATATGGAAGTCGACAACAACCATATATATAAATTGGTGAAATGTATTATAAGTTGTTATATGAAAATTAAAATCGGTTATATTTTGAGGCAAAAATACTTAGAAAGCAATTTTTTTATACGGTCGCAGCTTTCGCGATATATTATATTCAAACATCAGTGAATAGAGCTAGGAGGTGAAAAGGGGTACGCAATGAATTTTATCTCCACATTAAGTGCTAACTTTAGCTTGTCCTACAATGATAAGTTTTGGACAATAAATACATTAAATAAACAGAAATATAGAGAAAAAATGAGAGAACGGATAAAAAATTGGGGCCTAATCTATTTGTTATACAGTAATAACATGAAAATCGCAGGACTATAGCAGGGATAAAGCGATAGATTTGTATATATATATATATATGTATATATTATATATATGTATCTGCAAGGGAAGCGGGGGATAGTTGGGATGAACGCCCAACATAGTTGGGATAACTTCGTCCAGCAATCCTTCAAATCCTCTACTTGTTACAAATGGATTAGTGTCATAAAAAAGTTGAACTATAAAAAGATACACTGGAGGTATGTAAATACAGAACATGGAAATTCAATGTTATTAGAAAACAATAAAATCAAAAAAAAAAACTTTGATTGGAAGACTACTTACTGAGCAATACCAAAGAATTTATATTTGGGAAAAGATTTCGCCAAAATCCTGCATGTTCCCGAAGATGCGAGCATAGACGTAGCATGAAAAGTCACAAGATCAAGAAATAATAAAAATAGAATTAATTATGCCAGTGATCCACAACTGCGTCAATAATGTTGATCTATTGGAAAAGTATTTGCAGAAATAATGCAAAAAAGATTTAGAAACTTTATAAAATGGGGTGATATGATCAGAAACAATTCGGTTTTCAGGAAAATAGTGAAACTAAGTCAGCTACAACTGAGACAATTAATGTCATAAACAAATAGCTACAATATATTTATATTTAGATATATAGTTATATGTATTGTATTGTGTTGTTATATATAATTGGAAGATTTACTGAGAAATACCAAAGAATTTATATTTGGGAATTGATTTCGCCAAAATGCTGCATGTTCCCGACGATGCGACCATAGACATAGCTTGAAAAGTCACAGGATCAAGAAATAATAAATACAGAATTGATTACCCACAACTTTGCCAATAATCTCGCGACGATTTCACAAGTAGCCTTCGGCAGGGTGAGAGTCGATCGGCTACTAAGCTTGCATCAAAAGCAGAATTGGACATCTTGGAATGCAGTATCAAAAACCTAAATAGCGCAGTGGAGAGCGTTATACGAAAGAACATGAAATACAGAGCTAGGGTATTGATCGACCAGCGGTTGGAAGAAGGATTTCCTCAATTTTCTAAGCAGCGTCCAGAAAACATCAATAATTAGAACGAGAAACCTTTACCACTTAATGTTCAAGCGCAATCAAGAACAGAGGCCATCCGTGACCGAGATAATAATCGCTTATTATTACTGACCAATAGTATATTTGAAGTAATGGGCAACATCATCAGCTTAGACCATCTGTTTGAATAATATTTCAATCTTGGTATAGTATCTCGGATATAGCTTCGACCTTTTTGTAAGTATTTTATTCAATAAAATTTTATAATTAAATCTCGGTTTATAGAGTGCAGAGCTTTGAAAAAACACAGGCCACGAGAGGAATGACGTGGAATTAAACTGATCACAAGAAAAAAGAAAACCAACTATAAATAAACCGGCCGGCCGCTTAACTAGAACCCGAAAGAATCCCATATTTTAGAGTTTGGTAACCAAGAATTATTTAAAGCAAATATCTCAACCTCTCTATTTCTTTCCTATTCTAATAAGTTTTATCTAGTTGCAGTTGGATTCATGAAAAGGTGTGGATGCGGAACATATAGCCTCTCCTATCTAAGTGCCATCCTTACTCTCACGTGGTGGATCTGTTTTAACAAACAAGGCTTTGGCTACATCGAATATGATATAATTTGCAACTGAGTTTAAACCGTTTAAACCCATACCTGCTCGAGCTTTTCGATCTCCCATATAAATTTGAACAAATTTAAACAATTCGGCTGTCATTTTCTTTCCAGCTTTATCTGCAACTAGGCATATAACGAACATAATGTGATGTGAATTACTTAGTCCTAAGCTTCATTTTCACGGCGACTTTCCACTTTCTGGGCCCACTGAAGTAAAGGTCATGAAAGTTGAAAGTGAAAAGAAGATAGGAACATCGAGAGCAGTACCATAATTTTATTTGCATCCATTGTGCTGAACACTACTTACGTAACAAACGGTAACAAATGTGTAAACAAAAATTGCATGAAAGTACTCGTCATGAAATTTATTTACGAAAGCTACTTTCGCCGTGTAAATGTAGCTTTAAGCTACCACCTTCATGTAGACGTCGATATCAATAGCACTAAAAAACCTTGAGTAACTAGATTTTCACGAATCTTTGTGTTTTTGACTGCTGTGCGTTGCAGCTGAGCCTGTTAATGCCTACAATATTTATATGAACAGAACAGGAACAGAAGCCTCTGAGGGGGCTGTCTATGAATGTGGCTATCAAGTAGACTTGATAAAATATCAGAACTTTTTGCTTCTGAAGTACCAGCAGATTGAAATGTAGAATGACCATATAAATTATGGCGATTATGATTCTCACGTTTACGTTTCATCGATCTCACTTTTGTTCCTTATATTTAACGGTAAGAAATTAAATTCGGAACAGCAGGCGTAGAAGCCTAACCCAAAAATTTACTGTGGAGAAAAATTATTATTAAAAATATATGAAACTCGATTGACACGAAGTAAAAGCACAATGGAATGCTGTTATTGTTGATTAACTTCACTCTAGCTGCTGCACTAAACGACCCATGTATAAATCTCATCACCAGCTGTGACTTTTCTCCTCTCAATATATTTCTCATCCCATCAATATCAGGCAATGCATTATTAAAGAATATATAAATTCTATAATGCATGCATTGTTATTTTAATAACCAAAGAAAAAATAAGTCGGTGGACCGGTATCTCCACGCCTAATGACTAACGTTCTGGGGAGTTTATTACATAGTTTTCCCAGTATGGTGTTTAAATATCACGAGCATAATAAATTATAAGAAAATAAATAGTAACACGAACAGAGTGAACAGGAAAAATCGGGAAAAACAGACTGGCGAATTATTGCCAAATGGTTTGATGGATCAAGTGACACTTGCACTGATGTTTAATTTGGGGTCGTCCAGAAATTACTTCGATGAATTTCAGAACGCAAATTTTAAGAATTTTGATGTTGGTAGCTCCAACCTCCAACTCTGCCATAGGGTGAAAGAGAGAACTATAAAACTTGTGCCATGCTTTCCTATAGAAAAATGACAATACGCTCAGTGGTGGGTGTCCAATCCATTTTCATTTACTAATTTATTTCCACTTCTTCTAAAATAATCTACAAATAAAAATATGTTCCGCACGTATTTTTCGTTTCTTTATTGTTCTTAGAACAAGGGTAAATCTTACAATTGGTCTCAGTCTAATAATGTTATACCCTAGACGAAAATAAAACTCAAATGTATTGAAAACCCAAAGTTCTGTATGGCAACACCATGAAGAGGTTATTTACTATTTTGAGGAAAACTCTGTGTACAAAATTCAGCTCTCTTCTTCTTTAGATTCTGAGACAGGTCTCAAATATATAGTAAAAAACGAAAGTTTTGTATGGCAGCAGCAAGAAGAGGTGTGCCGATGCAGTCAATTCTTGAAATTTGATTTACTATTGCTATGCGCTCGGGGAATTGGGGGAGCTAGCAGACAGGGAGTTGGGACATGGTAAGGTTCATTAACTCCTGTGGCTGGTTTCACCGCACGTCCTAAATTGGGATATTATTCCCAGGAAGGTTCCCATCAAAATGGTATCACAATGGACCGCAAATGGTCTAAGTGAGGCTGATCACAGAGGTTCTGCGTGATGGCCGCCACCTTTACCGAACCTATTGCTTTGCAAATTCCGTGTACCAAAATTCAGTTCTTAACATCAACTGGTTTTTGGGCAACGAAGAACAAAATTTTTATATGGCAACCCATCAAAGGAGCCACCTGATCTGTCCCATTTTGGAACCTGTATTTGCTTTAGGATTTCATATTCTCAAGAAGTTTTCAGTATAAACCACAAAAACGTCTAGGACTGACCATTGTTACAGTATACGAAAAATACCTAAATTTTTATATGGCAACATCAAGAAGGGGTTGCGCGATTTAGTCCATTTTTAAAGCTTTAAATTTAATGAAATTATAAATCATAGAAACGTGACTATCTCAAAAACGGTTGCATTTAGGCAGGTACATGTGCTTAGTCAAACTTAAGGTATCATTCCGGGGTTTCTAAATCTTGTAATAAAAGTGTATAGTTATCATGCATTTTGGCGGAAAATCGTTAAAATTTGAAAAAATTAGGATTTTTTTCAAAAATTTTTTGACTTTGACGTCCTACTACTTCCGACGGATATTTTCAAAAGATAATTGCCTACTTTCTGGCACTTATTGAACTTTTGCAGCCATTTTCGCTGGAGATGCTTAAGAAAAAGTGCAAAAAGCGCTGAAAGGGTTAGATTTTGGGTACAGAGTGTGATAGGTCATTTTAAAGCTAAGCTTTTGAACTTTTTAAATTCAATATGAGAAATTGATATTGATGACGAGTTTTTTGATAAAAATAGTAGTTAAATAAAAATAAGCGAGTAAAAATTCCGAAATTTTAAATTTCTTGAGCAATAACTTCAAAACTGAATGGGTGAGGGAAAAATTTTATAGACCATTGGAAAGGTCCAACGATTATTTATCTACTAAAGTTTAAATCATCATCATAGGGTGTAACGTTCAGAAGTTACAGGGTGATCTATAAAAACATACCCAAATATCTTAAAGTCCCGTAATATCAGAAACCGTTACGATTTCCCCTCCCCCACCTATACAATTTATTGTTTGTCTAAGCATGACCTATCCATAGACTTCGGGTGCCAGACCACATACGGGACACCATGTATATATATTCTTTCTTTCGAATGCATTAGCGGTCTGTTGTGAACGTTTTTTATTTGGGTGGCAAATTTCGTCGACGTAGCGGTTCTTCGCAAACACGAGATTAAAATAAAGCTATTTTTTCACCGCAACCCACTTCGTCTTTTCGTAGAAAGCTATCTCCTCCTACGATTTTTAACCAAAAAACTATGATTCTTATGTGATTGTATTCACAACTTAATTGTTAATTGTTCCATAGGGTACTTTCGATTTCGCATTTCGGTAATTTCGAAAAAAAAAATTTAACAAAATTGGTATTTACCTACTTTTGGTTTGCACGCTTCTTTTCCCTATCCATTTTTCGGGAGGCGTAAGCTCTCAGAGGGGCGAGGCAGCATAGTTTCAACTTCAAATGCTTATAGTTCATGAAGGAAGTTGCGTAGCTCGAAGTTTGAGGTCTTAAATGAAAGTTCCCAGCGGGGGCTATCATTAGTATGAATTTCAAGTCCTCGATGGGAAGGGAGCTGAGTCTACGGTGGTGTCGGGATCACGATTTTTTCCAACATAAACATGCAAAAATGGAAAACTCTGAAGCTCCCACAAAAACAAACCTATTTAATTTGACTGAAAACGGTTCTCTTAATTTTACATCCTGCGTCGAGTATATACTACGTTTTTCGATCGGGCGTGGAGGAAATAACGGCCGTTTTACTCCGGCCGCTTTAAATAAGCCATTTCGCCTCGTCGGATAGGCATGTGGGTACTCAAACTGCATTAAAAAAATACATATTTGAAAATGACTTAGATTAGTCAAATTTAGTCCCCCCCTCCCTTCCCGCCCAGTAAACATCTCTATTCTATTTAAGTGTGTATAAGTGTAGAAATCCATTTCCACCCCATAATTCAGCTAAATATACTAAGCTTCCAAAATTCCTTTTAATTATTTTTTGAATGAAAAAATTTGCTGGAACTGTTCTCTTTATAAATTTTATGCATTTTCGAGGCAGACAACAATGCCTCGATCCAATATAAAATCAACGATGCCTCGACCTGATTTCAAGGTTTTCCTGGAAAATTTACTGGGCTCAAAGTGTGTATGTACTTAGTTTTTGCGTGCGATGAATAGTTTTTGAGATAATCGAAAAAGAGGAAAAATGCGTCCTTTTGAAGGAGTAATATGGTCGTCGGGGAATAAACTTCCCATGAAAAATTTATTCATAGCGGGCACTAATGACGTTAAAAGAAAGAATTGTACACATATATGCGAAATTTAGGAACTGTACTGACAGTACTCAGTGACACCTTTCATTTCATACGCGATATGCCAAATTGGAAGAACACACTCCGGGGGTACCTACCCCGAAACCACTAAAGTACCCCTGTTAAAAATTCTAATATGTTTTTATATCGATTTTGAGTACCCACACCGCTATGGTCCGAGCTGACATGGCTGAGTTATTTGCGTAAAACTAAATACCCCAACCGTTTCCCCTCCCCCTCAAAAAAAAATCAAAAAACCTAGTACCTTGCTTGTCCTTCTAGGCGATTGTCTAAAAACCGCTTTGAAATCAAGTAAATCAGATAAGTGTCTTCGGAGAGTACACCTGCACATTTTTTGTACATGAATAGGACGAAAAATTGAGATTTAGGCTCCGTCCATTCCGCTCCCTCGCCTGCCAGCGACTCCACCCTAACCACCTCTTAATGAGCCCTGTGCGCGTTTTCGATAAGGAGCTATAAGCAAAAGAAGTTCAAACTTTGCCCTCCTGACCCGCCGGATGCGAGCCCCTCTCCTAAAAACTAACACCATTAAAAGATGTGCGACATCGAGACGAACATAACCACAAAACATGGTAACAAAATATATATATTTAAATCAAAAAACAATGTTTCTTTTAGATATCGCCGCTGCGGCGACAACTGAGTAGTAGCTTAAATTACTATGTCGCCGTAGCGACGACAACGGAGCTGTATGCTTACCTTGTCGCCGCAGCTGCGACAACAGAGTGCAAAGGGTTAATACTTATTGCTTATAGTAAGAAGATATTGTGAGTTAATTTTCTTTTTTTTTAAATAAGCTGGATGCTCTGACATTATTTATTCGAAGGGTGATACTTTTATATTGTTAGTCCGCCACTGGTGACGCATATGTCTGTGAGACCGGTTAGTTCGAAAAAATCAAACACTTATTTCACCGTTCATCGAGTTACATTGCGATTTCGAGTAGGTGCCTTATTCGATGCTCCCTACCGCCAGTCTACCCCGCGACAGCGACGACGGCGCACGTTACAGAGTATTGGTGCCAACCCGGTCCGTGAGACCGGCGTCACCAACTAAGTAAGTCAAATAATTATTGTGTATTTTTTTATTTTTCTTAGTTTGATAAAGCTGTTGTTTCTATTTATATTGTGATTATATAATTTTATGATATGTAAGCGTTTTGCCCGATTTGATCGATAGTTTACAAGAAATATTTACGTATTTGCCGTTCAAATTGTCAATTTTTTTTCAGCATGTCTTACATAAGTACTCAGCGACGTCTTGAGGCTCTTCTGCAAGAAGCAATTCCTGATGAGGACGTATTACAAATGTCATCGGAAAGTGATTCTGGAAGTGACTTTGAACCGGAAAATTTCGAACCAGATCAAATACAAAATTCGGAGACCGAAGAGGATTTGAGTGACCGAGAATCTGCAGGTAATGAAAACTCTACATTTTATTTGGGAAAGGACAAATCAACGAGATGGAGTAAAGAGGCCCATCGCCAATCTGTCCCTACTAGAAGATTCAACATTTTAACTCAGTTACCAGGACCAAAACGCGTTATTGCCGGGGAGAAAGAACCGCTTGGAATTTGGAAACACTTCTTTGAACACAATATTATCGATATTATTATAAAGTATACTAACCAATACATTGCCACAGTGAAACATAGATACAAAAGAGAGACGTATGCGAGGCCGACTAACTTCAACGAGATACAATGCTTTATGGGTTTGATTCTATTAGCCGGAGTGAAAAAATCGAATCATCTGAATGTTGAAGAGTTGTTTCGGACGGATGGCGGTGCTGTAGAAATGTTTCGACTTTCTGTGTCTGCTCAGAGGCTTAAATTTCTGCTGCGAGTTTTTAGATTTGATGATTGTACAACGAGGCAGCAAAGAAAAGCACTTGACAAGATTTGCCATATTAGAGAAATATTTGAGATGTTCGTCCAAAATTTCAAGGTTAATTATACTTTATCTACTTTTGTAACAGTTGATGAAAAATTGGAAGCTTTTCTTGGAAAATGCACATTTCGTCAGTATATTCCAAATAAACCAAACCGCTATGGTATCAAGATTCAGGCTCTCTGCAACGGTAAAATGTTTTACACGTTTAGTAAGGAAATTTATCCCGGAAAACAGCCAACGGAAGGTCCATTCAATCTTGACAATTCGGGCCTAGCTATTGTCCAAAGATTAATCGAAGCGATTTTTAATACTGGTCGAAATATCACAACCGACAATTGGTACACCAGTTTACCCTTGGCTAATGCGTTACTTCAGATTGGCCTAACAATGGTTGGAACAATCAGGAAGAACAAAAAGGAAATTCCTCAGGACTTCAATGTATTACGTGGTCGAAGTGTGAAGTCTAGTATGTTTGGTTTTCGTGACAGCATGGTTTTGGTTTCAAATGTTCCAAAAGCAAGAAAAAATGTCCTTTTGATTAGTACTATGCACAATGACGATAAAGTTGACGCTGAAACTCAAAAATCCGATATAATTTTGAGCTACAATGACACAAAGGGTGGGGTCGATGTCGTAGATCATCAGTGTGCAAATTACAACTGTGCCCGAGCAACAAGGCGTTGGCTTATGGTGCTCTTTTGAACGTCAGTACTATAAACAGTCAGGTGATACATACAGCTAATAATCAAAACCCAAAACTTCTATGCCGTCACTTCAGTGAGAATTTAGCTATGAATCTAATTGAACCACATATAAGAGAACGACAGACGCAGTTGAACTTGCCGCGATCATTGAGACAAAGAATTTCAGAAGTTTTGAAGATCGATAATGTGCCTGGGGTAGCTAATCCTTCGAGGAATGGTCGATGCTTTGAATGTGGATGGCAAAACAACCGAAAAACCAGGTTCTCTTGCCATAAATGTAAAAAATATGTATGCCTTGAGCATGTAGTGCCTACTTGCTCGAGTTGTTTGGCTGTTGAAGATGAGTGATTTTAGTATTATATATATAAATATTTTCTTGTAGATGTAATACCATTTATGTTTCTTTATTTTATGTTTCCAATGTTATAAGACTGACTAAGGCTGATTTCATAGTTAAATATTTAAGATTATTGCGACATCTTTTTGTTTTAAAAAATATTGTTAGACTACCTTATAATTTTAATGCATCCAAAGATATTGTCTAATGTTAATAAAAGAGATTTGATTTATGAAATACCTATGTTTTACGGACAAAAAAATATGTGATTTAATAACCTTTCCAAAGAAAAGTACCATGAACACTAAATTATAGAAAAATTCGTAGTCAAAAACCCCGGTGCGTGAGACCGGGGACACCAACGAAGTAACTTAAATACACGTCACCAGTGGCGCCTTAAATTTTATTTGAATGCGATAAAAAAAATTGAAATGTACTTTAACTGCATTTCTATCATCGTGAAATGAACAGTAAACAGTAGTCACGTTATGACGTGTAATGATCCCATGATAATTCAGGAAGATGTAGTTTTTTAGCAATGTCGTATTGGTAGAACTGCTAAGTAAATTCGATGCTACTAGTTATGTGAGGTTCTGAATATTGCCTTTTTAACGCATCTGTCCAATGTTTGCTTTAACTAAGTTCTTATCGTCACGGTCCGAAGATTGCTTTCTACTTTATCAATTTTTATCCTCTGCATTTTCAGCATCACAAGAGAGACAGCAATTGTCTTTACAATGCCTTGCGGTCCCCTGATAATTCTTCAAATGTTTTGCCATTTTTGCTTAATGTTTTGTTTTTATTTCGCAGAGCAGGAGAGCAAAAAAAAGTGTAAGCCCGCCGTTTAATTCATATTGTGCATATTTATCCGTTTCATCCATGCGGGCTTTTTACGACAATATACAAGCTTATTTCGGAACTGTAATTTGTGCTGGGTCACTGAGGTATTTTTTCCTAATTCACCTTCGGTGGTCTCGGTACAGAGTGTACACTAATTCTATAAACTTCACAACTGCTATGATTGCCAAAAGAATAATAATCTGCTTATTATCAATATTGACCATATCTTCAATTATTAGGTTCTTGACGATCTCGCCGTTATTATCCGCGTGTTTCGAATAAGTTTTTCCCATTCCGGCTGCAATAAAAATATTCCGTTTATGTATATAGTAATGGAAATCGAAAAACAAACAAAAAATTACAAAAGTATTTGTTTTTTTTTTATCTACCGTACAATATACTTTTACTGTCAATTGACTTTACTTTATATATACAAAAATTTGTCATTATATTACGTTAATTAATACTTATTGCTTATAGTAAGAAGATATTGTGAGTAATTTTCCTTTTTTTTACCTAAGCCGGATGGTCTAATTTTATTCGAAGGGCGACATGCGATACAAAAAAATTGAAATGTACTTTAACTGCAATTGAACAGTAAACAGCAGTCACGTTATGACGTGTCATGATCCCATGATTATTTGTTGTAACCCATTGACCCGAACCACAACAACCATAAAACCAACACATTGCCCTATTCAATGTATTGGCATTGGAATGCATTCTTAACGCCTCTGTCCGCTGTTTCCTTTAACTAAGTTCTTATCGTCACGGTCCGAAGAATGCTTTCTTCTTTATCAACTTCCGAAAATTGAGTTCTTTTTTTTTAAATCACAGTGCGAAGATTGCAGGTTGATATTCACGATCGCCATGAAGTAACTAAAATTCTCGTGCACTTATGAAGCCATGATGGGGCCATCTGGCAGATCTCCTATGGAGAAGCTTAATAAAGCAGAACTCCTAAGAGAAGCTCAGTGAGCAGATCTCTTTACAGGCGCAGTAATACTAGCAGAAGCCTAAGAAAAGGGAAGTCCAGCTAAAGCTAGCAGACTGTTAGTACTGTTAGTACATTGTCTTGTATTGGTATCTACACGCATGCCCGTGATTTGGGGCATGTTAAGCCGAATCACTTATTTGCACGTATGTGCTTAACTTCGGCAAAAAGATGTGACGCAACTAGCTTGTCCCATATTACAGTGCTTGCAAGACATGTAAGCAAACGCGTGTAAACAATTGTAATCACTTCTTATGGTTGTGACATACATTTGGTTTAACGCATGCTTTGCTTAATTGTTATCGATAGCATTTATTGTGAACAATTAATTGAGCAATGGATTTCGGGTCAATTGAATATTGCAATATTGCAGAAATTGCATTCTTGCATTTTCAATTGTTTTGTAATTTGTTGGTTTTTTTTATATGTGCAAATTCGCATCACACTATAGGTTTGAGCATTAGGCCATTCGTGTCAATCTACTATTGAAATATTAATCAGTATTGAAACTTACTTTAATAGTTACATCAGTGCACATTTATAGTCTTATATAGTGTGATATTTTAATTTCTGCGGTATTATTCTTGATGAGAAAGCATCTACACTCACTATAATTAATCTTACTTATTTGCGATAGTAATCTTCGCCAATTTAACTGTGATTAGCACCAACGGTTTATGTGCACAACCGGAACAGGGACTGTATTGCGCGTAAGTAATGAAAGCTAGGCGCAGTGCGACTAGTCCAGTTGCTGTGCGCCCTGCCATTAAGTGTGTGGTGTGCTGTGAGCGATAGCCTCACACCAAACTAAAAAAATCTATTGGATTGAGTGCTTGGTATGCGCTAACTGGTATCACACTGTGTGTGTTGCGATCAAGTTAACACCATCTTGTTCAATTCAAACAAAAAAATTTCCTTGGCTTTGTACGGGATGCGTAGGGTTTGTAAAGGCTCATCGTCGACCAGTTAAGGCTGTTGGATACTTTCACTTGACCTGGCGAAGGCTGGGAAGAATACGAAACCAGCTAAATCTAGCACTATCACCGAGTTCAACTCTAGATTGGGTTTTATCTCCGCCGTGATCAAGAACCTCGCTAAAACCAATAAAAAGAAACACTCTGCGTCAGCAACATCAACTGCGGTGGTACCAGGCGCGTCTGCGAAATCAACCACCTCGTGTTTCCAACGCGGACAACACCAAGCGGGCTGTCACCTCTGCACTGGCCGCGAATTCCCCGAAAACTAGTGCCAACAGGTTCTCCGCGCCTGGAACTTTAGCGCTGACTGCACGATCCCAGTCTATACTGAAGCCTAGCCTAGCGGGTGCACAGAGAGTATGTCACAACCCTGGCGCGGTCAAAGTGATTGTGAATGCTGTGAGTGACTCTGCGACCAACTCCCAAAATCTCAGTGGAAGACCTGACTTGACTCATATCGACCCTGAGAACAAGGGACTCTTCTGTACAAACGGGTGGTGAATACGACGGGAATCTTCCAGCACCTGCCGCTGGCTCAGAACTGGTGCCCCCAACCCGGTGTGATCTGTCCATACCACTGCTTGCCCTACATAATATAACCGAAGCCCTGTATACAGATCTCAATTCTGTCAGAACATTGATAACCCAGCTAGACACCGCTAATAGTCCCAGTAGTAACGGTGAAGGACCACCACACAAGAGAAGCACCCGCATACTAAGTAACTTACCATCTAGCCTTTCATCAAGATAGTCCCTCCTTCAGCACGAACATTTCCTCGGCAATCCCACTTAATTGGATGAGCGGTAGTTTCTCCCCCAGTCGCATTTCCAAACCTACGACTTTCTTAAAATTTAACAATGCGAGAAACTGTAACCATTTCTTTCAGGCTCACTGGTATCAGCTGAAAACCAAATCCTTAGCCATTGACACCAATATCCTCGGTGGACCGCCCACCAGAGTCCATATCACCAAAGACCTTGCTAGTAGCGTGCTGTCACTATTGCATCAGACCCTCGCTCTCAAAAGGGAAGGTATCTTGCGGAAAGTGGCCACCAGAAATAGGCAGGTGTATGTTGTACGACCGACTGAGGATAATAGTACTGATCTAATGTATGAACATTTCACCGAAGCTCTAAGCTCAAGTTGCTCAACTGGTGCAGTTGGCTCCATTCTCGGAAACAATGCAGCACGTACTCCCGACTAGGGAAGCACTCCCAAGTTTTCTACCTCCATTAAAATTTAATATCATCTCCTGCAATGCTCGGTCCTTGTTAAAATAATCTCGCTGAAATTAGACACTTAGCACTAAATGGGAGTGTAGGTGCACTACTGGTGTATGAGACATGGTATAAGACACATAATACGTCCAAGATGCTTGAAATCTCGGGGTTCAGGATACATAGATTGGAGAGGGTAGCAACCAGGGGAGCAAAGGCAATGTATGTGGCTAAAACCCCGCAGTCTAAAATTGCTGGGCAGCTGATTAATGATAGTTGGGAACTATTATCGCTTTTGGCCTGGAGTGATGATGAAGATGGTCCTCTGGAGCCTCCCGCACTAGTGGTTGCCTACAGAAGCGACGCCACTTTTCTGGATCGTGATCTGATGCAGATTAGTGAGTTTCTAGACCTTGTCTTGAATCGTAGTCCTCGTGTTGTTCTACGTAGGGACTTCAACATTGATGTGGGCATAGTGGCCACTCTAAGTGACACGCTCAAACATGCCTTTGCTGAGCGAGACCTGCTTATGTTAAACAACGTATCCACAAGGCATGGTGCCACTTCTACGACAATGCTGGACCTCCTTGTCACTACTCCTAACTTAAAACCTACCCTGACTAGACAGTGTCTTGGAGTCTCTGATCATGAGATAATTTTTGCCGCCTTTGATCGTAATTGTGCTGTACCCTGTAGACAGAGAAGTTTTCGAGATCTTAATGCCATCCAGATGGAACCTCTCATACCTGACATTACAGTTGCAGATTGGGCGATAGTCCACAGCATGCTAGACCCGGAGGTTGCCGCAGTTACTATATGCAACATCATAGGTGATATCTTTGTTTCTCATGTTCCTATCAGGATGATTAGCATCAAATATATTGAAGAAAGGGTCCTCAATCGGCCTGGTGTAGTCTTGCTATATCAACTTAGAGATATCGTCTACTCTAGCTGGAGAGCCAACAAAACGACTGCCAATCATGCGGAAAATGCTAGATTACGCAAAGAGGCTGAATATTTGATTAGGACTAAAACCAAAGAGGTCGCCAAACGTAATTTTGAGAATGGTGTGACCTGGGGGAAGGTCAGGGAGCTTGATCTGGGGTTTATATCTCGTTGCAATGCGGGTATTGATCCGCATGGGTTCAACGACTACTCAGCTGCTCAGCTGCAGGAAAACAGGACTCATCACCCCGATACACAAGATCAATTCGGCGAAAACTCTGTCAGACTCGAGACCTATCACCATATTGCCTGCCATCTCTAAAGCTCTTGAAACTATCATTAATGAGCAGATTAGTCAACACCTTGAAAGTAATAAACTACTGTCTGAAATTCAGTGAGGATTTCGAAATAAGCATTCGACAACGACAGCGTTGTCCAAGGTAGTATTGGATATACGCGAGCTCGGTGATGATGGAAGCAAAGCGGTTCATATTCTCCTTGACATGAGTACACCATTTGATTCTGTTCCGCACTCTATATTGGTTATCAAGCTTGCTAGGATGTTTGACTACTATACGTCTGCATGCTCCTTAATCACCAGCTACCTATCGAATCATTACCAAATCGTTGTTGCGAATGGTAAGAGATCATGCCCTGTGGCTATGAACCCGGGAGTCCCCCAGGGAGCTGTTATGACTCCCCTTCTCTTCACAATGTTTATCATTGATATGGCTTCAATTCTGATAGACCGATCATCTGTGGCTGGTCCTAGCTTCCATCTGCACACTGATGATCCACAGATCTACGATGCGTCATCAATTTACCAACAATAATTGCGTCGCTCAATATTAAACTAGACAGTATCTCGCGATGGTGTGCAGATAATATGCTTAGCATCAACCCACTCAAATCACAGGCAAAACCATGCTCTTCTTGCAGTAAAACACTAGCCCCATTTCATCTGGTCTTCCCTTGGTCTTACTGGACTCGGTTATTCCCATCACAACGGACCACGTTAAGAACTGTGGTCTGCTGATGGACACACATCTCAAATGGGGACCACAGGTGTAATTGATATGTGCCAGAATCTACGGTGGACTTCATTCGATGTATGCGATGGCGTTAAAATTATCACCTGGTATTTGTATGACACTGGTTAACGCACTCATAATTTCGCATTTTCTCTATGCGGACGTAGTCATGTATCCTCTGCAGAGCAATGCACTGATGCGTGCCCTCAAGGCATGTGTTCGATTCGTGTTTGGACTCCTACGCTCTGAGCACATCTCACCATTCATGAGTCTTCTGCTTCCATGTTCGCTGCCTGAACTTTATAATATGACAGTGCTCACAATATCATTCGATACGAGCTCAGGCTGCTTCCAGAGTATGTCAGCTCCAAGCTCAGGTGGAGTTGGAGTTGCACCAATCGCATCACGCAATCGCAAACTAGGATCCAGTATGGATCCAACAGTGTATACGGGCAGAGGTTCTCGCTGGAATGCGCTGCCATCACTCATTAGGGAGTCGACCAGCCTAGGCGGCTTCAATATCTGCATCCTGAATCACATGAAGTCCTCGCAATAGTGAGCTGTGATCCAATCCTGCTCATGTTTTTAAAATGTTCATACACATGGATGTTCACATTTATGGTCACTGCTCAAATCATTTAGTCCATTCATATGTGATATTTCTTTAAAATGTTGCACTGTAATAAGCTGGATTTTGGGAACACTGCTCAAATTAGTTAATAAATTAGTCCTTTGATATGCAATATTTCTTTAAGATATTGCACTGTAGTAAGTTTGTTGTGGGCACTGATGTCATTGATCGTAATCAACTTCTCCTTAATATGTGATAATAAATATATAAGTCATTAGTCATGCCTAGTCAGGGGCTACATTTAGCTCGTAGATATCTCGTAAGTGCACCCAAGTGCTCCTAGCGGTCAGTGGTATCAATTAAAATTTCTCTGATATGTGATAATAAATATAAATATATGTCATGTGTCGTACCTAGTCATGGGCTATATTTAGTCGCTGCCCTCTGCTGTCCTGCTGTTGGTTACCAAGGGAGGAGTAGTCCCACTACCATCGCCTGCCGACGAAATAATGTTTAATGAAAAGGGAGTTATATTCATGCTAACATTGCCCCGTCTGAAGTGACACGGTTGGTGGATGAGAAAAGAAGTCGTTGAACCAATGAGGATCAATATCCACATTGCACCGCGCTTTAAACCCCAGACCAAGCTCCCTGACCTTCCCCCAGTTTACACCATTCTCAAAAATACGTTTGGCGACCTCATTGGTCTTAGTCCTAATCAAATATTCAGCCTCTTTGCGTAATCTAGCATTTTCCGCACGATTGGCAGTCGTTTTGTTGGCTCTCCAGCTAGAGTAGGCGATATCTCTAAGTTAATATAGCAAGACTACATCAGCCCGATTGAAGACCCTTTCGTCAATATATTTGATGCTAATCATCCTGATAGGAACATGAGAAACAAAGATATCACCTATGATGTTGCATATAGTAACTGCGGCAACCTCCGGGTCTAGCATGCTGTGGATTATCGCCCAATCTGCAACTGTAATGTCAGGTATGAGAAGTTCCATCTGGATGGCATTAAGATCTCGAAAACTTCTCTGTCTACAGGGTACAGCACAATTACGATCAAAGGCGGCAAAAATTATCTCATGATCAGAGACTCCAAGACACTGTCCAGTCAGGGTAGGTTTTAAGTTAGGAGTAGTGACAAGGAGATCCAGCACTGTCGTAGAAGTGGCACCATGCCTTGTGGATACGTTGTTTAACATTAGCAGGTCTCGCTCAGCAAATGCATCCTTGAGCGCGTCACTCAGAGTTGGCACTACGACTACATCAATGTTGAAGTCCCCACCTAGAACAACACGAAGACTACGATTCAAGACAAGGTCTAGAAACTCACTAATCTGCATCAGATCACGGTGCTGAAAAGTGGCCTCTCTTCTGTAAGCAACCACTAGTGCGGTAGGTTCGAGAGGACCATCTTCATCATCACTCCAGGCCAAAACCGATAATAGTTCCCAACTATCATTGATCAACTGCCCAGCAATTGTAGACCGCGGGGTGTTAGCCACATACATTGCCACTGCTCTCCCCTGGTTGCTACCCACTCCAATCTATGTAGCCTGAGCCCCGAGATTTCAAGCATATTGGACGTATTATGTGTATAATACCATGTCTCATACACCAGTAGTGCACCTGCACTCCCATTGAGTGCTAAGTGTTTAATTTCAGCGAGATTTTTTTAACAAGGACCGAGCATTGCAGGAGATGATATTAAATTTTAATGGAGGTAGAAAACTTGGGAGTGCTTCCCTAGTCGGGAGTACGTGCTGCATTGTTTCCGAGAATGGAGCCAACTGCACCAGTTGAGCAACTTGATCTTAGAGCTTCGGTGAAATGTTCATACATAAGATCAGTACTATTATCCTCAGTCCGGCGAACAGCATACACATGCCTATTTCTGGTGGCCACTATCCGCAAGATACCTTCCCTTTTGAGAGCGACGGCCTGATGCAATAGTGGCAGCACGCTACTAACAAGGTCTTCGTTGATATGGACTCTGGCTGGCGGTCCACCGTGGGTATTGGTGTCAATGGTTAAGGGTTGGTTTTCAGCTGATGCCAGTAAATCTGAAAGAAATGGATACAGTTTCCCGCATTGTTAAATTTTAAGAAAGTCGTAGGTTTGGAAATGCGACTGGGGAAGAAACTACCGCTCATCTACTTAACTGGGATTGCAGAGACAATGCTCGTGCTGAAGGAGGGACTATCTTGATGAAAGGTTCTAGCTGGTAATTTACTTAGTATCAAGGTCCTTCTCTTGTGTGGTGGTCCTTGACCGTTACTACTAGGACTATTACCAGTGTCTAGCTTGGTTATCAAGGTTCTGACAGAATCAAGATCTGTATGCAGGGCTTCGGTTATATTATGCAGGGCAAGCAGTGGCATGGACAAAGGCAAGTGCTGGAAGATTCCCGTCGTATTCATCACCCGCTTGTACAGAAGAGTCCCTTGAATCTATTGACTTGTTCTCAGGGTCGCTCTGAGGCAAGTCAGGTCTTCCACTGAGATTTTGGGAATTGGTCTCAGAGCCACCACAGAATTCACAATCACTTTGACCGTGCCAAGGTTGTGACATGCACTCTGTACACCCGCTAACCTAGGCTTCGGAATAGACTCGGATCGTGCAGTCAGTGCTGAAGTTCCAGGCTCGGAGAGCCTATTGGCACTATTTTTCGCCGAGTTCGCGGTCAGTGCAGAGGTGACAGCCCGCTTGGGGTTGTCCACGTTGGAAACACGAGGTGGTTGACTTCGCAGACGCGCCTGGTACCACCGCACTTGATGTTGCTGACGCAGAGTGTTTATTTTTATTGGTTTTAGCGAGGTTCTTGATCACGGCGGAGATAAAACCCAATCTAGAGTTGAACTCGGTGATAGTGCTAGATTTAGCTGGTTTCGTATTCTTCCCAGCCTTCCCCAGGTCAAGTGAAAGTATCCAACAGCCTTAACTGGTCGACGGTGAGCCTTTACAATCCTTATGCATCCCATACAAAGCCAAGGAATTTTTTTTGTTTGAATTGAACACGATAGTCCTTGACAGTGATCGCAACACACACAGTGTGATGCCAGTTAGCGAATGCCAAGCACTCAATCCACTAGAGTTTTTTACCAACCAGTAGTTTGGCGGGAGGCTCTCGTTCACAGCACACCACACAGTTAATGGCAGGGCGCACAGCAATTGGACTAGTCGCACTCCGCCTAGTTACTGACCCACAATACAGTCCCTGTTCCGGTTGTGCACATACAGCGGTGGTACTAATCACAGCTAAAATTGGCGAAGATTACTATCGCAAGATTAATTATAGTGAGTGTAGATGCTTTCTCATCAAGAATAATACCGCAGTTATTAAAATATCACACCATATAAGACCATGAATGTGCACTGATGTAACTAGTAAAGACAGTTTCAATAGCGATTAATATTTCAATAGTAGATTGACACGAATGGCCTAATGCTCAAAGCTATTGTGTGATGTGAATTTGCACATATAAAAAAAACCAACAAATGCAGGAATGCAATTTCTGCATTATTGCAATATTCAATTGACCCGAAACCCATTGCTCAATTAATTGGTCACAATAAATGCTATCGATTACATTATTGCAATTAAGAAAAACACGCGTTAAAGCAAATGTATGTCCAAACCATACGCAATATTACAATTGTTTACACGCGTTTGTTTACATGTTTTGCAACCACCGTAATATGAGTCAAGCTAGTTGCGTCAGATCTTTCTGCCGAAGTTAAGCACATAAGTGCAAATAAGCGATTCGGCTTAACATGCCCCAAATCACGGGCATGCATGTAGATACCAATACAAGACAATGTACTAACAGTAATTAAGTTTAGGTTAGCATAGTTACGTTATTATAAATAATAAATAAATTAATAGTAATTAATTAATAAACATGGAGTCATTAGTTAGCCTTATCAAAGGAAAGACCTTTTATTTCGACTGTCTGCTAGCTTTAGCCGCACTTCCCTTTTCTTAGGCATCTGCTAGTGTTACTGCGCCTATAAAGAGATCTGCAGACTGAGCTTCTCTTAGGAGTTCTACTTTATTAAGCTTCTCCATTGGAGATCTGCCTGATGGCTTCCCCCCATCATCGCTTCAAAAGTGCACTAGAATTTGAATTACTACATGGCGATCGTGAAAATCAACCTGCCCTCTTCGCACTGTGATTAAAAAAAAAGAACTAAATCTTCGGACCTTGATAAAGAAGAAAGCAATCTTCGGACCGTGACGATAAGAACTTAGTTAAAGCAAATATCGGACAGAGGCGTTAAAAAGGCAATATTCAGAACCTCAGATATCTAGTAGAATAGAATTTAACAGTTCTACCAATACGTCATTGCTATCAATTAAATCAACTAATAAAGACGTTTTTCAAGAAATATAAAAAAGCCACATCTTGCTGAATTATGATGGGATCATGACACGTCATAACGTGACTACTGTTTACTGTTCATTTCACGATAATAGAAATGCAGTTAAATAACATTTCAATTTTTTTTATCGCATTCAAATAAAATTTAACAATATAAAAGCATCACCCTTCGAATAATAACGTCAGAGCATCCAGCTTAGGTAAAAAAAAAAAGAAAATTAACTCACAATATCTTTTTACTGTAAGGAATAAGTATTAATTAACGTAATATAATGATGAATTTTTTAATATATAAAGTAAAGTCAATTGACAGTAAAAGTATATTGTACGGTAGATAAAAATAATATAATTAAATGCAACAAAAAAAAATGGAAAGGTAGGAAGCTAAACATTAAAAAAAAAGGTTAATAAAGTTTAAGTATAGTTAACTTAGTAGCATGTGTAAGTCAAATAATATTTTAAACCGCATGTCTATGGCCGAAAATTCATATTGCGAAGGGATCATAGACCACTAGCTATGTAATATAATAAAATATACGATTAAACCCAATTAACCCAAATGTGATTCGATTTGGAAATGTTTGATCTTGAATTCCAATATATCAAAAGTGCTGAAAATCCTGGACTGAGCGCGTCGTCCAGATTAAAGCTTGATATATCGGATCTGAATGAGATCGTACTATTACAAATAAAAACTCGGCAGTAAAAAAAAGAAAGACCACTAGGGAATATAATAAAATATTCCTACGTATAAACCAAATTAACCCAAATGTGATTAAATTTGGAAGAGTTTGATCTTGAAATCCAATATATCAAAAGTGCTGAAAATCCTGGACTTAGCGCGTCGTCCAGATTAAAGCTTGATATATCGGATCCTAAAGAGATTAAACTATTATAAATAAAAACTCGGGCAGTAAAAAAAAGAAAGAATAAAAGAAGAAGGAAGGAATTAGGTAATGTTACACAAAAAGACTCCAATGAAATATACAGACTGATCATATGTATATCACTAAAGTCTTGGCACCATCAGATGTAGCAAAAGTACCGAACTCGAAAGATTTGCAAGCACGCCAGCACAAAAAAAATGTATATAGTGTAATGTATGTATATATAAACCTTTCAATTCAAATTTATGTCACCTCAAATAGATAAGATTACATACCGAGCCAATGCACTGTAAAGCCATGACCACAGACAAGGAAAATAAACAATTATCGAAACGATAATTAAAAGATAATAAAAACAATACAAATTGCTCGACCTCAAGAAGAATTTCCAACGGCAGCAAATTCTGCTATGCAAGCATAATTCTTCATTGTTAAAATATTCATACCTGACGTCATTGCTTTACATACATATCGACACATTTTGACTCATTCAGAAATTGTGTGATCAGAAATGCTGACACTACAATTTCTGATTATTAATTTTGTATATTGCAATTTTGCAATAATCCCCGCTTTAGAATTGTAAAGAAATTTTGATTCCTTTGTAATCATTTTATATCAATAAGCTGCTACTGTTCAATAAAAATTAGACTTAATCTGACTATCGAAAAGTGTCTTTTTATTTCTCAAAGTTAAACGCATATTCTGCCATCATGCTATTACAGCGGCATACTCTGTCTTAGAAAAACTCAACACCGGCATGCTCTGCCATCCCTCTATAATAGCGGCATACTCTACCTTAGTACAGATATAATAGCGGCATGCTCTGCCATTCAGAATAAAGGGGCATACTCTGCCTCCAATATTAAATATCGGCATACTTTGCCACACAATTTACTTTGGCATACTCTGCCTTTATATAAATATCATAAGAGCGGCTCTTCAGCCATATCAACCCGTAAGTTTGGCAGCGATCTGCCTCTTCAACATAACTCCGTTACAAGTCATGACGAATAAATAATCATGCATAGATTATCTTACGACATCGAAACGATTATATTATTACATGGCAATCAAATCATATTATTACAATAGAAGTAAGTTACCCAATTAGTAGAATTCGTACTAGAGCGAAATTTGAATCATTGGAAGGAATAATGAAAATAAAGAAATGGATTTAACGCTAGTATAAAAAAAAAAATTAAAAGCGGTACATATGTATAAAGAAATAATACCCAATTAGTAGAACCTGCACTAGAGCAGGATTTCGAAGCATTGGAGGAATATATTGATAAAGCTCTCTTGAATATAATGAATAAGAGTCGAAACGTCGGGCCATAACATAAATAAAATGAAAACGTAAGAAAGTAGCCTGTGTTTTCACTGATGATCGGAGATCCCCAACAAATCACCACATTCTTCATGTATCTTTCCCCCGATCAAAAAACCCGAAAATAGCTAATCAACTCCAAGGTGAAATAGGAGGTCAAGTAAAATTTCACTGCACCCACACACAATCATCACCTAGTATCACACCACATACACATCAACACCTTTTCCAGTCAAGAGTTACATCACACACACTCACACCAACACATTCTTCAGACAAATCATAAACGCACTACACGATTTCCAAACACACAAATACAACAAAAAATAGAACAGTTGGATAAAAACAATATACACACTCTACCAACCATAAATCAACACGCTCTTCTGAACACACACAACAACACAACATGCATCCAAGGCGGCTTTTTCATTGGAGTAATATCCAAACAATGCACAACAACAGATATCGCACACAAAACCACAGAACCACCAACACAACAACACCAAGCTTCTTACAAAGAATGGAACAGAAATATGGAACAAATACAAAACTCACCATATCAAGGTACATAACTTTAAGCACAGTTCTTGCCAAAAAAAATATCCCACCGTATATTTTTACTTCGCTGTAAAAGCTTACACCTAATACCCAAACATATCAAAGACAGATGCAAAAATATCCCATGCTATGTAGATGATCATTTCCTCCGTAAAAGGCTAGACAACCTCAAATCAAAAACAGAAATTTCCTTGCTAAATATTGAAATCAAGGACTGCCACATTAAAGTTAATAACTTAAACAAACTGCTAACAAAACAAAAACAATTAATAATCAACCAAATACCAAATCATATTTCCCAATCATTTTTTACTCTCACAGCATAACAGTTTTAATAGAATTACAAACAGATCAAACCAAAGACTAAAACACAAGATCGATATCTTAATCGACGCACAATTAACAACAACCGAATTTCTATTTGATGACAATTGCGTAAAAAACCTGACAAATTTTGTTATACCCACAGAAGCAACTATCACGTTAGGATTAGGTCCCAAATTCAACATGCTCACCACACTGAACAATAACAATATTATTGAATTAATTTCAGCCTCTGAAAACACAATTAACACCATCCAAGATATAGACAACAGGCAAATGGTTCGAAGAAACATTGCTAATTCTATAACACACCACCTTAATGATAACTCCAATAGCAAAATCAATAAATTTCTTTCACACTGTCACAAAACCACAGCAAGATTCCTAAAAGAAAACCCCGACCTATACGTTGTTAATTCTGATAAAGGCAATAAAACGGTCATTATGAAAAAAGAATGCTATCAATCTAAAATGACGCACTTGGTCGAGGACACAAACTCATACACGTTTTTAGACAACGACCCTACGCCCGCACTTCAAAGAAAAAACAACAGATTAGTACAAAGTTTGACAGATAAAAAACACATCAACAAATTTCAACGATATTTTCTACACACAGGCACGGCCACATGCCCCAGACTATATGGCCTACCCAAAATTCACAAAGCCGACATCCCCATGAGACCTGTTGTGTCCATGATTAATAATCCCAGCTACGCAATATCCAAATACATGACGAAAATCCTCCAACAAATCAATACTGACAACCCCATCAACATAAAAGATTCCAACAGTTTAAAGGATTCGATGGATAACCTACAGATAGCAACCGATGATGTCCTCATCTCATTAGACGTGGTATCTCTATATACCAATGTAGATACAAAACTAGTACTCCAAATTATTGATAAAAAGTGGCATTTGATAGAAAACATTACTCCTATTGATAAAAATCTGTTCATAGAAATTATTAAATATTGTGTCATTGACTGTAATTATTTCTCATACAACAACAAAATATACCAGCAAAAATGTGGACTGGCAATGGGCAACCCTTTAACGGGAATACTAGCAGATTTCGCACTTGATCACATAATTAACGAGGCTCTCAACAACACTACCCACAAACCCACTTTCATCAAGAAATATGTGGATGACATCATCTGTGCAATCTCGAAACAACATATAAATGAATTACTACACACTTTCAACAGCACTCATAACCATTTCAAATGCACCCTAGAAACAGAAAAGGACAACCAGATACCATTTCTAGACATGCTTCTCATCAGAACTAGAGACCGCAAAATCATCACGGATTGGTATTGTAAACCTTCCAGCTCAAACCGCATGATCAATTATTATTCCAACCACCCACCATCAACAATAATTAACACAGCACAGACATTTGCCAACAGAGTACTCAATCTAAGCCATAAAACATTCCACACTAAAAACAGGACAGTCATCACTGACATTCTTACAAAAAATAATTATCCACCACACATAACGCAAACAATCATCAATAAAGCTACAAAAAAAATTCAAATACAACACAACATCTAACAATCAAATAACAACACCAACAATAGAACTATACAATTCCAACCCTAAGAGGTTCACCTCCATCCCATACATTAGGCCAATATCACATGAAATAAGACGACATATACAGTCCACCGATGAACAGCTCAATATCACGTTAAAACCCACTAACCAACTCATTAAATTATATACCAAAACCAAAGATATTATATCAACAGAAGAAAAAGATAATTTAGTGTATAGGGTTCAATGTGATAATTGCCAAAAATCATACATCGGCCAAACGTCAAAAGAATTAAAAAGCCGACTATCTCAACATAAAAAATATATAGAGAAGCAGACACTCAGTTCTGCGCTGGCAACACACTCTCTAGAAACAGGGCACATCTTCAACTTTGATCGGGCTACCATCATTGACAGAGAAGACAACAAACGAAAAAGAGAAACAAAAGAAGCATGCCACATATACATCAACAGAAAACAACTAGTTAATATCAGACTGGACACAGAAATTATACACAAAGCTTATTACACAATACTGAATAGAATAAATAAACACACACATGCACACAACGAAAGAGCAACAAACCAATTAATCTACAACAACACTATACACAGAGTCAAAACCCTCGAGAATACTTCACAAGCCATGAAACAGACTCCCTCCCTACCACATACGAGGCCCAACGGAGTCCTTACATTCTAAAATATTTGCAGTGTTCTTATGTACAACTGACAAAAGTTTGATTTGAATAGCTCCTCCGCTCTAAACGACTATTCACACAGAAAAATGGTGTTCTGTTAATCTTAAGCTTGTTTTCTTATCTTCCCAACCGTAATAAAATTTTCATACCTTTCCTAACAAAATTATTTAAAAAAATTTGTCTTAACCAAATGACTACGATTCCTCAAACAAAAATTCTCAGCTGAGTAATCATTGTAATGTCGCTGTGCCGTCAGGCGTCATGGGATGCCGTGGGCTGATGATATCGAATGTAGCTGCCTGCCTACAGATTCGGACTCCGGCTGCACATACACACATGCAATTATCACTCAGCTGAGAGGTATTGAGCGTAAAATGGTAAGGCTACTTTGTAATCAAAACTATTTTATTATTTTGTTAAGTAAGGTATATACAAAGTGTAGCCTTTGGGAAGGTAAAGAGCCAAGCTTTAAATTACTAGAAGACTATTTTCCTGTATGGATAGTAGTTTAGGCTCTATGGCATATATAAAGTCAATGTTTGGCACTTTTCCATAAGCATCAATATAGAACATTTTAGAGAACGGACTCCGAACTTATACATATAGATTTCTGTTTCATGGCTTGGGAAGTATTCTCGAGGGTTTTGACAGAGTCCAACAACCACAAATACTAGCAAACACTACGCCGCATCCAACATAGCTGTCAAAAATAGTTCCGTGACATTATCATCACCTCACTCGTCAAACCTTTGCAGTCTTTAATTTAATTCCTTTCCGTATCGTATTCTGTGTTAATATTTATTAATGTATCTTATTTAATTCAGTGTGACTTCCGCGTTTTCTATGTTTAATTTATTATCGTTTGTGTTTTACCCATTCATTTGCTCTCCACATTATTTATTACGTCCCTTCAGTTTTACTTACTTAAATTAACCATCGCATATTGATTTAATAAGGTATAAATATGTTTTTTCCTTTTATATTCTCTATTTTCCGTATATTTCTGTAAACCAAATTATAATTAATTAATGTACATATTGTAATTTTTTTACAGCCCTCAGAAAAGGACTCACAGCAAGAGTCGAAACGTCGAGCCACAACATAAATAAAATGAAAACGTAAGAAAGTAGCCTGTGTTTTCACTGATGATCGGAGATCCCCAACAAATCACCAAATTCTTCATGTATCTTTCCCCCGATCAAAAAACCCGAAAATAGTCAATAAATTAGATACTGAAACGCAGTCCAAATGGGATGATCAAGCGAAATTAGATAACCTTCCAACATGGGATAATTTGTATACATTTCTGTCAAATAGATATAATACGCTTGAGTCTAGAGAGGTTAAGTTTAAGCCAGTTGATTCCCAATCGAACCAAAGGCCCCAAAATTCGAATAATCCTTACACCAACCAGAAGCATTCGTCACTAGTGTCGACTTCGAATAGAAAGTGTCTTTGTTGCAGTTTAGAGGGACATTCCATTTGTAGTTGTCCTAAATTGAAGGCCATGAACCCAATTCAGAGATACAATGTCAGTAAACACCTCATCCTTTGTTTAGTCTGCCTTCGTAAAGCCTGCATCGCAACTCTTGTAATGATTATGCTGATAATCAAAACGCAAGCAATTCAAAACAACATTTGGAATAAGGCGGTTCAGTAATTCGAATCAGGAAAACAAGGAATCTGTAGTATCTACGATAAATTCGTCCACTTCCTTTATATAAATCTTGCGAATCCTTTGTTCTATAAGCTGCAAAGAATAGATGCGCTCATCGGAGCTAGTATTTTCTTTGATTTACTCGCAGCTAGAAAAATTAAGCTTAAACCGAATTTGCCAACTCTTCAGGAGACTTCGTTAGGATGGATTGTTTGCGGAGAATATGGAGCTTCTAGGTACCAATCATCCTTATGTGCCATCGACAAGGTAGAACCTGTTGTGGTAGAGTCATCGTTGAATATTTTATTAGAAAGGTTTTGGCAGTTAGAAAATGTAGAGTAAAATACTTCAAAATTAAATCCGAATGTGAAGTTCAATTCGCAAGAACGACTCGTTGAAATTTTGATGGTCAATTTATCGTTAGCCTACCGTTTAAAAATGATCCATCAGTCCTAGGGAAGTCGTATTCTATGGTCTTAAAGAGATTCCTCAGTTTAGAGAAAAGATTAGAGCGTGATTTGGAGCTTAAAACCGCATATGTCGATTACTTGGGGGAATATGAGCGTTTAGGTCACATGCATGAAGTTAAACCAAAGTTATTCTGGAGGACTTACATTATTTTATGCCGTACCATGCCTTTTTGCGCACAGACAGTTCTAGCACAAAACTAAGAGCAGTATTTGATGCTTCGGCGTAGACATCAAATAATATCTCACTGAATGATATTTTAAGAGTGGGTCCAATTGTTCAACCGGAGCTGTTCGATATAATTACTGGATTTCGTCTCAATCGAATAGCTATTACAGGTGATATTTCCAAAATTTATCGCCAAATATTGGTTGAGGAAAGCGATAAACGTTGCCAGTGTATCATGTGGCGAAACATTTCAAACTATCCTTTAAAATTATATCAATTAAAGACAGTAACCTGTGGCGCTGCTAGTGCTCCCTGTCTTGCCACATAATGTCTCGCCTATTTGGCGGAAAGCGAAAAAGATAAATATACCTTGGTTTCTAAGGCTCTCAACGAGTCTTTCCATATGGATGATATGATAGCGGGAGTAGATTCACTAGAAGAAGCACTTCAGTTGAAAAATGAAATTAAAGACATTCTAGCAAGCGCTCAGCTGCCGTTTTGTAAATGCTTTACGAATGAACCAAAGATTCTCGAAACCATCCCAATCATCGATCGAGAAAACTCTTTAATTTGGATAACTCTGGGGTAGTTAAGATATTGGGCATAATTTGGGATCCTCGTGCAGATAATTTTAAATTTCCGAATTCTACATCCATCGATTCCAGTCCAGCCACGAAAAGGAAAATTTTGTCAATTGCGGCCAGAATTTTTGATCCATTGGGTCTTATTAACCCAATCACCGTTTACATTAAAATTTTACTACAAGCACTTTGGATCTCAAAGGTCGATTGGGATGAAGACATTCGCAATTCCTTACAAAGACAATGGAATGAATTTAATGAGCAGAGTAGTAAAATTAGTGAATTAAGATTTCCCAGATATGTTCTCTCAAGTTCGAAAATTAAAACAATCGAACTACATGCATTTGCAGACGCATCTCAGACAGCTTATGGTGGATGCATTTATGTCCGAACAGTTGATAAGGCTTGAATAGTGTCTTGCCAATTACAATGTCCTAAGTCGAGAGTGGCTCCAGTTCGGACAGTGTCGTTGCCAAGATTAGAGTTGTGTGGTGCTCACCTTTTAGCTCAACTGCTTGCAAGAATCCGAAACAATCTTACATCAAAATTGAAAGTCGATAACATCATATGCTGGACTGACTCTAAAATCGTTATAGACTGGCTTTCGTTTCATACATCGAATTGGACAACATTTGTATCAAATCGCACTTCCACTATCAAAGAACTTCTTCATGACGTGCCATGGCGGCACATAGACTCGAAATCGAATCTCGCCGATATACTTTCAAGAGGCGCAACACCTGAGAAACTAGTTGCTTGTTCGAAAAGGGTAAATGGCCAAGAGTTTTTTATTCGAGATCCCAATACGTGACCTCACTCGAAGAATTGGCAACTTACACCTTTGTGAAAAATGAAAGGTCGCAAATATAAGCCCAAAATCAGTGCAAGACACAAGGCAAAAATATATTATTCGAGACTTTAAATATGTAACTTCGTTTGAAAAGCTTCTTCGAATCTTTGGTTATATCTGCCGATTTTATAATAATTTAAGAAAAAAACTAGCAGAAGGAGGGTAAGACAGGGGCGTTAACTGTAGATGAATTAAACGAAGCCCCACACAGATTGATATGGAATATTCCATACAACGAATTTACTTGAGATTAGAAAGCTTTGGAAGATCGTCGATGATCAGCTCAAGGAGCATCCTCAAATCATTACATCCCTTCCTCGAGGGTGACTCCATCAAACTAATCAGAGTTGGTGGGCGTCTGCAGAATACAGACATTCCTTATTCTTCCAAATTTCCTTTACCTCTCCCTAAGTCGCACCCCTTTACTTCCTCTCTACTTTCGTAAACTCACAAAAATTTCTCTCATGCAGGTCCGCAAGCATTAATTGCTAATATTAGACAGAAATATTGGGTGGTTGGCATCAGAAGCCTGGCCAGAAGTTCTGTACATCGCTGCCTTAGGTGCATCCGCTCAAAACCAATGTTCCCGAAGCAAATCATGGGTGAACTTTCTGCTCATCTAGTGGAACCAGCACGACCTTACGTAAATTCAGGAGTAGACTTCTGTTGTCCTATTTGGGTCCCCTATAAAGTACGAGGAAAACGTCCCGACAAAGCCTACCTGGCAGTTTTTATTTGTTTTGCCACCAAGGCCATCCAGCTAGAGGTCGTGTCAGATCTTACTTCAGCTGCTTTCATCGCCGCGCTGAAGAGGTTCATAGCTCGTAGGGGAATGGTCAAGAATCTCTACTTGCGATAACTCAACCAATTTTGTTGGGGCCAAGAGAGGACTTGCAGAATTACGAACACAATTTCTATCGGAATCATGCCAGCAAGAAATCATACAGATGTGTTCAAAGGATTTAATCAACTTTCGTTTCATCTCACCTCATACGCCCCACGTCGGAGGATTGTGGGAAGCTGCAGTAATCTCAGCGAAGATTCTACTTTACAAAACGATCAATAATGCATCCCTGACGTTCGAAGAGTTGTGCACTCTTACAGCACAAAGCGAAACCATTCTAAACAGTCGTCCTCTTACTACTATGTCCAGCAATCCGTCCCATTTCGAAGTTCTTGCGATCCGCCCGATTTCGAAGTTCTTACTACCGGACACTTTTTAGTGGGAGAACCCTCTTACCAGCTTCGGGGAGCCTAACACTTCAGAACTGAAAATTTCGCAGCTTTCCCGTTGGCATAAAATTCGAGCCCTTAGCCAACTTTTTTGGAGCCGATGGCTAAAGGAGTATCAGCTGGGGAATCAATAACGAAATAAATGGTCAAGGGAATCACCGAATCTTCCTTCTGGTACCTTGGTCCTATTAGGGGATAATAATCAGCTGGGGAATCAATAACGAAATAAATGGTCAAGGGAATCACCGAATCTTCCTTCTGGTACCTTGGTCCTATTAGGGGATAATAATTTACCGCTACAGAAGTGGCTGCTTGGTCGAATCGTCAACACGTACCCTGGAAATGACAACAAGGTCAGAGTTGTTTCAGTCAAAACAAAACGTGACGTCATCCAACGAGCAGTTAATCTGCTGTGTCCCATTCCATTCGAAAATGAATCAGCAACGTTGAAGCCGGAGCTTTCAAAGGCGGCGGAATGTTAAAGCCTAGTACTTTAGTTAGAAGTAAGAGATTATAAATTTGGCTACCTAATCTAAATATGAATTGTCTATTCCTATTCTATTGTACATTATAATCTATTATATGCTCTTATAATTTATATACACCTTAGAAAAAAATATCACAGGAAGCATGTAACACAGTTGTCAATTATTATCATCTTGTTTTTGATTAATAAAAAATAATTAATTGAAGATTAATTACTAGTTGATAATTAGAAGAAAACTATATTGAAAAGAGACAATACATATTATAAATAAGTAGTACTAAATTATTGAACTTAAAGATTAAATTAGGTGAATATCCAAAGTTAAAGTCCCGAGAGTGGGAATAGGGACATATTAATAATTAGGCTTATGTTAACAATTAGACTTATGTTGTATTAAATAGATTAAATTAAATATTAAATTTGTAATAGGTTATAAATGATTGAATTAGAAAGAGAAAACGCTGGAGTAACGTATAATGTATACCATCTTGATTATAAATTGACCACTTTGCTGGATCTAGAGTTCATACTAATCACAATAGCAGGCTGCCACCAGCGAAGAACAGGTTTGAATTCGCTCCTGGATAAGCCACACAGTGTTCCTAAGAGTGATACTGTGCACCCTGACACTGAATGTAGTCGATTGGAAAGGAATGAAGTTGCTTGTCAGCTCCTTGGAATGACGATATTATTTCCAATAGATACCTTGCCGCTCCGTCTTAGACGTGCTGGTAGTATCTTAGCATCCGCCGTAGATTGAGAACAAGGCGCAGCCAAAAGCAGCGCTAAAATAGAGATGATTCGACTTAATTAGCGGAGTATAAGCAATTTAAGCAAATGGGCAGCTTTTATACAAGCTGTTGCTATTTGCTGAATACTGGAACACGCCCGGGCTCCAAAACTTCCACTGGGCTACGAGATACATTCACAAATTTTGGCAGGTATTTATTGAACAATACCAGTGTTGTTCCTCTACGCGTAGACTTTCATTGTCTACTCTTTAGCGTAGACATTAGCGTAGACAAACAAATTTAGTGTAGACAATGTCGACAATGTCAACTAATGTGTCGACAATGTCCACTATTGTGTCAACAATGTAGATTTTGTACACTATTAAAAACCAAAATTTTAGTTAGTTCGTGAAGTGTTATCTTATTCTTATGAAAATTTATAAAATAAGTTTAAAACAAGTAATAATTATAGAATATCCCAGGCAGACCGAAAAATAAAGCTTTCGATGAAGTTGGATTCGATCTCGAAAAATAATTTTTTTTTTTATTTAAAGAACTCAAGAGCACGGGATGCGAAAAGAAGATTGGGACAGTTTTCAAAAGAAAACCTCATTCTTCGAAGATCATACATGAAAGGTATAATAAAAACCATTAGCTTTTTGGAATATAGTAGCAAGTCCAAGTTGGCCATAAAACTGTTGCAGATTCCAGCATCATCTGCCCAACTAGAAAGACTTTTTTCCAGCTGGTCATACGTTCATTCTCCAAGGAAAAATCGGTTAACCTTTGACAGATCTAAACGATTACTGCATATTTATTATTCTCTTAGAATTAAGCATGATGTATACAACGTAGATGTTGTTAATCTGATTAATTTTTATTAGTCTCAATAACTGTTTTTATTTAAATTGCTGGTGTAATTCCAGCTAAGTTACGCATATACTACAATATACATCTTATTTATTCTATATTGTCTTTATGCTTACTATTATCAATCTTTATTCTCAACTTCAGTGAATTATGTCGGTCATTATCCGAGTCATTGTTTTTGGTGCACTTAATAATCTAATTCCGAACTAACAAAGTATAAACCCATTTGAATTTTGTACCAAATTTTAATTCTCTACATTGTCTACGCGTATAAAACATAATGCAGACAAGAGATTATTGTCTACAGGTAATTGTTGACACGTAGGCAATCATGTAGTCTAACGTAGATTACGTCGCACAACACTGAACAATACTAAATACTGAACAATAATACATAACAATAAATAGTACTGATAAGAATTCCTTGTGATATGTTTTGTAATTATTCCACCAAATAAGTTGAATTGTAAAAATGTAATTAGATTGCAAATGGCGGCACATATGCTGCCACCGCGGCAAACTCTATTTCCTCAAAAAGGCTCAACAATAAATTCCAGGTGAACAAAACTTTAAATTGCCTCTAATAAAAAATTAACCCAAAAATAAAATAAAATAGATGAACCAAATACACACAAATTACTTTAATTAAAACTATTTTCCGCGGAGTATTGAAATTACCATTTGACAGTTTGACCAGTGTTAAGTCCTATTTACCTGTGCATAATATCGACGAGAGATCCATTTGGCGGAATCGAGAATTCTGAAAAGAAAATTAGTGACTTCTGAAGTGGTCAAAAACTGGTTAGTTTTGCAGTTCTTTTTCCACCTTAAATTGAGAGCAAAATTTAAGATGTCATAAATAATTTTAATGCTTATTTATTTTTTTTTTGATTTTTTAAATTTTTTTATTTTAGAATACCGTTTTTTATATTGATAACTTCTCTCTATTTATAAATACAGCTTTAAACATAGAGAATATTTTTAAATAAATTAATAATATTAATAGAAGATTAAGAATCTATAATTTTATGAAAAGCTTCTTTTTATTATACTTCTAGTATAAGTTGGTGCCCTCTGGCGTTTACTTTTGAAACTGAATAAAATCCTGACATGAACTAAACTTATTTTTTATTTACAAACTAAACTAAAGTGTCTTGATGTGAATATTTTAAAATTTGCGTACAGTGGCGTGTGTCTGTGATTTACAGCTTTTTAAAGTTTTCAAGGTGTTTTCAAATGTCAACTCAAATTGATTTTTTTTACAGTTGGCTCGAATATTAGACCGACAATATAAATTATTATTATTTTCAAGACAGGAAAATTGTAACACAATTATTAACAATAATTAATATGTAGCTTCCGCTATATCAACTCCCTCTTCAGTGATAAACGTCCATTTAAGTAACGTTTTATGTTAATTTAATAAAACAAAGACAGAAACAACAAACAAACATCGTTACAAAGAGAACGAAACCTTTTGTTTACTAATGGTATTTCTTGTTGTGGGTGTCTTTTCATCTAATATCACGTCCACAAATGCCGGTTTTAAACGATCAATCGAGATAGTGGTCTCTCTTCCGCCGAAGTCAATGATGAAGTTCTTGTTGTTTCTTTTAATAACTTTGAAAGGTCCTCCGTATGGACAATTTAATGATGGTTTAGGTCTATCAATTCTTACAAAAACGAATTCGCAATCTTTTAAATCCTTTGGAACAAATATTTTTGTATCTTGTATTCTAGTTCTTGCCGGTATAAAATTTTGTATATGATTCCTGAGTTTATTAACTATATTTGATGGATCTAATTTTGTTTTTGGTGTATCTAAAAAGAATTCACCTGGGATACGTAGCGCTTGCCCATAAACAAGATCTGCTGAACAGCAGTTAATTATCTTCTTTTATTGTGGTTCTGAAACCTAAAAGTATCTCTGGTATTTGCGTTACCCAATTAGTGTGAGCAGTTTTTGCTCTTAAAGCTGTTTTTAACTGTCTATGGAAACGCTCTATCATCCCATTCGATTGTGGATGATAAGGTGAAGAGCGAATTCTGTGTGATCCAAGCAATTTTGAAAACTCATCAAATAATTTTGACTCGATTTGAGCACCTTGGTCTGTTGTTATTACAAGAGGTATTCCGAAGCGTGAAATATATTGTGAGTACAACGTATTTACCACTGTCGTTGTCGTAATATCCTTTATAGGATAAACTTCAGGCCACCTAGTGAATCTGTCAATGACAGTTAATAGATGAGTAAATCCATCTGAAGGTGGCAATGGGCCGACTAAATCCGCGTGGATATGTTCGAACCAGCCTTTTGGAACTTTGAACTGACCAATTTTCGACTTCGTATGCTTATGAATTTTAGATCTTTGACAAGATAAACAGGACTTTGCCCACAAAATTATGTTTCTATTCATGTTAGGCCAAAAGTCTCTCGACGAAATTAATTTTCTGGTTGCTCTTATACCGAAATGTGATAGAGTATGTAAAATATCAAAAATCTTTCGTCTTAATAGTTTCGGAATACATGGTCGCGAATTTTCTGTTGATATATCACACCAAATTTTATTTTCGGCGGTGGATAGCTTTGTTTCGATTAATCTAAACTTAGAATTTTGTGCAGTTCCTTGCGTGGAAATTAGATGCTTTAATTCTTTGTTGTCTTTTTGGTTTTTTGCGATGATTAGTAAATCTATTTTATCTTTATTTAGCTCGCAGAGACTTTTGTTGCACTCACTTATGCGGGATAAGGAATCAGCAACCACGTTAGACTCTCCTTTAATATCTAAAATATCTGAAGTGAACTGTGTAACAAAATCCAAATGTCTGGGTTGTCTGGGACATCGTTCTGTCATAGTCCAGATGGCAGACGTTAATGGTTTATGGTCTGTGAAAACGGTAAAATCTCGACCTTCTAGAAAATGTTTGAAATGTTTAATGGCTCAGTATATTGCCAAAGGTTTGTTGTACTGTTCTAATACTGCTCTAGCTGCTATGGACGACACGTCGACTGTTAAAATAAACATAGCACTTTCGCGTGGATGGACCAAAAGAGTTGCGGAGGAAAGGGCTTCCTTAATTTTTCTGAAAACATCTTCGCATCCTTGAGGCCAGACAAAACTTTTAGGATTTTTGGGTTTCTTAAGTAACTTGGTTAAATTTTCATAAATCGTATTTAACAATTCTGCTATATGCGGAACAAATCTCTGATAATAATTAACCATTCCGATGAATTGATGGATTTGTCTTATTGATTTTGGAGAAGGAAAATTTTTAAATACATTCACTCTATCTTCAGACGGAAGAATTCCATATTTTGTGATTTTGTGACTTAAAAAATCTAAGGTATCGACTCCAAAAATACATTTCGTTGGATTAATGTTTACACCGTATTCTTGCAAGCGTGCAAATACTTTTTCAATATGTATTAAATGTTCCTTATTATTTTTACTAGCCACTAAAATATCGTCTATGTATGTGAAAACAAAGTCTAATCCCTTTAAAACTTGGTCCATAAAGCGTTGAAAGGTATGTGCAGAGTTTCTTAATCCAAAAGGCATTCTAGTGAATTCGAATAAACCGAAAGGTGTACATATGGCTGTCTTCTGAATGTCACCATCGGCTACAGGTATGGTGTGATATGCTCTTACTAAATCGATTTTTGAAAATATTGAAGATCCTTTAAGTTCAACGAGAAATTTTGAATATGCGGAATCAGATATCTATCGGGTGTAGTAATAGCATCGAAACGCCTGTAATCTCCGCAAGGTCGCCAATCTGACGAGTTTTTCTTTGGTATCATATGTAATGGAGAAGAAACTGGTGACGAAGAAAGTCCACATAACCCTAATTTGACCATATGCTCGAATTCCAATTTTACTATTTTTAATTTTTGGATATCCAGTCTACGTGGTCTTAAAAAAGGTAGTTGTCCTTTTGTAGATATGTGATGTACAACATTATGTTGTATGGGAGTGTCGTAACAAGGTGTTTGTATTAATGATGGAAATCTTTGCAAAATTTTACCAGACTCATTATCAATTCCACAATGACGTGGTGATGGAGTATTTGCGTTTATCGTGATTCTATTTACACATAACGACGTGTTCCCGTCAATCAATTTATTATTTTTAATGTCAACCAATAAATTAAATTTTTCTAGGAAATTTGCTCCAATAATTGGTTTGTTTACTCCAGCTATTATGAACGGGTAAGTTAGATTTCGTCTTAATCCGAAATCTACTTTTAATAATTTTGTGCCGTACGTATTAATTGCTGATCCGTTAGCTGCGGTTACTGAACCATGATACAAAGATTAACAAGGTATGGCCGGAAAATCTGTCAATTAGTTGCTTGTCTTCTTTGGTGACAATTATCAGAAATTTGTTCGTCTCAATTTCAATCGTCCTTATCACAGTGAAAAAAATTGTCTATTTGGAAATTTCTTTTCTTCCCAGAGCTGAAAAAGTACTTAAGTACAAGTATCGAAGGCCTGAGTACTTCAGCGAAAGTACAAGTACTGTATGTATGAAAAGTACTTGTAACTAAGTACTAAGTCTATAAAAAGTACTGAGTACTTTTAGAAGTACTTTCTTAGAATCTTTGTACGTTGGCAGTAATATAATGAAGTTTATAGAGTTCAGTTAATAGATATTAATAAATAAACACCTTTTGAAAACTATAATATGTATACTAATACTAACCAGTTGCTATTATTTATAGTTTTTTTAGTTTTCGGCGTTGAACGTAGAGTAAAACTTTCAACTCTCATTGAATGCTACATTCACAAAAACTATTAGAGGTCCGCCCAAGTAACCATTGTCGCCTCCAATAATGCATAAAAGTTCTATGGAAAATATTTCCAGTAAATGTCTAAGACAAAATTGAGGCCTTCCCTACATCATGTCTAGGCATCATCGATTTTATTTTCGAGCGAGACGTTACTGGTTTTTGTTCTATTTGACCACTCTTGTTTGTACGTTATTAGTTTGGCTAAGATTCTGCCTTGACGCGTGAGTGCGATACATGCTTTGACAGTTCTTTGCGTGCTTTGAAACTCAACAAAAAAGGAGTTGCGTTAGAGATTGTGTTTGTTTTTCTAGGAAGAGTTATATATTTGATGGTAGTTAATAGACTTAGAAATACTTAAATAAAAGTCTTGGTACTTAAGTACAAACTAAGTCTTAAGTACAAGTAAATAGAAACAAGTACTTATGTTCTAGTACTAAGTAGGGCATTTCAAAACTATTGAGTAATAAGTCTTAAGTAACGAAAATGTACTTTAAGTAGTACTTAAGTCTTTTTTTACTTAAATTGCCCAGCTCTGCCACTAGCACATAATTACTTTTCCCGAAGTGATTTAAACGAAGAAACTAAGGTTTTGTTAAATATTTTAATATATTCAAAACGTATTTCAGTCAATAAAATACGAAAAAATCAAAATAAATTCTCTGGAAATGACTCAAGTCACCTCATGACGTAGCAACACAAAAAATTCCAGAGTTAGAAGACTATCCTTAGATTATATAGCAAAAATGATAGGCTACAAGGAAGAAAGACTTAAGCATTTCTTTTCATGTAAGAAACGCGTCGATGTGTTCGTTTTAACCATGGAAGTATTAAAAAACTGCAATATTCTCAGGGCGGGCACATAATTTAGTGGTTGAACCTTAATGTAGTATTGAAGAAGACCTAGATGTCGCATGCAATACCTGAGTATACAAAACAAACTTTATATAGCTGTCGTGCTACATTCCGGAATGGACCGCAATATTTGAAAGGATGGATAGAGATTTTGATTTATATTTTCTTGCATCTGACGTGTTGAGGTCGATAAAATGAATATAAAATTGCTGCTAAAGCAACATTTGGGAATCTCTAAAACATGTTGTCGTTGTGGTCCATTCATTCCCGAATGCACCACCAATTTCACAATATATTGCTCTGATATACCATGCGATATCTACCTCTTGTGCCATATATGATAATATTCAATTGGGTCGCCTTATAATAGTAAATAATTTTCAACTACTTTAGGTACAAAATGTCCCTCAGAGCGAAAAGTGCTTGTTGGAAATATTTTTACAAAACAGAAGAAAGAGATGAGGCAAGGTGTAAGCTTTGTCTCAAAACTATTCGGATTAAAGGAAACACCACGAACATGCAATTCCATTTAAAGAGATATCATATAAAAGACATTTTAAAAAAGTTTAACCTAAATCATCATCGACGAATAATACGTCGAAATAATAGCGAATCTTCTACTGAGACGTGTGACTCTCTCAATATCGAGATCGACAACAATAGAAATAGTACCACCTACTCTTGCGAAAAGGACGGTAAGAGCAACAACAACAACAAACTTATTGAAGTCGCCGTAAGTTTTTTATGTATATTTCAAATTTGAAGTAAGGGACAGTTAGTTATTTATTAAGCTGGTAGGCATATATAGCATTTCTAATATTTTACTTATAAATTTAACAAGACTGAATTAGAAAGCAAAAATTAAGGTATAACAAAAATGTACAGAAAATCCAATATCAAACCATGGTGGACCGTATCAAATGCTTTTGTTACGTCGACAAATATATTACTGCCACATAATATCCCCCATCCAAAAAATCATTCATTTTGTTTTCGCTATAGCTACTTTCAGTTTGAAATCCAAATTGATTTTTGTCAAAGCCTCTATTTTGAATAATAATTTCCTTAACCTGGTTTCTTTTACACTATCGACCGGGCGGTTTTGCTATGAGCCTGTGGCCTGTTACCGGGACATTTTTTTATAATGGGAATGCTTGCCTTGTATGTGATTGCGTGAATGATTGTGCAAGAAAATCTGAGGGTGGTACCTGTGTCTCATCTTCATCGTCTGTTTCCCTTTCTTCTATCCATATCTTTGCAAGATTTAAACGAATTAAAAATTTCACAATTTATTAGGTAGAGCACAACACTTTTGTCCACTTTTTGGTTTTGCAAAATATGGGATAGTAGAATAGGTATTGGTCTGTCTGCACGATCAACACCTTTCATATACTTACATATTGTAATCTACGATTGACTTGTTTTTTAATTTTTAATGGATTGCCCAGTTTTTCGACAGGTTTATGTTTGTATGCACGATATTTGCGTTAGGAATTGTGAATACCATACGAACTTATCTCTTTTTAACATTTTTCAAAAGTTCTAGTAAAATCTGTCCCTTACACTTCACTTATATTTTGTTTCATAAATGTTTAGCCTTGCTTTTTGTAAAATTTTTGGTAGCCCACGATTTGTCTGATAGTACAGCAAAAAATAATTTTTTTCAAGCTTGTTGCTATTATATAAGTTATCCATGTAAAGATCATGCCATTTATATAAGTGTTATTTATTAGTCGATTGAAGTTTTTTGATGACATAAATTACATCTCCTATGTTCTCAGCCGTAATACTGAGGCTGCCTTCTTTTTAGATTGCTTGTTGCTACACATTTTCGACTGAGGTGGCAATATAATCATTAATTACCTGCATTTTACCCATGGCGAAAGCAATCTATTGCGTCAAATTTCCATAAAAATAAGTGGATTTTTAACAATCGAAAAACGTTATTTTATTTTACTCACGTCAAAATGCCTATGTTAAAAATTTATTTAATTTGGTTCAAATTTGTGGCAGCCCCGTTCCGCAAACCAGAGAAATTAAAAAAAATCATTGATGTTTCATTTTTAAATCATTTTCAATAAAAATTGGGGAACGAATTTAACAATTAGAAAACGTCATTAGGTTAATTTGCGATTTCTTCAAAAATCTAGACGTCCCGCCTCATATTGCAAATTGTGCTTAACGAAATCTGTTAACATTTAAATTTTAACTACATATATGTCTTAAATCTCCTTAATAGTACTTCATTTTTATTCGTTTTTATAACTTAGGCAACAGAAAATGGCTTGAAGGATATTAGCAAAACCAAGCCAAATTATGCAGGGATAGATACAGCTTTTAAAAAGATTGCCTCATTATTAGAAGGAGGAGAGAAATATTGTAGATTAACTAATGGTATTGCATACATGATAGCAAAAGATAATACATCGCTTTCAACAGCAGAAAAGGAGGGATTTAAATATGTCATGAAAATTGTAGCACCTCAATATAAAGTACCTTCACGACAGACATTCACCAGGATATTAGATGAAAAATACAAATTTCTTAGTGAAGAGATCAAAGAACATTTTCAAAGTATCAATTATATTTCTTTGACAACGGACATTTTGACGGAACCGTTTAATACGAAAAGTTATTTAGGTATAACTACCCATTATATTGAGGGAGAAAACTTGCTTTAAATAGCTGGAACATATCTGGAGACAAGATCGTTGCTATAGTTATAGACAATGCGGCAAACATTACCAAAGCAGTTGGAGTAGCATATGGTTCACATAAAAATTTGTCTTGTTTTGCTCATACATTAAATCTGATTCCACCGCAAGCTATTGGAGATACTAAAGGTTTTGACGAACCTTGTACGCTGTCTTCTATTATTGTTAAAATAAAAAGCATTGTAACGTTTTTCAAGCATAGCGTTCCAGCTTCAGATGAGCTTAAAAAAATTCAGCTAACTAGAGGTAAAACTGAAGGTACCTTATTAAAGTTAATTCAAGACGTACCAACTCGCTGGAGTTCGACGTACAAAATGCTAGAACGCTTTATAGATATGATTTACATTATTAGCGCTGTCATCATACAATTTAGTAAATCCCCCCCCCCCCCCCCCCCCCCTATGCTGACAGCATCCGAGATTCAAATATGCAGAGATGTCATTAAATTGCTATTCCTCTTAATTTTGCCCCTACAGAATTAAGTGCGGACAAATTTTTTACTTCCAGTAAAGTAATTCCGATAGTGAACTGTTTAACAACTTCTCTTGAGGCATTTGAACCAGAGACTTCTATGGGACAAGAGCTAAAAAGATATATTCTGAAAGAAATTCAAAGAAGATTCAGCAAAATCGAAGATAATAAAATTTTAGCTGTAGCTACATTAATGGATCCGCGGTTTAAAAGACTTCATTTCAAAAATCCGCTCAGTGAATCAACAGCAAATAGGTATATTATCAATTGCAAGAAATTGAACAAGCCGGAGCAGCAAACGATGATTAGTCAACCGGAAAGAGCACATAATATTTCAGCTTATAATTTGTGGGAAGTTCATGAACCTTTGATATTGAATAATGAGCAGAATCGTGTCAATAAGGAAAATTATTTGAGAGAAATGCCCGAAGAATTAGCACTTTTCATTAATTCATCAGTTGCAAAAAGAACACAGAATCCTCTGGCTTTATGGAGCTCTTTTAAATCTGTCTATGGTAATTTTCGTCCAATTGCAATGAAGTTTTTAGTAGTTCCTGCAACATCTGTTCCTTCGGAACTATTGTTTTTAAATTCTTTAAGCTTTGAACAGTGGAAATTAACCTAAATTAAAATAGGTCCAGAAGAAGTAACAAAAAACAGCAATTAAATAATGAAAACCGGAGGAAAATTAATTAACATAAAAAAATAATTTAGGTTGGATTAATTATTTATTTAACTTAACACAAAAATTAGTTTCAAATATAAGTTTTCACTTCATAGTGTACAGTAGGTGGCCATCGAAGTACAAACTTTGTGAAATTTCAATACTTTGATTAATTTTACGTTAGAAAGAAGTATTTTAGTATAAGCATTTATATACATATATTTGAAGTTTATGATATGTACGTATAAAATATGTCTGTATAATTAAAATTTTGTAACTCCCCGCCTTAACATTAGCTAATGCTTTCATACGGTCAGGCATACTTTCAATGCATTTCTGAATCATGAACAAGAAATGACAAAGATATTGAATTGTCATTTCTCCAGATATCCTCGATTCTCTTTATCAATATTTGAAGTAAGGGAATTTCATGCTCCGCAAGATAGTTTTTAATGGATTTTGCGGATGCAGGGAGCGCCATCTTGCATGACAGCGAGGTCGGGTAGTACGTTAAAGTTTCTGTAACGTATTAATAATAACGTAATGTTTTTGAATTTGAAATAAAATAATACATCACATGTAAATACATGGGTTATCTATCCATTTATTCACAATTTTTTTAATATATCATCTGTATCATCCTTCTTTCCTCCGGTATTATTGGTGCCTGCACTCTTATAAGCTAGATTCTTTCAGCTACCTTCCAATGCAATTGTATTTTTACTGCCTTCTTCGATCAACTTTCTTCTTTTCAGTAATAATATACCTCTTCTTTCTGAACACACGCTTTCCGGTGTTATTATGTCATCATGCTGCTTAACTCCCGCTCGCCTCGTTTATCTTCCCCAACTTCTGCTACTGGTAAACTAGAGCTTTTTGCAATTAGAAGCTGTTGCAGCTCAGCGATTTTATCCTTTTTTCGAATTTAGAACAGTTGAGAGCTTTGCCAACAAATTTTCCTCTAACAATTTCTTCTTGTCCAGACAATTTTTAAAGGACTGTACATACGTTTCAAATTCAACGTTTGGCTTCTGATACTTAATACGAAGCTTTTCATATTTACTTTTTAATTTATTAATTACAACAATGAAGTCTAGAATAAGGCTATCTCTGAGATTTTGAGGTGATTGCAAAAGTACCTTACCGTAATCAACTTTGAATTTTTCTTTTTTCGACCAAGTAAGTTTATTCTCTTCCACTGCATATGCGAAATTCTCAAGACCACCAGCTGTACGGAGTGCCTGCTTGGCCTCAGCATAGAATTCATCAAATGTTATGACTAATTCAGTTGCTGAACTTCTTAAATCTTCAACCAGTATCTCTCTGGTCCATTCGTTATGTACATCAAATACCTTGAATTGCTTGCTATCATCACTCCATGAAGTATTTAATATTATAGCATTAGGGTTATCTCCCAGGGTCCCAGCCGACAGTTAAACAGCTTAATGCCATTACCAAGTGTTCAATTAATTCGATCAAATTACTGCAAGCAACAGACATAAGAAAGAATATTTTTACCTATCTTCCTACCTTCGAAAAAAAACGTTTTATGATACCCATTATGTAGTCTGGTACATAAACGATATCCTAGTGTACAAAGAGTTTTCTTAGAAACTAAAGAAATTGAGGAAAATTCTCGGTTTTGGAAAGATAAAAATTTTTTGTTTTTAATTCGATGGCTACCTGAATTTATCATGTTGATTTCATTTGGATTTGAAAATGGCACTACAAACAAAGAAATATCAACAATATATTAATAAATTTTGTTCCTTTAATTCTTTTCTAAAGACTCAAAGAATCTATATATTGAATTTTTATATTTATAATATAACCTGTATTACAATTGAATTGCTACATGTCATAATTTGAATTTGCTTTCAAGAATATATTAATAAGTTTTGTTTTTTTAATTACTTTTCTAAAGACTCAAAAAAACTATATATTGGATTTTTATATTTATAATATAACCTGTATTAGAATTGAATTAATTAATACCATGTCATAATTTCAATTTGCTTTATATGTAAATGCAAACTTTATATTGAATTTCTATATTTATAACATAACATGTAGATGTACTATGTACAATTGAATTGCTTTATTTTCATGTGATATATTGTCGTGTCCCACTAGCAATCAAATAACGAAAACTATTAATATAAAATAATTAAAACCGAATGAATGAAACGCTCGAATTTCTTTAACAACTTTACTCTGTATTTCGACAACAAAACTGACCTATCTTAATTTACCCTAAGCTATCTGGCGCTTAGGTGATCTGAACCGAACCGAAACTTGCGAGCATATTGACTGATAATAAAACGGCACTCGCCAAACCAGTCATTAGTCCTTTTATGTCCGATACTCGGAAGTAAACTTTCTTTGCTCACAACGCGGATGTAAACAAACGACAACAACCTTGTCGTTTTTCTACCGGTTGCAGCATCTGAGTCGCTTAGTTCTAAACAATCGCTTTACATAATAATTACCATGCGAAGGTGAATTATTATTGCAATCGTCGATTTCTCCACTAAACGCTCATCGTTGGGCTAATCAGCAAAACAACCGACAGTTGCAGAGCAATACCATGCGAAGTTATTGTTTAGCAATTGCTGATTATTTCGCTGTGATGCCTTTGGCTGCTGGAAGAATCTTCCGTATATCGGGCCATAACATCCCTCCCCCCTTTGAAAAACTAGTTTCCACAGGGAACTAGATCTGGAGAGTGCAATCAATTAATACTGAAAATATCTTAATTCACGTTCGGTTCAGATTCTTAGCATTACATCGTTACATCTTTACCATCTAGATTTTCATATTTTCTTTTCTTCAATTTTTTGATTATCTGTTTTAAATTTCTTTCTTATACCTATTACATTTTCTTCTTTTCTGCCTAACATTTTCTTTATACATTATCTTTTCTTTCTATATTTAATTTTTTTTTTACCCTCGTTTTTCATGTTACAATTTTTTTCTTCTTTATTTTATTTTCATATTCCATTATATCTTCTTTACAAATTTACCTTCCTTATTTGTCTCACAATAATTTATTCCATTGTCTTAAATAAAAAAAAAACTGTTTTTTTTTTTTTACTGCACATTAAATTTTTGATAGTTTCTTCTCATATTTCATTCCTTACATTTTATTTCTTTCTTTCTTGTTTTCTGTATTCTATTCTTATTTATTTTTTATTTTTCCGTATTTATATTCGTACTTATGGCTTCTCTCATTGAATTTTATTAACATTTTTATCTTTTAATGCCTTACATTTATTTTCTCAATTTTTTTTCACGTTTCTCTTATTTTAAAATTTGCTCTTTTTCATTTTTACACTATATCTCCATCAAACATCACACACAAATTATTTCTATTACACCTTCTTATCTATTCTACATTTCTTTCTCTTGATATAGTTAAGCTAGATTCCTTAATTTTTATTTGTTCAATAGAGCAACTATTTTAACTATACGCATATATATTGATATTCTCCTTTTTACCTTACTTTCGAATTGACAACTTCGCTTAATATTGTTACATGCCTAAAACACACCTGGTTTTCATTACTTCATTAAAATCTTTAAATTTAGATTTTGAATGGTAATGCGGTAATGTAGTAATGCAACCTAGTGCAAAATGGTGTTACATATCTAAAACATGCATGAAAAAAGGTAGAAAATAATTATCCAAAATCACTAAATTTTCATATAAGCTAATCATGCTTAAAAGCATGAGTAGCTTATCAATTTAATCAGTGAAGAAAATTGCATCAGCAATTTTCTTCACATACCGTTTCGTTTTTACAAAAATGTTCCCATGAAATATTTAATAAAAAAAAAAATAACGCGAAAGACAAATCGTACCTTCGGTACCTTCGGTACGATTTGTCGGGAAAATTACAATATGTATGTATGAACGTACATACATATATAAAAAAAAAATATAAAAAAGCTTTCGCGATAAGAACAGCGGGCCGCGAAAATACATTGTATGTATACGCGCGCGGCAATTCTAATCATCGTGACGGTGGCTGATGTTTATAAAAGCATCAAATTTCAAGCCTCCGTCCAACGAAAAATATTCTGGACTTGTTTAATCAAGTACAGAATAAATGAAATTTTTCTCAGGGTAAAAATGCAACTATGCATTTTCTACCCTGAACGAGGGCTCTTGATCGCGACAAAAGTGATTAAGAGTCGAGTAGAATTCTGAACTTAAAAAGCGGCGGATCGAAAAAATTAAACAAAATCGGCAGTCGACGGATAACCCAAGAAATAGAGTTGAATTGAAGAACTTATTTTATTATAAAAGAGAAAAGTTAGAAAAAAAAGTTGTGAATTAAAATTTTTATATCGACTTGTCCAGAAGACAAAAATTAAAAGAAAGAAAAAAGGAATTGAATAAAGTCGGTTCGCGGGCTATCTAATTAGGTGTTATTGGAAAATACCATAAAAAAAGTGTGCACGGAATATAATAGTGAATGCTAAGAAAAGTTAGAGTGAAAGTGTACCTGAAGGAGATTCAGAAAACAAAAATTAAAAGAAATAAAATATAAAAAAGTTAAAGAAAAGTGTTTTGGATAACTCCCCTGCTAGAGTCGCACGAAGGTACGTAACAATTGGCGCTGCCGGTAGGATAGAGGAAGCCTACTTTACAAAACAACAAAAGTATAAGCGCTCGAAAACCCTCTATCCTACGAATCAAAAAAGGAGTTGAAGACGGGATCGAATACTGGGCAAGACACCCTACCCTCCGCCTGAAGTTGTGTCTGGCTTCAGGAGTATTTCGATCTTGTCGGCTCCCAACGCGCGGGGTCGGACAGCTTTAACTGCCTCTGTTTGAAAAACACGCAGCCACCCCCTCATCAAAGCACAAAGTGCCAACGTGGGACAATAGCGGGCTTCATCCTAACCCAGGATAAAGGAATCCACAACCAACAATTTTAAATCTATACCTGAAGGAAGATCAGATACACTACAATCTGCTATCCGGAGCTGTAAGGGACCTCGAAGAAGGCAATAAGCCCCCCCCCTCTCAATTTGAACCAAGGGAATTAAGACGGCAGAAGCCCCCCTAGCTGCAAATTTTACATAAGGTGGTCCATGAGCGAGGAGAGCTCCCACCAAGAGACGCCGCAGGAAATATTACCATCTCTACCAACTCCACAACAATCCTCCTCACCGGGCGACGCACAGGAAGTTCCGCCCCGGAACGAAGGAGGCAACGAGGGAGCAACATCCGCACCAGAGGGTGAAGTGCAAACACCCCCAACCCTCTCAACAGAAAAAGGGCTAACACTCAGGAGTGGGACAATCCTTACAGGTCCCCAACAAGTAAGATCTTCCAATTTAAATCTAGAGAAATATCTAAAGTATTTAGAAGGGAAAGTGCGAGACTCCTCCGAACTTTCGGTTATACAGTGCGATTCTATTGACAAACAGAATGCCAAGTCTCGGGAACGAAGGCTTGAGCAAATCGCAAAATTTAAAGAAAGCACCGAAAAGTTCAAAGAGAGCCTGAAGGAGTTTATAGAACTCTCGCACTCGCTCGAAGCCACAAATAAAAATAATAGTGTAGATTTAAGTGAAAGTACCAACGACAGTGTCAGTGATTCCACCGTGAGTGAAATCCTTTTAAATTGGTTGGGCGACTCCCTTCTGGAAACCAGCATAGAAAAAACTAGCTCCCAAAAAGTGTCAAACTTTAGTTTCAGAATCCCCAATTTATACATGGCAGATTACGCTAAAATCGCCAAGCTAACTGCCCAGCTCGTTCCCCTATTTTCGGGAGAACAGCACCCAAAATTGAGCCTTGAGCTCCAATCTTTCCTAGGATGCTGCAGACAGGTAATCCAGTGCATTTCGGTGGAGGAACTATCAGCATTTTTGCAAATCTTCCCCACCAGACTTCGAGGCGAAGCTTATCAGCTTTTTGCCTCAAATATGCCTACTACTTTCAAAGAGGTAGAAGAACGGCTAAATCGTACCTACCTGCCTAGGGAAACTAACCAGGAACTGGTAAATAAATGAATCACTACAAGGCAGTATCCTTTGGAAAACCTCACAGCCTTCACGGCACGAGTAAAACAAATGCTGGTGTGATGGCCCAATATACGGAAGATTCTTCCAGCAGCCAAGGGTGCATTCTAGCGAAATAATCAGCAATTGCTAAACAATACCGCGCATGATATTCCAATTCAATTTCAATTTCAATTTATTATATATATATATATATATAACTATAACACTATACATATATATTCATGGCAATGCACCAGTAAGATACAAGATCTTTTAGTAGGTACATGTTTAGAAAAAAAATAAAATGATACAAGTGCCTATGTAATAGAGAGGTTTAAAGCTACTTTAAATACATTGCATTGGTCTGTATAATACAAAGGAAAAGCATACAACTAGAATTAAGTACATAATTCAGATTCAGAAAAAGTGTTTACAAAATAGTGCATAACATTGCTAATCCATACTACACTATTAAATCTCAGTTAAACTGCTGAGTGACTTGACCGAACATAAACAAAATCACATAATTAAAATGCGCGTAATTCTGAGGACCTAAGATGTTCCATAATGAGTCTCCTGATCGAGGAGAGCGAGCCTGCCCAGACGGATCGCTTAATAGAAGCAGGTAAGGAGTTCCAAAGCTTGATTGTATGAACGAAGAACAGGCGCTGAGAAGTTAAGTAGGAAAATCTGGGCAAATCTGGGGTTTCCGAAATTGAGAATGCGAAACAAGTATGCTGGACAGCGAAATTTCATTAACTTGACCAGGACAACAAGACACCGATAATCCAAATAGCAGAAAAGGCCACAACCAAATACAGAGTTACTAAAGGGCGACACGTGGTCAAATCTACGCAGATAAAATATGTATCTGATCATTGCATTAAAAACCATCTGAAGCTTATGCGAATTATTGTAATCAAGATGGCCATACACTTCACACCCGAAGATGAGCACAGGAACAAGGAGAGATCGGCATAAAATCAATCTTGTTGCAGTAGGTGTAAAGTGACTGGAGGCCAACAGAGAGCGTAAAGAACCATAGACTTTTCGAATTACAGCCGAGATATGATTACCCCAGGTTAGAGTATTGTTAAATATAACTCCAAGATTGCGAGCAGTCTCTACAAAAGGAATAACTTCCTCTCCGATCATGACAGGAGAGAAGCCAGTAGTGTCAGTATTGGTTCTGCTAATTAACAAACAGTTAGATTTACTGGCATTAAGCTTCAGGGCATTGACCACAGTCTAACGAAGAATGCTTAGTAAGTCGTCATTAATGCAACTAGTGCCATCTTCAATAAGACCAAGCGGCCTTGACAGGTATAGCTGAGCATCATCAGCATATAAGTGAAGCTAGCTATGTGTAACACACTCGAAGATATCATTAATGAACAACGAGAAAAGTAAAGGACCAAGAATCGATCCTTGGGGCACACCAGAACCAACTCGCAGAAGAGACGAAGAAGAATCATTGCAGAAAACACTCTGAAATCTATCAGTAAGATAATTGAAAATCAAATATGTTGCAGACGCCGAAAAATTAAATTTTGTAATTAACTTCTTACAAAGAAGATTGTGATCGACTACATCAAACGCCTTGGAAAAGTCCAACAAAACTAAAATAGTAATATTATCGGCATCAATTGCCCGTCGAATATCTTCAGAGACACTTAATAGCGCTGTCGAGCAACTGTGACCAGGGCGAAAGCCAGATTGATGTTCATGAACAAGACCGTGTTCATGTAAATATTTGGAGATTTGGACCGAAATTAACTTCTCAAAGACTTTTGATAAGATTGGCAATATACTAATTGGACGGTATTCACAGGGATTAACGCCAGTAGTTTTAGGTAGAGGGATGATCTTTGATTTTTTCCAGAAATTAGGGAAACAAGAAGTTGTGAGACATAGGTTGAAGATATGAGTTAAGGGGACGAGAATGTAAGGTAAACAAATTTTTATGAATCTAGGAGATATTCCATCAATTCCTGTGGCCATAGATTTTACACGAAAAAAGGTATCAAGCACTTCGTCAGGATATACCCCAGAAAAACTAAAAGATGAGAAACTGTGGATGGATTGAATTGAGGAATAGTTTAAAGGAGTAAAAGTGGAAGAAGAGTTTAAAGGAGAAAAAGTCGAAGAATTCAAGGAATTAGTGAACGATGTAAACATCTTATTAAGCTCATCCGTATCTGGTATCGTATTATAATCATTTTTAGCTTTGATACCAAAGGCTTTAAGATTCTTCCATAGAACTTTAGACGGCAAACTAACTTTGAGCTTTGATGAATAGTACTTCTTCTTAGCAAGGCGTATAGCACAACTTGCCCTATCACGAAGGATTCGATAGTCCTCCCAAAATTCAGGAATTCTAAATCGCTTCCACTTCGCAAATGCAAAATCCCTAGCAGCCATTAATTGTCTGATGCGGGATGTAAACCAAGGGTATTGCGGATTTACAATATTCTTTGTAAATGAGAGGAATATATTTATCATGAAAATAGTTTAATGAATTATTTAGGTAATCAATTTGATCATTAACATCAGTCATATAGTAAACAGCATCCCAGGGAAACATTCGGGCTTCGAAGTCAAAAGCTTGAAGATCAATCAAACCATAGGCGAAAAATGAAAACGACTTTGGTGAATAAACTTTATCTGGAGTTAAATCATACGTAATCATAATAAGATCATGATCCGATATACCTGGAAGTGATACCTGATTACAAAATAAAACAGAAGCAAGATTGGACGTAAGAAATATATCAAGTAGGGAAGATGAATTGCTTGAAAAATGAGTAGGTTGTTGATTTACACGGTACAAATCTAAGGCATCAATTGAAAGCTGAAATGTATTGGTCTGACCAGAAGGAATAAGAAAATTTAAGTTAAAGTCACCACCAATAACCACATGTTGATACTGTGGAGCTAAATGAAATAGGTCAGAAATAAAGGCCTCAAGAGAGATGACATCAGGTGGTTTGTAGACTACTCCAACTAAACATTTATCCACTCCACAGATAACTTCACAAAATAAATACTCAACTCCCGAGTCACTCCCGCTACTCAATATAAACTTGCATTTAAGGGACTTACTAACAAAAATCGCCACACCACCACCACGGCGCCCAATGCGATCCCTTCGAAAATTCTACGATCTGGTAGGCTAATTTGGGAATCACAAACATCTGGTTTAAGCCATGTTTCGGAGATAAGAACAATATCGAGTGTGGAATCGCAAAAAATTTCACGGAATTCGTCGATCTTTGGTAAGATACTTCTGACATTTAAATGACAAAATTTAAGTCCGTTAGCCTGTTTGCTAAAAATATTTAATAAAATGTGCAGCTTTCCTGCCTCGTTCATACAATCATCATAATGCATTAAAATTCAGATATAAAAGTCCGACAGGCACACTCTCCCGATCAAGGAAAGCCTTCAACCGATCAAAACATTCATAGATCCAATAAAACCACTCAGCATCATTAATGTGAACAAACATAAATCTACAAGTAAACAAATTAAGTAAAAAGAAAAAGTTCAAACAAAAGAAAAAGTATAAAATAAAAAAGTAAAACTTAAGATAACAATAACTCCAAGCAAAATATTGCATATTAAAGAAGCAATTCTAAATTTCATGCAACTCAAACTCCAGCGGGAAGTCCATCCAAATTAGATATAAGTTCAGCTTTATCATTGACATTCCGATGAATAAGAACCTTACCAGAACGAGTGTATACAGCGGCAATGCATTTTTTACGTTTAAGCTCAAGAGCTTTGCGAAGAATCGCATAATTTTTAGCAGTTAGGCTCTCATTAATATAAAACGGTTTGGTATTATCATGTTCTTTGATGCCAACATCTGATAAATTTAAAGATGATGATGCTCGCTCATTGGAGGCACGACGAGTCTTGATCGTTTTCCTGACAGCACTAAGCAGCATGTTTTTGTCCCGCAGACAGAAAAATTTAATAATTATAGAGGACTCGCCGGTCTTGACACTAATACTTTTTGAGCGAAATATTTGCGCTGGTGACAGCGGACTATTTAATTCAAGTGATTTACAGAGTGCGGTGAAATGTACTGGGAGGCTTTCTTCTTTCAGAGCTGGAACTCCACTAACAATTACATCAGAAGCTATTTGCTGACGCTCGACAGAATCAAGGCGATTATTCACAGTGCACAGATTAGTCTGCAAATCCACTAAGCTTTGTTTTAATTCATTAAACTTTGCATCAATCACTTTTAATAAATGGGACTCCAAATTACCAATATTTAATTTAATGCTCTGTGTCACATTTTGTATTTCACTATCAAATGATGATTTTAATGAGGAGATTGTTTTTTCCATTTGAATATTAAATGTGAAAATTTCAGCCTTAATGGAGGGAGGCAGGAACACTTGCAAGTGATGGAGATGTCACGGTGTCTTCTGTCGCTAAGCCAGCAGCTGCACCAAATGCACGTTTTGGGGCATGATTATTCGTGTGTAATGGAATCTTGGATATGACACGTCAAAAATAAATTAACAAAATCTCAGAAACTAGAAGAAACTTGTCGAAAATTCCAATAACTGCAATAAATTAAGCAATAAGCTCTCTTCAAAATGATTTTTAGACTGAACTAAGCGTAATTAAATTTATAACAATCAAATTTCACTGGAGCTTGCTAAGGCGCGCTACTCTCTAGTACACATTCCGAATTTAATGTTCTGCAACTGTCGGTTGTTTTGCTGATTAGCCCAACAGCTGGCTGCGATGAGCGCTTAGTGGAGCAATCGACGATTACGATAACAATTAACCTAGCATGGTAATTGTTATGTAAAGCGATTGTTTACTACTAAGCGACTCAGGTGCTGCAACCGGTAGATCAAACGACAAGGTTGTTGTCGTTTGTTTACATCCGCGTTGTGAGCAAAGAAAGTACTTCCGAATATCGGGGCATAAAAGACCAATGACTGGTCTGGCGAGTGCCGTTTTATTATCAGTCATCGCAGTGTCAAGTTTCGGTTCGGATTAGATTGTTCAAGTTGTTAAGATAGGTCAGTTTCGTTGTATTATAATAAAGAATTAATGTGTAAAGAAGTTGAGAGTTTTATTCAGTTCGGTTCATAATTGATATTTTCTATAGTAACTTATTCGATTGCTTTTGGGACACGACATTTTGGCGCAGCCGGTGAAAAGTTTAAGTGTTGCTGTAATACAGGTATTGTGTTTGTTGTGTTTTTATTTTTGGGAGTTATGCTTTTTTAGCTGCTCCATTTTTTGTTATTTTTGAGAGTTATGCTTTTTTAGCTGCTCCATTTTTTGTTATTTTTGGGAGTTATGCTGTTTTAGCTGCTCCATTCTTAATTTTATTTACTTTTCAGGTTAATTAAGAAGTGTTAGATTTAGTGTACTATAGGATCTTTCAGTCTAAAGTGATATTTGGTGGGTTTTTGCTCTTTTGGCGACAAATAAAAAAAAAATTAATTAAAATTTGTTAAATAAGATGAATGTGTTTGTATAGAGTAAGGTGTTAATAATTTTAAGCCGTGATCTTCGTTTCACACAGGCATTAGTTAAAATAGAAATTCGAATTGAATAAATTGGTTTGGGATAAATGTGTAAAGTGCCTAATAAGAAGAGAATTGTGTGATAAATAATTAATTTGCATAGAGTAGGGAGCTTGTAATTTTATTTCGTGATTCTCGTTTCTTGTGTATAAAGTTTTCAATGTCACGTTTCATTTTAGGCGTTGATCATACGCGCGTATATTCAATTTTTCGGATTTTTAATAGTCGTAGTAACTACGGGAGCCCCCATGTAATATGATAGAGTTTGGGAGTTTTGTTTTTGAGAGTTGAAAGAGATACCAAGATAGTTAGGGTGATATTGTTATAGTTTCGGTTTGATTTTATAAAAATATAGATCTTGTTTGGGTGTTTCTTTTTATTATTTTTAGTATACAAAAACGCTAGATTTTAATGATTTGGTTTCTTTGTCCTAGTTTCATCTAGAAGTGAAATTTTTAATTTCAATGCAATTACAATAACCCGTAAAGAACCAAAGGAATTAAAATATATATGATGGCAGATTCATACGAAAAGATTATGAACATGGTGTCTAAATATATGCCAATGTTTTCGGGAGAAAAGTCACCAAAGTTGGCAAAGGAGGTATTTCGTTTCCTCAATTGTAGTAAGGACTTGCACGACCGTCTAGAACCAGCAGAGCAAAGCATTTTTATTAAATGCATAAAGTACCGCTTATCCGATGACGCTTATTACCTAATAAGTTCACAGGAGCCAAAGGACTTTGCATCTTTGCAACAGGCCATTAAGGCAGCCTACATGCCACAGAAATCTTTCAGTGAGTTACGCACTGAAATGTTAGCATGTAGGCAAAGGCCGGGTGAAGATGTTAGAAAGTTTGCGGATAGGATGGTGGAGCTGCTGGATCAGATTAAGTCTTCGGTATCAGCTAAATATCCAAAGATGGATGGAGGCTTGATAGCCGAGTTGGAGACTGACGCAGTAACAACTTTCAAAGCCGGTGTAAGCAGTCAAGCCACTCGGGTTTACCTAACCGGAAAAAGGTTTGGTACATTGGAAGAAGTTCGAGAAGAAGCTCTTTACTTCGAAAGAGATTCAAAAAGGCTTGAAGCTATGGCGCCAGGAGTATGGGAAAAAGTACCACAATACTCCAGCAAAACACCACAGGAAAGCTGGAAGGTTGGATATGTTATCAATGTAAGGCAGAAACAATTCCAAAAGGAATTTGAAGTAGTACAACCATCAACAATGAACTGAGAATCTCCAAGAAGGACCAGGCAGCAATCTAGAGTTGCTAAATGCTTCAAATGCTGTCAGCCTGGGCACTTTGCTAAAGAATGCCAGTGGAGAAAGCAGCCTCCTTACTGCACTAAGTGTCAGAAATATGGGCACGAGATATCCAATTGCCAAATTCATCGCGTAAGAGTAGCCAACTGTGCAGCTAGTATTCAGAATAAATTCCATCCAGGAAAGGAGGAGCTTTATTGCCAATTCTGCAGAACACGCGACCATTACACGGATATCTGCGTAAGGAAGTATTTAGCAGATAGAGAAACAGAAAATTTGAATTCCAGTAATAAATTTATCATCACAGTCGCATCAGATATAGCAGTAGAAGGTACGTTTAGGCTTTTATTATATACGGGATCCACATGTAGCTTAATGAAGCTCAATAGGATAAAAAGAGATACCTTCATACACACACAAAATAAAATAAGAATTGGAGGACTATTTGGAAACGCGAAAAGCTCCATGGGTACTTGTGAGGCAAAATTACTGATAGATAACGGTCAGCAGGTTTGCCAATTTAATGTTATTGGTGACATTGACTCCATTCACGCCGATGGTATCCTTGGAATGGATTTCCTCAGTGACAAAGCTGTGATCGATTGTGTAAATAGGAAATTGTGGATTCAAGATGCCAACGAAGTGCAGAAAGAAAGTTGCGTTTTTAGAAATATAACAGCTAGTGGTCCAGTGGTATCCAATAATTACAGTCCTAGAAATCGGTTCCATGCCAGAATAGAGGAGGCTCACAGGATCGTGGCCGAAAACATCAGACCAGATATCAGTAAGCCAGACAGCAACCGGAAGAATATAAAATGTAATGTAAAGGAAGCTTCAGGACTGGGGGAGAAAAGTATACCTATATTGGATGAGCCAGTCCAGCCACAACAAGGGAAGAAGAGTTGGACCATAGCTTACGACAGTGCGGAACTTGATAAAGTAAGAAATGAAGAAGCCAATGGTTCAAGAAGGAGGCATCACAGGTATTATGGGTACAGTAAAAATAGGCTGGGTGATGAACGTGCATTCGTAAGAATCGCCAATGCAACAGCCTATTTCGTAAAAAGTCCTAATTCTTTCCATGAACAAACGAAATCTCACAGATTTGACAACCAATCTGCATGGCGCTATAATTATAGGAAAAAATTCTATCCTCTACTAGGGAAAACCCAGGGAATTAAGCAAAAAGGTAAGTTACAGACGCCAAAGCATAGCTGTCAAACAGGTATAGTAGCTCCGCCGGTCAGAAATAAGCTTAATAGGACCAATCTTATGCCAAATTTGAGCGGGCTGTACAAGGTAGGTAACGGTTATGACCCAGGAATCGGGGAACGTAACCAAAGAGATTTCCAACAAATTCCCTCCAATTTCAGTAGAAATTCGATGAGCGGAGTTTGGTAGTCCATGGCCATAAGGTTGTGTAAGAAATAATACAGATAACCCAGTGCATCCAGGTAAATTTCTAGGTTAAAAGGTAAGAAGGTAAAGGTAAGAAAATGTTTAAAAAAAATATAGAGAAATTAAACGAAAGAGAAATTTGCGAAAGAAATAAGAGATTTTAAAGAAAAAATAGAGATCTAAAAGAAAGAGGATATATAAAAAAAATACAAAAACAAAAATATTACTTGACAAGAAATAGAAAGAAAAAGTTAAAGAATAAGAAATGTATAAAGATAATAAATAAATATTTATAGTTAGAGATGGAAAACTAAAAAGTAGGCTCAAGAAAGATAAAAACCAAAAGAGTAATGCATATAAAGGAAAACAACATGTTAACAATGTTGAAAAAGGAACGAAAAGGTTGTTAATAATAAGAGTTAAAGAAATAAAGTTGCAAAAGAAACAAGGGATAGAAGGAAAAGATTGAAAATGTACATAGCATAGAGAAAAATAAAAGGGTTGCCATAGGTTAAATAAATATAGATAAGATCGATAAATCTGTATATACAACACTTCCAGAGAACAGGCGGCAGCAGAAGGAGAGGATCTATGAAACGAAGATCGGAGTACGAGCAAAGTACAAGAAATTTGTAAGATGCAGCGGATAAGGATAACTACGCTGATGTCTTTGAGCCTCGTATATTTACATCCACGGATAATTTACGCCCGGAAGATGAGTGAAATAATTATTTGAACATGCGCAGATATACACTATTCCTGTAATATTGAAGCCCACATATATGATGTACATAGATGCCGAGCAGCAGTGAGAAGGCAAAAAACAATAGCTACATCTTAGAGGAACGTTTATTGGACAGCTACAATTGGGAAACCTGACGGAACTACTAGCGCATAATTTCATGTTGAGAGGTCTGTAATAGGGTATACCTACTAATATGCATATATATGTACATGATATATACAAAAAAAAACACAAATCTTTAAGTACGCGTGGACTCTCAATATAATTGAGAGAACTCCATCGTGCACAAAAGAAATTATTTTTTTTAAAACATTTGGATCAGTCGTTCCAACTGAAATTAAAGAAGCGCTTCTAACAAGAAATTGTCATACATTCTAGTTACAAACTGATTTAAGCGCTTCCAGCAATACAGTGTAGATGAAAACATTTTATTTATCTATCCATATAATTAATGGGATCAATTAGCCTATTGAAGATTTCATTAGTTCATTCGAAATTCAAAGGTAATCAAATGCCAGCAGTATTAGCAGGATTAGTGTACCACTTGAAGCATCAGAAAAGTGAACAAACTCGAACCATTATCAGCAAACCATTGACGGGCTAAACCCAAGCGAGGCTATCCAAAAAAGTGGAATCCAGTATAAAAAAGGCCATCCCAGCAACAGCAACCCTACAAACCGCAAATTTACCAACCGCCTTCGAGAAGCAGCTGGTGCAATTAGAATAGTAAAGTAGTCTTATTGTAATAATGTAATTGTTTTGGGCACCCATAGGAAGAATAACTTTAAGGCTAGAGGATTGTAAAAATTGTAATTAGTGAGAGAAAAATTTTGCTGTTATGGTTTGGATAGTATTTTTGTAAGTATTCGGGCTATTATAAATGATTGTAAAAAGAACTTTTTGTTATTTTGTCATTATACCTATAGGTAGCAAGCAATGTTTTCTAACGGGATAATACGTGTAAATGAATTAATGAATTCTTGTCCAATAGGTACATACAATTTTAATATAATAGAAATAAATAACTTATTACGATAAGTGGGAAAAGTTTCAAAGTAAAAGACATGTGAAGTAAAAAAATAGAATAAAGAAATATAATAGAAGAATGTATACAAAACACAAGTATGCAGTTATTGTTGTTAATTAGTTAAGGATAAAGATGAATAAAATTAAATAGAAATCAATACAGATATGTTGTAAGAACAGAATAAAGAAGAAATTAGAAGAAAATAAGAAAGAAATTTAATGTGAAAAGAAAATAATAAGAGAAAGTAAATAAGAATTGGCGAAAAATGAAACAATGAAAGAAAAGATGTAAAATGAAAGGAGTAAGAAAAATTTGAGTAAGTAACGAAAAATGTAAAATAAAATCTGAAACGAAGGGAGATTAAAATATTTTCAATTTTTAAGACTATTGCACTCTCCAGACCTAGTTCCCTGCGGAAACTAGTTTTTCTAAGGGGGGAGGAATGTGATGGCCCAATATACGGAAGATTCTTCCAGCAGCCAATGGCGCATTCTAGCGAAATAATCAGCAATTGCTAAACAATACCGCGCATGATATTGTTCTGCAACTGTCGGTTGTTTTGCTGATTAGCCCAACAGCTGGCTGCGATGAGCGCTTAGTGGAGCAATCGACGATTACGATAACAATTAACCTAGCATGGTAATTGTTATGTAAAGCGATTGTTTACTACTAAGCGACTCAGGTGCTGCAACCGGTAGAACAAACGACAAGGTTGTTGTCGTTTGTTTACATCCGCGTTGTGAGCAGGGAAAGTACTTCCGAATATCGGGGCATAAAACACCAGTGACTGGTCTGGCGATTGCCGTTTTATTATCAGTCATCGCAGTGTCAAGTTTCGGTTCGGATTAGATTGTTCAAGTTGTTAAGATAGGTCAGTTTCGTTGTATTATAATAAAGAATTAATGTGTAAAGAAGTTGAGAGTTTTATTCAGTTCGGTTCATAATAGATATTTTCTATAGTAACTTATTCGATTGCTTTTGGGACACGACACTGGCACTCTGCAATGAAGCGGCAGAATCCAAATACGGAGCCACAGCAGCACCAGCTGTTAGAACGCAGCTGGAAGACTTCACGAAAACGCACTAAAAACAGGAGTCAATAACCCGTATGTGTGCCAATACCTTCTGACCATGACAGACGGCACGGTGGATGACCTCGTACAAAGAGCACTTGACATGGAGCATCTCCAGCAAAGTGCTCTATTCCTGCAACCTCCAGGACAATTCCAAACAAATACGATGCAGGATACATTGCCAAATTCTGTCTGTACCAGTGTACCGAATAACGCACAATTAACTCAAAGTAGTACTCTAGTAAATCAAAGCGTATATAATCCTGGCATCGTATCCTACTCCCAAGATCCCCGGCGAAACAATATGCCCATTAACCCAAGCAGTCACATACCAACGTCACAGTTCACACAGGCCGGCACAGCATTCATTAAACAGGAACCAACATCGCCAAATAAAATTTATAATGTATAGAATAAAAATACATACATATTTAATTAAAATCAGTTGTAGTTTTTGTAATCTAAGAGGCCACATATATGCTGATTGCCTTAAAAGGAAAAATACGCCTTATTGTGTGAACTGTAAAATGTATAACCATGACGTGCGTGACTGCAGAAGAAGCAACAATAGTTTTCAAAGACCCCAAAATAGAGAAGCACCAAACCAACGTCCTAGAGAGCCGCAAAACAACAATAACAACTCAAGAGTCTATAATGTGCGTAAAAAGTGTGAGTTTTGTGGTCGTTCTGGACATGCAGTAAATAACTGTCAACAAAAACGTAAATGTGAAGCTCGGAGTCAGGGAAACGACGTACAGTCGACCCAAAACTCCCCTGCTCGATTATAAATCTCCCGTCTAATAAAATAAGGTCTCCTCAGCAGCCCGATTCCAGTGTCGCTACAGTAAAATTTCCCTTATATATAGGCCTGAACGGCCAAACTAAACTAGTAGTAGACACAGGCGCTGAGGTTAGTATAATAAAGAAAAGGTCATTAAAAGATCTCAAAGAAATTAACCACAATGAGGCATGTACACTTCAGACCCCATTTGGTACCGGAAAGACGCTGGGAAATTGCCAGGGAAACTTCGTTTTCAAAAAAAAAAATCCCTGCAAGTTTCAAGTCGTAAAGAACTTGCCTGGTCTTTCCAATGATGGACTTCTAGGAAATGATTTCCTAGCAAAAAACTGTAACGTTGAGGGTCCTAATAAGGCACTAAGGTTTCCTCGCACGGAAACTAATCCAGACGAATTTGCTTTGCCATTAGAGTTTGAAACCGACAAGCTACATTCTGAAAAAGCACTCGAAGTAAGAACACTTGCAGAAGAGGTAGAGTCTAAACAGGCTGAACTATCCACCTGCAGTGTCTTCAAGGCTTCTCAAACGGGAAAAGCTGGCTGCCAAGCTCCAAAAGAGCCCAAGGAATGTGAAAAAGGCTGTCTGAGCGAACAAGAGACCGATGAAATCAGGCAGCAATTGGTTACCTTTAAGGAACCAATTTGGATACCTGCGCGCTCTCAAATTGTTGCCCCAGTCCCGTTACAAACTCAAGAAGAAATGCTCTATTTATCACAAGAGATAAGCGATGGAGTCTTCTTCGCAAACAGTTTACTGTCATCTGGAGAAGGATTAGTGCGGGTTAGTATTATCAACGCTAACAGTCATCAAGTAGTCATACATAGCTTAAAGTTACAGCTATTTCCAATAAACGACTACATCATAGTCCCATTAACACACACAAAAGACCACAAAAGAATACACATTCCACTACCAAATTTAGAAGAAATATCAAACACTACAAGAGACGGAACTGAGTGTCTAAAGCCTGCCAAAAAGGTGCATATAGCTCTTCTGTCCAAAATCCCGAGGCACAAATCATTATTAAACAAACAACGGCCATATAAGAACGGTAGCGAGTCGCTAAAGCCTATATTATAGGTGCATATTACTCATTACTCCACCGTCACACAACACAAAAAATTCTACATGGTCAAAAAGCAGTAGCATTGACGCGCATGAGTATCCCACACAACCTAAGGCAAAGACCGCACAGGTGTATCAAACTCAGCCGTCGGCAAAGCAGGAAGCAAGTACCCCGTTACATGCTAAATACAACAAAATAAAGCCTCATAAGGAATTAATTAAATTCAATCCAATTTCAGGACACAAATTTACAAGGAATAGTAAGTCAAACCAAGGTTCAGCTGAAAAATCAGCAATTTTACAACATGTACGATATCTATACCCGGATAATGAGACTCGGGACGACCCAAATCAATACCCGCGTATTTCTAGGCTAGAGCAAGAACTCAGCCTAGACCCTAATTTATCCGCGGAAGAAAAAATTTCGATATCAGAACTCTGCGAAGAGTATACCGATATCTTCTTCCTCAAGGGTGACAAACTCACCTATACAAATGCGATAACGCATAATATTCCATTGGTGCAAGATCAAGCACCAATCAATCAAAAAATGTACCGCTTACCTGAAACGCAGCGGAAAGTCATTAACGAGCAGCTAAAAGAAATGCTAGACAGCGGGATAGTCCAGTCTAGTAAAAGCCCTTGGAATTTACCACTACTAGTTGTCCCCAAGAAAGCGGGACCTGGCGGTGAAAAAAGGTGGCGCGTCGTTGTCGATTTTCGTAAATTAAACGAACAGACAATTGGAGATGCATTCCCGCTACCCCGAATCGAGGATATTCTCGACCAACTAAGTCACGCAAGGTATTTCACCACACTCGATTTGGCCAAGGGCTATCACCAAGTTCTTGTCGACAAGAAAGATCGACATAAAACTGCCTTCAGCACAAGCTCTGGGCACTACGAATTCAAGCGTATGCCCTTCGAGCTCAAAGGAGCCCCCGCCACATTTCAACGCCTAATGAATTTCGTCCTAACAGGCCTACAAGGCCTCCAATGTTTTGTCTAACTAGATGACATTGTCATCTATGGTAAAAATTTAAATGACCACAACGAAAAGTTGAGGAAAGTCTTCAATAAATTGAGAGAGAACAACTTAAAACTGCAGCCAGAAAAGTGCCAGTTTCTACGAAGAGAAGTTGTTTACCTAGGACATAAATGTTCTAGCGAAGGAGCCCTAGCAGACCCAAGTAAGATGGCCTGCGTCCAAACATTTCCTGTTCCAAGAACAGTAAGGCAAGTTCAGTCATTTTTAGGACTTGTCATTACTACAGGAAATTCATTCCAGACTTCTCCAAAATTGTACGTCCAATCACGAATTTACCCCGAAAGGATGTAAAATTCACTTGGACAGAGAAATGCCAAGAAGCATTTCAAAGCATAAAAAACGCTTTAATTTCTCCCCCACTTTTAATTTACCCCGATTTGTCGGAATCTTTTAATCTCACTACAGACGCAAGTAACGAGGCTCTAGGAGCTGTTCTTTCTCAAGGAGAAGTCGGAAAGGACCAGCCCATTGCCTATGCAAGCCGCACATTAAACAAAGCCGAAAGAAATTACTCTATTATAGAGAAAGAATTATTGGCTATTGTCTGGGCTACCAAGAATTTCAGGTGCTATCTTCAAGGCCGGAAATTCACGGTCTATACTGACCATAAACCTCTCAAAGGTGTCTTCAATGTGAAAGACCCTACTTCCCGTTTGGTGAGATTTCACCACAAACTATCTGAATTCGATTACAACATCGAATATAAACCAGGGTAGTACAACACTAATGCAGATGCACTAAGTCGCATTCCTCAAGCATTAAAGGAAGACAGTTTAGGCAATACCTTAACGGTAGAAGCCCTAGTCCACCACACGATGGACTCAGATGTGGAGGAAGACAATTCCACAAATAATAAGGGAAAGAAGAAATCCGCTCATTGTTTCATCGTGACTCGAGCTCAGAAGCAAAAGGCTCAAGAGACAATAAACAGCTCCAGTTTGGAGACAGAAGAGCACACGAAAGCGGACCAAAACGAAATTCAACTCACGGAGGCGGAAACACTAAACCCAGCATCGCTTGATCAAAAAGTAATTACTGGTAAGACACCCGAAGTTATCACGAGCCCTACGGAAATTCGAACAATCTTAAAATATTATCACGATTCTCCATTTGGTGGCCATCAAAGTGTCATAAAAACTTACAAACGCATAAGACGCAAGTATTGGTGGAGACACATGCTTAGCGACATCAAGAAATACATAAAAAATGCCCAAAGTGCCAGGAGATGAAAGCTTCTCCACAAAATAAAATGCCAATGGTTATCACGGACATCGCAGAACAACCGTTCGACAAAGTTTACCTCGATATCGTAGGTCCATTAGAAGAGACCACATCAGGTAACAAATATATCTTGACCTTCCAAGATAATTTAACAAAATTTGTCGACTGGTATGCAATACCTAATGCAGAAGCAGTCACAGTAGCGCAGGTTTTCTTTGATGAAATCGTTACGCGCTATCGCATACCCAAAAGAATACTCACCGATCAGGGAACAAATTTCCTGAGTGAATTATTCAAAAGAGTATGTAAGCTTCTAAAGGTAAAGAAGTTACAGACTTCAGCATATCACCCACAGTCTAATGGAACACTAGAGCGTGCGCATAGATCCCTGATAGAATACCAGCGAACAATTGAAGATGAAAATCCCAAAACTTGGGACCAATACCTACGAACCGCTGCATTCGTGTACAACAATAGTGTACACGTGGGTACTAATCTTACCCCAATGGACTGCCTATATGGCTTCAGAGCGGATGTCCCATCAAATTTAAAACGGGATCCCGAACTCGTTTACAATCATGAGAGCTATTATCATATACTGAAGTATAAGCTCCAAAAATCATACGCCACGGCAAGAAAGAACTTATTGGCAAGTAAACAGCGATCAAAGGGGTACTACGATAAGACAGTACGGCCCCTAACTTTCCATGTAGGAGACAAGGTCCTCATCAAGAATAAAAGCAGAAAACATAAGCTTTCCCAAATCTGGGTAGGACCTTATCAGGTAATCCCAATACCAAGTGATGTGAATACCACAATCAAAATTGGTAAGCGAACAGTAACGGTACATAATAACCGTTTGAAACCATATTTCGAATAAAAATATATCGAACAAAAATGAACCAGGTTGACTTGAAATTCCTACTACAGTGTCCATTAACCCTCATTTCAATACCTCCCCATACACATTTGCGGTGGAGTCACTCCACTGCCCAATTTAATGTACGTACAAATATGCTTAAAGGATTGTTTTCTTCTTCTGAATTGTCCACAGAAATGGCGCTAAAATTCATCGTAGTTGTCCTCCTCATCCAGTACACAACTGGAGCAATCGCTGACAAACCTTATGTAATAACCCAGCTAAATGGCTCGGGTATATTTTTCGAGGACCTAGGAAATCTGATGGTATATCATGATACCTGGAATGTCCTCACCGAGATAGACTTGGATGAACTAGATGCACAGATAAAGCTAGCAGAATATGCAGAGCACTTAGTGCATAAACTCTGCATAAATATAACAAACCCAGAAGACCTGTGTAACGTGCAGCAACTACACATACACGCTATAATAGACAGCGTACGAAAGCGCACGGAAACTATAAGGGAACTAGTACCAGGAAAACGCAAGGCCAGATCGCTATTTGATGGAATAGGCAATGCCATGCACTATTTGTTTGGAACTATGGACAGCAATAACGAGAAAGAAATTTACAGCAGGTTAGAAGAACTTGAATCGAATACATAAGCCTTAGCCGAGCTAGAGAAACAACAAATCAGTGTTGTAAAAACTACCTTGGAAAAGATTCAAAAACCGCTGGCTATGTTAATAGACAGACAACAAAAAATAGCACACCAGATAAACGATCTCCACCATGTGGCCGATGATTTAACTAGGAGGCAACTAAGACAAGAGATTATATCAAGCTTATTGCTCCAAATCATCGAAGTTGAATATCGACAACAAGCCCTCCTGGATATAATAATGGCTAGTAGAACCAATCATATTCATCCACTCCTAATGTCTCCCAAAAATCTGTTGGAAATATACCGCAAGACGGCCTCGAATTGTCCAAACGACCAAAGTTGTCTATCTGTTCTATATCAGACAGCAGGAGCTCAGTCACTCCTTATGCAGAGTAAATTGGTGGTGAGAATTACTCTCCCAATTTTTAATCTGCCAAAAATGAGGCTACGACAGATTCAATGCTATCCTGTATCCAAGTCAGCAAATTATTCATTAATTCCAGACCCTGGTTATTCATACATCAAGTTCAAATAGGTGACAAAGTGTTTAAATACAAAGGTCAGAGTAAATTTCCACTAAAAACTATCCAGCCGAATCAATTTCCTGAGCTCAACCACTCTCTACTCAAAGTAAACCTGACTGAAATTTTACAAGAAACTCAAAACCACAGTCTGGGGAAAATCGAGATTTTAACGGGAGACGATATCCATAAATCAATTTATACTGACACCCATTCGCTAGAAGAAATCCAAAGCAAAATTATTAAATACCAGGAAAAGGCATCGAGCAGAAACTCCCATATCCTGTCCACCACATCTATATCATTTACGAGCCTACTTGTTCTGGCCATAATGATTGCGGTGGCAGTAAAATATCTTAATCCTGTTGTCATCCAGATGAGACAACAGAGAAATCAAACACAAGGTAACCCCGGAATTTCTTTAGAAGACCAAACTCCTGCTCCCCAACCCAGTTTAAGGCGAACTAGAAGCCTCGCTAAAACAAAATCAGTCCAAATCTTTTAAAAAAATGGAACACGGACACGTCAACATGGATCACCAAGTCAATGTAAAATTGAAACAAAAGAAGTAGCCCTGGTACACTATATACAAGAAGTATATAGAATTAAAAATAATTAGATAAGTAATACACAAAAAAAAAATATTTCATTAGGATTAATGGTAAATAAATATGCAAATAAATGGAAAAAAAACACAAAATTATATTAAAATTGCATCAGCAATTTTCTTCACATACCGTTTCGTTTTTACAAAAATGTTCCCATGAAATATTTAATAAAAAAAAATAAAGCGAAAGACAAATCGTACCTTCAGTACGATTTGTCGGGAAAATTACAATATGTATGTACGAACGTACATACATATATAAAAAAAATATATAAAAAAGCTTTCGCGATAAGAAGAGCGCGCCGCGAAAATACATTGTATGTATACGCGCGCGGCAATTCTAATCATCGTGGCTGATGTTTATAAAGGCATCAAATTTCAAGCCTCCGTCCAACGAAAAATATTCTGGACTTGTTTAATCAAGTGCAGAATAAATGAAATTTTTCTCAGGGTAAAAATGCAACTATGCATTTTCTACCCTGAACGAGGGCTCTTGATCGCGACAAAAGTGATTAAGAGCCGAGTTGAATTCTGAATTTAAAAAGCGGCGGATCGAAAAAAATCAAAATCGGCAGTCGACGGATAACCCAAGAAATAGAGTTGAATTGAAGAACTTATTTTATTATAAAAAAGAAAAGTTAGAAAAAGAAAAGTTGTGAATTAAAATGTTATATCGAGTTGGCCAGAAGGCAAAAATTAAAAGAAAAAAAAAGGAATTGAATAAGGTTGGTTCGCGGGCTATCTAATTAGGTGTTATTGGAAAACACCACAAAAAAAAGTGTGCACGGAATATAATAGTGAATGCTAAGAAAAGTTAGAGTGATAGTGTACCTGAAGGAGATCCAGAATACAACAATTAAAAGAAATAAAATATAAAAAAGTTAAAGAAAAGTGTTTTGGATAACTCCCCTGCTAGAGTCACACGAAGGTACGTAACAATATAATTATACCTTAATTCTTTAATACTATTACGAGCCTTAAATTTAGTGTAGTCGTTCGAACTGTTTATTGATGATGGTCGGAAAGTATGGTCTGGATTCGCTACAAGGATGATGTCATATCAACGGTAAGGTGGACGTCTGCTTCGACTTGCTGCTGTTCTGAATTACGAGTTTGGATTATGTCCCCCTGGGAAGAACGGCTCATCTGTTGCTGTTGGCCTGAGTCGGTTGTTCATCTGCTGTCTTAAGAGATGTTTTCTAAACTTCTCCTTCCAGCTGTTTTGTGCTACACTTATTCCACCTCTAGCTTTTTTGTAGTATTTCCTGAATAGTATTAACATCTGGTAATCAACAATTGTTGGATACTCATGTCAAAATCTTTTCAGTTATACTATACTATACTAGTATTTATATTCCCATTGAATAAATAATTTCAGATTGTAGTTCCGCTTTGTTAGCAACATTTAAAAACATTTAAAAGTCCAATCATAAGAAAACGTACAAAACCGCTCCTATTACTGGCACTTCTCTAATTGTACAAGTGGACGAAAAAAAACATTGTTCTCATTTTCAATGTTCTATGAGTATATTATTTTCCAGAAGATGTGCTCTCAATTATCTCGTTACCATGAGGGTTAGTGGTTCGAATGATTGTTGATAATATTTGTAGAAAAATTATTTATCTTTTCTAGATTTTCTTATGGATACGATGGAGTTCTCCCAATTATATCGAGAGTCCATCCGTCCCTAAAGAAATAGATATTTTTAATTCCATATAACACTATATATGTGTCACCAGAATACCGACTTCCCAACATTCAATTACGCGCTAGTAATTATGTACTGTTTCTTAATTGCAGCTTTCCAAGAAAAATTTATCTAATAGATAAATAGATAAAAGATAACTACGGATTTTACTCATATATTCGCATCCATATCTATAAGGTTAATTCTCCAGGGCTCCGCATAACCATTGCCTTTCCTCTCATTTACTTATTTCTGCTGCTTACTTATGTTTTGGCTCTCAGCTACATATCGGAACTTTCCGCATCTCGGTTGTCATACTGATCTCCTATTTAGGTAAATTTCCATCCCGCTCTTTAGTGTAACGCTACACTGCTATTATAATTTCCTATTTACATTTAATCTTTCTTAACCTCTAGAATATACAATTACAGTAATGGTTATTGCTCTTTGTTTATGAATCTTGATTTTTGGATATTACATTTTTCTCTATTTTCACTACTTTTATTGTTTTTATCTTCCCTGCTTGCCTTTTGGGTATCAATAACTATAAACGTACAAATATATTTCTTATTCTGCTAACTTCTCATTTCTATTCCATAACTTTCTTCAATTATGTTAAGTTTTTTTTTAAAACTTCTCTTTATTTTGAATATCTTATTTCTTTGTTTCAAACTTCTTTTTCATCACTAATTTTTTCTTTTATTTTTCAAACTTCTGTTTACTTCAAATCTCTTGTTTCTTTTTTTTTAATTCTCATTATGTGTGTAATTAAATAACTCTCTTTTTGGACATTTTCTTTTTCCAAAGCCCTTTTTTCCACCTAAAATCTTTATCCATTTTCTTAGTATCCTTGGTACCCTTATTAGTGGCTATCAACAATATATTCATACATATACATGGTTTCTATTCATATTGCTTCTCTTCTTGTATTATTTTCTAATCCCTCTTCTCTTCTTTTCTTTATTTACTTAGTCAATCATTTCTCTTTATATTTTTTAACTATTAGGTTTTTCTTCAGATAACTCTTTTTATTACATCTTATTCTCTATATATTGTTTCTTTTAGATATTTCCTTACCTATTATTCATATTACTTTACCTGAGTTGTAGTATTGTTTCAGTCTCCAGTAAAGCAGGCACTAGATTATCCTTATATTCTTGCATTTCTTTTCTTCACCTGTAAATCTATAGAGCTATTTCATTTAAATTTTGTAAAATCCGCCTTTCAATTCACCTACAAAATTTGAAAATCCCTGTGGAAAACCTCGGCTTATCGTCGCTTTACCCGGACATTTACCAACACTTACCTCATTAGGTGTCATTAAAGTTGCAGTAGAATTCCAATGTTCCGCACGACTGCAGTTTCGATGCCATAATTTCTTCTGGAATTCTGTTCTAACCGATTTATTTCTATATTCTTGAAATTTAAGCTTTCCTCTTCGCCAAAGGCCCTGAGCTTGCTTTTGTGGTGGAGAGAAACTTTTCCTACCCTCATAACTCCATGCAGGTCTTTCGGAATACTTAAACGGTTTCGCATAATTTGGTGCTTTTACCGGACAGGCTCTTGCATTAGCGATTCTTACAAATGCAAGTCTATCCTTCAGATTATTTCCGCTGTGTTCGCCGTGTCTGTGTTGACTGGTCAATCCTTTGTTAGATTCTTCGGTTATAGGCTTGATAGGCTCCGAACTTTTGTAAGGCGTGATGATACGGATCTTTTCCCAGAAGGGTACCAGAAATGGGTCCTGCCATTTAGGTACTATTTTTCTGCCGTGTTGATGTTTTCCTTTTCTATATCGGCCGGGAGTGGATTCTCATGACTGCTACTCTGCCAAGCTGTGGATCCCACTTGGGCACAAGCTGCGATATTTTCACAAGAATCATTTTCTTCTATACCTTTGCTGGCGTCTTTTATCAGTAGCTTCATATTTAGGCAGTCGATTATAGCTCTCCCACTGAGGAAATCCATTTCAAGTATACCGTCGGCTGGAATTGAGTCCGTATCATTAATGACATTAAATCTGCAGGCATGCTGGCTGTTGTCTATCTGCAGCTTTGCCTCACAAGTGCCTATGGAACTCCTAGCGGATCCGAATAGTCCTCCAATTCTTATTTTGTTATGTATCTGTATGGGCGTAGTCCTCTTTATCCTATTAACCTTAATTATACTGCAGGTAGATCCGGTATCTATTAAAAGTCTCCACTTACCTTCCAATGCTATGGTCGAATGGACTGTTATGACAAACTTACTCTGAGAATCTAATTTTTCGTTGGCCTTTTCTGCTAGATATTTCTTGAGATAATTCTCCGGATAGTGGTCCCATGTTCGGCAGAACTGGCAGTAAAGCCCCTCCCCTGCCATTAGGAATCTTCCATTAACACCTTCTTTGATATCTGTGACACTGACGTGATGTATTCGGGAGTTGGAAATGAGGGATGTTTCGCGCCTATATGGCTGGCATTCTCTAGAGATATGCCCAAGCTGTCCACATTTGAAGCATTTGATATTCTTTCCTCTGAGAATTTCCGGTATTACCTTCCGTGTCTCTGGTACCATGGCTTGAAGCCTTTCCGAGTCCTTTTCGTAGTAGGTAGCTTCCTCCTGCATCCCTTCAAGCGATTCAAATTTCCGACCCGTAAGGTATACTTGAGTCGGTTTAAGCCTCAAGCCTGCTTTGAATGTTGCCACGGCATCTGCCTCCAGCTCTGCAATCAGGCCTCTATCTCCTCCCGGGTATTTTGCCGAGACCCCCGCTTTTATCAGATCGAGCAATTCTTTCATCCGGTCTGCAAACTCCCTGATATCTTCGCCGGGCCTCTGCCTGAATGAGCGCGTTTCTGTTCGCAATTCACTAAAAGATTTCTTAGGCATGTAAGCTGATTTGATTACTTGCTGCAAAGAACCAAAATCTTTTGGCTCTTGCGAGTTTACCAAGTAGTACGCGTCGTCTGATAAGCGATACCTTATACACCTGATGCAGATCTTCTGCTCTTCTTGTGTCAGTCGATCGTGTAGTTCTTTACTACAACTCAGGAAGCGATATACCTCCTTCGAAAGCCTGCATGATTTTTCTCCGGATAGCATGGGCACATATTTGGATACTAGATCCATTACTTTTTCGTGCACGTCTGTCATATTGCCTTGCTGACTGTTCTCCCCGGATATGTCTCTTTCGGTTCCCTCTGCATTGATGCCCTGTAACACGAGAAGTTATTTGTTGTATGTACCTACGTGTATAACCGGTTGGAGTAGCTAAATTAGCTCAGCTCCTGGTGTGTGTGTGTTTGGAGTAGCTAAATTTAGCCCTGCTCCCAGTGTGTGTATTTGGAGTAGCTAAATTTAGCTTTACTCCCAGTGTGTGTGTTTGGAGTAGCTAAATTTGTTTTGCTCCCAGTGTGTGTGTTTGTGTAACTGAATATATCCGCGGATACGATTAACACCCCTACGAAAACGAGACTTAATTACACTCCACTGCAATTATTATAAAATTATTATCTATGAATTCACCAAGTAATAATAATAAAAAAAAATGTAACCACAGCTTAAAAAAATGAAAACCAATCACATGAAAATAAAAAAAAAAATCTGTACCAAACAAAACAAAAGATAAAATATACAATTAAATGCTTTCACATTACCTGTACCCAATTTAAACAAAAGCTCACTTTAACTTTTTTCCGGCTGCGCCAATTGTCGTGTCCCACTAGCAATCAAATAATAATAATAATAAAAATAATTAAAACCGAATGAATGAAACGCCCGAATTTCTTTAAGAACTTTACTCTTTATTTCGACAACAAAACTGACCTATCTTAATTTACGCTAAGCTATCTGGCGCTTAGGTGATCTGAACCGAACCGAAACCTGCGAGCATAATGACTGATAATAAAACGGCACTCGCCAGACTAGTCATTAGTCTTTTTATGTCCGATACTCGGAAGTAAACTTTCTTTGCTCACAACGCGGATGTAAACAAACGACAACATCTTTGTCGTTTGTTCTACCGGTTGCAGCACCTGAGTCGCTTAGTTCTAAACAACCGCTTTACATAATAATTACCATGCGAAGGTGAATTATTATTGCAATCGTCGATTTCTCCACTAAGCGCTTATCGTAGCCAGCTGTTGGGCTAATCAACAAAACAACCGACAGTTGCAGAACAATACCATGCGAAGTTATTGTTTAGCACTTGCTGACTATTTCGCTGTAAGGCTTTTGGCTGCTGGAAGAATCTTGCGCATATCGGGCCATAACAATATTTTAATTTATTCGTATTGAATAAAAAATGCTATTTTGACGTATGTTTCACTGCTTTTTCCAAGGTACGTAAATGCTCGCTCACGAGCGGCTCCAGATGCAGCTCCCAGCTCCTCGCACTCGAGCCGAACCCAAACAAAAATTTTTAAACGCTGCCGCTCGCGAGCAGGAGCCGTTAAATAGCCATTAATTTTACAGCTCCGACTCCTCATTAATGGAATAAGAATTCACTATGTTATATTTAGTTTTCTTTAAATTTTTATTTCTTAAACTATAGTTATATGTACAAATAAAATGAAATGAAAAAACATAAATACTAATATATATAATTTACCAAGAATTAAAGAAAATGTTTTTGTTACTTACGCGTACCTAATTAGCACATGTCATAAATTTGATTAGGGCAGCTTTCGCAAAAGTTTTTTTTTCACATAACTCTAAAATTACACAGATTGAGTAACACAGTGAAAAAACTGAAAACTTGTATATATAATGATGAAGAGCTGGAGCGGTACAATGGCTCGCTCGCGAGCCCGAGCTATTTAACGGCTCGGGCTCACGAGCGCGAGCTTGTAAGAAATTTTTTTTGGCTCCAGCTCTCGAGCGGGAGCTTTTAAGTAAAAAATGTTGGGCTCCGGCTCGCGAACGGGAGCTATTTTACAAAGAGCTTTTCTGGAGCGCTCTTTCGAGAACCGCTCGCGAGCGAGCTATATAAAAATTTCATTACTTACAGTTGTTTATTTTGCAGTTGACGTTGAGGCTGTTTTTGTTGGTGCAAATACTGAAGTTGTTGAGTATTCAAGACATGTTGATTTATGACAATCTGTTGCTGTTGCTGCTGTTGCTGTTATTGTTGCTGCTGTTGCTGTTATTGTTGCTGCTGTTGCTGTTATTGTTGCTGCTGTTGATGTTATAGTTGCTGCTGCTGTGTATTAATAGCTATTTGATGTGACTGCTGTTTCTGTTGCTGTGTTTGCGGGTTTAGAATAACAGCTTGCTGTTGAGTTTGTTGGTTGCCAGTATTTTGCTCCAAATCCAGTTGAGTTCCGGTTTGTTTTGCAAAAAATTGCTGTTGCTGCTGTTTCTGAGTGAAATTCTTTAGCATTTGACTGAGATTTGAAGTGCTTTTTTTTGGGAATCCGGGGACATTAATTTAAAATACTTTTTTTTCTCAGTCTTTATTTCAATTTAAATTATATAAAATTACAAAACAAGTCATATTCAATGTATGAAGTGATAGTGTTGTGCTAAACATTTTCAATATAATCAATTACCTACTATAATTATTTAAATTCCGACGCGACCGTTAAATTAATAAATAACGAAAATAAATTTTATCCGCCAAGTGAAGGGCTCTTCTATGCCCTATCAACAATCAATAAGCCAGCAGCACGGTAACATTTCCTTTCGGTCTCTTCATCTGTGATCTGTGCAAATGCATTTGTCACTGATCAGCAATCCGGGTGCACCCAGCTGTGGTCATTGAACTGCACGGTCTGAGGTATTGAAAGCAGCAATAGGCATAACACTATTGTTGTTTTTTTTTTACCTCGCTGTGTCGTTGACTGCTGCTGGTGGCGCCCAAATATTTGTGTTGTTGTGTGTCGCTTTTTTTTCTTTTTTGCTTTTTTGTTTTTGCCTTCAGCATGCAGAATTTTATTTTAGATTTCTGCAACATTCGCGGATTAAGAGCAAATCGGTTTTCGGTGTACTGCCACCTTAATTCAAAAAAACCGGCAATTCTTGCGCTAAGTGAAACCAAGGTCGTTTCTGATGCTGATATTAATCAGTATCACGTCCCTGGTTACAGCTTCGTGCCTCTTTTTTCTCAGCATAGAGGGATCGCAGTATATATTCGGAATGATGTGGCCTTTACCATTCTTCAAGATTTTCCTTCTGCCAATCCAGAGTTTAACTATATCTGGATTAGGTTCAAACTTCACAAGCACATCATTTACTTCTGTTTCCTTTATCGCAGCCCAAATATGTCTGATGACGACACGGTATCCGTATTTGACAATATCTCCAACAATATTGATCATTTGCTTTCTGTCTCCCCCTCTTCCGAAATCGTCCTGGCAGGCGATTTTAATGTTCATAATATACCGTGGCTCAGACATTCTTCTACCACAAGTCCTGCGGGCCGTTTCGTTGAACTCTTCTGTGAATCGTTTAATTTACAACAGCTAGTGGATGCACCAACGCGAATTCCCGATACAGCTGGTGATAAAGCTAATTTACTCGACTTATATCTAACATCTCATCCGGACAAATATTCCATCTCAGTCGGTTCCCCTCTCGGAAATTCAGACCATTGCTTAATCACGGCTCAATTTACCACCTCAAACCTGTGCCGCTCTACTTCTCCACCTACAAGTAGGCTTCTTTGGCACTACAAGAATGCTGATTGGGAAAGTCTCAATAAGTATCTTAAAGAAATTGATTGGTCGGTCTGTTTTGCTTCGAGGGATGTTGCTGAATGCACATTAGAATTTAGTAACATACTAAATCTTGGCATGCGTGAATACATTCCGTATTCTTACAGCAGATCTCAACAACAGCATGATCGCTCCTGGTTTAACGATAAGTGCAACCAAGCTATAAAAGCGAAAGAGTCTGCTTTTCGCGCCTATCAATTGAATCCATGTCCGGAAATGAAACAAGTGTACAAGACTGCACGGAACACCTGCAAGTCCATTATCCAGAGAGAAAAATTTCTTTTTGACCAGAATATTAGACAAAGAATCCTGGCGAGCCGCAAAGGTAGCAAAGGCTTCTGGTCCCTTGTCAAAACCATCAGGAACAACTTCACCAGTTCCTCTATACCTTCACTACTTAATAATGGTGAATTGATTGTTGACTCCCTGGATAAAGCTAATATTTTAGCTGCTAGATTCGCTTCAAATTCTTGTCTTCCACCTACTTCACAAACACCTGTTTTGCATCCACCGTGTCAATGTGTACAAGAGCCAATAGACGTTTGTACGAGGGATGTGTTCAGGGTTCTTAAGGGGATCAACGTCTCCAAACCCACCAGGTTTTTCACCTCTGTTAATTAAAAGCTGTGCCTCATCCTTGGCTAAACCTCTGCGCAAACTATTCTACCTGTCCTATTCGACAGGAAAATTTCCAACTGCTTGGAAACTAGCTCACGTTCAGCCTATTCCCAAGAAAGGAGAGGGTAGCGATTCCTCAAATTATCGACCAATTGCGATCACTTCGATTCTTTCAAAGGTTTTTGAATCTATCATTAACTCAAAATTAATGAAGTATCTAGAAACTAATCATCTCATCAATGATCGCCAATATGGCTTCCGAGCTGGACGCTCATCTGGAGACTTGCTGACCTTTCTTACGGAACGTTGGAACCGTAGTCTTCATAATTTTGGTGAGTCTAAAATCGTTTCCCTAGACATTTCAAAGGCCTTTGATAGAGTCTGGTATCCAGCCCTTTTAGCCAAACTTAAAGCACTTGGTCTCTCCCCTCCTCTTCTATTATGGATTGAAAGTTTCCTATCTAGTCGCCAAATACGTGTTGTATTAGATGGCGTTACATCTGAACCGCATCCCATAAATGCCGGTGTGCCTCAAGGCTCTGTTATCTCTCCAACTCTCTTTTTAATTCTCATTAATGATCTTCTTTTCCACTACTTTCAATCCCATCCATAGTTTCGCAGATGACAGTACTCTTGATTTCGCTTACTTCTTTGAGACTCTTGCGGAATCCAGGGGGAATGCCGCATGTGTTAAACGAGATTGCATGACTAGATCATTGAATAACGATCTTAACAGTATCCTCGCTTGGTGCAAAGCAAATCGCGTCGAATTCAATGCATCTAAGACCCAGAGCTGTCTCATCTCATTAAAACAAGATCATAACTTAACCACACCCGTTTCTTTTGATGGAGCATTAATTTCTGATTCACCGTCACTAAGCATTCTTGGCATTAATATTTCCAGTAAGTTAAACTGGACAGATCACATCTTCTCTGTTGCCAAAGAAGCATCGAAATGTCTTGGATTTCTGAAAAGGTGTAAGAAATATTTCACCCCGTCAAATCTAGCGCTCCTCTACAAGTCCTACATTAGACCTACAATGGAATACAACTCCCATATATGGGCCGGGGCTGGTCGCACAGCCTTAGCTTCATTGGATATTGTCCAAAAGAGAGCCTTCAAGCTCATTGGCGATTTGGCAATAACTTGTCATATCGACTCACTCGAGCACCGCCGCAATGTTGGATGCCTTTCGCTCCTTTATCGCTATATGCATGGTCAATGTTCTGATGAAATATCTAGTCTAATCCCTTGTAGAATCATTCCTGCACGCAATACTCGCGCTGCAAACCGAGCACATCCTTTAACCCTTCAAATTACTTTCGGCCGTACAGTAAAATTCCGAGATGCTTTTTTATCCCGAACAGTGCGAATGTGGAACAGCTTACCATCTTCTGTTTTTCCTCCGGCATACAATCTGCGGAAGTTTAAGGGCGACATACATCGGCACCTCCGCCACTCTCCTCATATCCCCTAATCCTTTCCCTATCTCCTTCCTGCCATGCTGTGCTTTGCATCATAGGGTATCCCCTGAGCTTGGCTTAATAATATAAAAAAAATATATATAAATATATATATGTATATATTTCAACGTTTCAAGCAAAACAGAACTTCTTACGTATTTCAACAATTAATAAAAAATAAAAGTAACAAAAAATGTTTTAGATTGTGTTATTATATTTAATGGAAGAATGTATTTTTTTTAAATGTTTTCATTGTTAGATAGTTTTTTAGAAAAATCTTCACAGCTCATACGAAAATTTGTTTTTGTTTCAATTATATTTTTTAAAGTTTCTACTTTCATACGTGATTTTTCATCACTCCAACACAAATTGACTGTGGAAAAAATTCTATCAATAGCAGCGTTGCTCCCCGGCAAACTAAGACTTAAACTAATTAAATTCAAAAGATTTTTGTATGGTATCAAGTTATTTTTAAAATAATCAAATATAGCAATCCATTTTTCAACTGTACGCAAATTGAAAAATTCAACCGTTTTAGATGAAAGGTGCTCAAATAGATATGTAATTTCATCAAAGAAATTATCCTCATTTATAATAAAGTTTGTACATTTTGCTTTCAATATTAGAATCGCTGCATTAAGTTCTTCTCTGTTTGGGATTGTTCTTAGCAATAAACAATTTAAGAAACGGAGATCATCTGTATGTGTACTCCACGCTGTGATGTACTCAATTGCTCTCTCATAAAATGTTGTTACGAGCGTGGCCTTTGGTTCGTTATTTAAAACACAATATTAAATAATTAATATATAAGTTCTTTATTACACTTAAATCATATAAAGTTCACAAACATTCATTTAATCAACTCAACTCTAATTATCGCTAACACTGTACTTTCAATTATCGCAATCTAATTACACTCTTTCGCTTCTTTATTATTTTCGCTTGTTAACACTGCAACGTCTAAGACAAGACTCTTTTTCTGGCGATGACAACTGTTATATTTATACCCTAGAAACTCTCCGGATTATTCTGGAGTGTTCTATTCCAAAAGCTTCTTGACTTTTCTATTTGTTCTATTCCTGAACTTTCCTGTAATAATAATCGATTCTCCGAACCTGAAGTGGTTTACTCTCTATTGCCAGTAGATGTCACCAGTTGTCTCTTTTTATTGCACGTAACACTGCCCCCTTCTTAAATTTGTTCGTCTCGAACAACAGGTGGTCCACGGTCTTGATGCTCGTAGTATTGACACATGCGGTCCAAATGAACAATTTTATGCTTGCCTCTTGTGCCACGCTGAATCCTGTATACCACGTCATTAATTCTAGTTACTACTAAATACGGTCCTTCCCAGTGTTGTTGCAATTTTGGCGAACGTCTCTTACGTCGTTTCGGGTTGTACATCCAAACAAGATCACCTTCGTTAAAACCTGCGGAATTAGCATGTAAGTCATAGCGGGTCTTCATACGATCAGTATTTGTTGCTAATTTCGTCCTCGTGGCCTCGTGTATATCAGCTAATTGTTGTTTGAGCTCCGATACGTAGTCTTCTGGTAACTTTTGCTCACCTCGGGGGGTACCAAATTTGAGGTCGCTAGGTAACCGCATCTCTCTTCCGAATATGACTTTAGCTGGGGTTTGTCCGGTAGTACTATGAACAGCTGATCTATAAGCCATTAGGAATATTGGAATATGTCGATCCCAATCGCGTTGATGATAGTCAACTACTTTCTTTAGATGATCGATCAATGCTCTGTTGAAGCGCTCTACCATGCCATCAGATTGTGGGTGTAGAGAAGTTGTTCTAGTTTTTCTTATTCCCAACATTTTACACATCTCCTGGAAAGTCCATAATTCCAAGTTCCGTCCTTGTTCCGAATGAAGTTCGTGAGGCACACCAAACCTACTGACCCAATTCGTTATTATTTGTTCCACAACTGTGGTTGCCTCTTGATTAGGAATTGCATAAGCTTCAGGCCATTTACTGAAATAGTCAATGGCAACTAATATATAACGGTTACCGCCATCCGTTCCTGGAAAAGTTCCAGCGATGTCTATAGCTATCCTTTCAAAGGGGGCTCCGACATTATACTTATGCATTTCTCCTCCGCTTCTGTGTTGCGGCCCTTTGCAAGCAGCACAGACAGTGCATCTGCGGCACCACTCCTCCACATCTTCTCGCATATGTAGCCAATAAAACTTTTCTCGTGTTTTGGAAATGGTTTTGTTCACTCCCAGATGTCCTCCGGAGGTTCCACCGTGCATTTCTTCTAGAACGTCTTTGACGTTTGATGCCGGCACGACTATCTGCATTCGGAAAGATTCGCCATTAAGTACTTCCCACTTGCGTTTTAATATACCACATTCAACATGAAGAGAGTTCCATTGAGCCCAGTAACTTTTCAGCTTCTCACTTCTTTCCGAAACATCCTTCCAGTCTGGTCTTTCCATGTCTTCTTTCCAAGCAAGAATAGGTGAAATGTCCGGATCTTCTCGTTGTGCTATTCGCAGGTCCTTGTTGTCCCAACCTGTAGATGGCTCCACGGTTACCAACTGTATAGTTGCTGTTGTTTCTTTTTCTTCTATCCGGGCGCAATGTTTGCATTCAAGTTTACATGGATAAGCCTGGAGTCGCTCTATTCATCTCGACACTTGTCCCTCAGGCTTCTTAAACTGCAGAAGCCATTTAAGTGCTGCATGATCGGTGCGAAGGATGAATTTCTGCCCATAGAGATATTTATGAAAATGCTTTGTTGAACTTACAATGGCAAGTAGCTCCTTTCTTGTAGCACAATAATTTTTCTCTGACTTTTAAAGTGCTTTGCTATAGTAAGCTACTGGAACTTGTTGACCATTCTCCTCCTGCGAAAGCACTGCACCAATACCTTCATTGCTGGCATCCGTGTCTAATATAAATGTTTTTCCCAGCTTTGGATTGTGAAGTACTGGAGCTTCAAAGAGCTGTTGCTTCAAATTTTCAAAACTTTCGTTGCATTTATCCGACCATATGAATGGCTTTCCCTTTTCGGTAAGTTGATGTAGGCTTGTTGCTATATCTGCAAAACCTTTCAAGAATCGCCTGTAGTAGGTAGCTAAACCAAGAAAGCTCCGTAATTGATGTTTGTCCTTTGGAACTGGCCAATTTTTGACGGCTTCGATCTTCTCGGGATCGGTTCCCACTTCCTGTGATGAAACTATGTGCCCTAAATATTTAACATCATTTTTGAATAGAGCACATTTGCTCGCACTGAGCTTCAATTTTGCATCTTTGAGTCTTTGAGGTACGTCCCGTAAGTTGGTTTTATGTTCCATGAATGTCCTTCCGATTACTATTATGTCATCCAAATAGACAAGACATGTTTTCCAGATTAAACCACGTAGACCACATTCCATTAGTCGTTCGAATGTACCTGGAGCATTACATAACCCAAATGGCATTACTTTGAATTGCCATAAGGCACTGCCAACTGAGAAAGCAGTTTTCTGTCGGTCCTCGGGATGTATTTCCACTTGCCAGTAACCACTCTTCAAGTCCAGCGTGGAAAACCATTGCGCTCCGGAAAGGGTATCCAATGTGTCATCAATCCTTGGTAATGGATAGCTATCTTTTCACGTCACGTTATTTAGTTGGCGGTAGTCTACACAGAATCGGTTGCTGCCATCCTTCTTCCTAACCAGAACAACCGGCGATGCCCAAGGGCTGTTAGTTTCCTCTATGATGCCTTGTTTCTTCATGGAGTTCATCAAGTCTGCAACTTCTCGTTGCTTGGCTAATGGCAATCTTCGTGGTGTCAGTCGAATGGGTCTGGAATCTCCTGTATCGATTCGATGCTGGACGAGATTTGTTTTACCATAGTCATCATCATTCATTGCAAATAATTCCGAAAATTCATCGATCACCTCTTTGGCATCGTTGTGTTGTTGTTCACTTAAGGCACTGGACGAAAGAAGTTTCTGAACCTGTTGGGTAGTAGCTGGTATAGGTTTTGTTTCCTTGACATTGATACCATTATCCAAATTGACGATTTGGTAAACGGGTTCACAATTTCCAATTATAGCACCTTCTGTTAGTTGTACCTCATTTTCGGATGTGTTAAGCACTCCGACTGGAATTAATGTTGCTCCTTCTGCCTTCACTAAAGTCTTGCCAACGATGATGTTCGATGTAACTTTTGTGGGGTTAGGCTCCACCAGATAGAATCGGCAGGTCCCGATGTCATCAGTAAGCTTTGTCCATATTATTGTCTCGGAGCATGGCGAAAGAGTAATATTTTCGCAAAACATCGTCCTTACTTTCGCAGGATGATCTGCTTTTTCTCCTAGTTTCATAGGATTTTCTATGTTCCCATATTTGAGAATCCTCTCTCCGACATTCAGATTTATTTTGTATGTGGTCATGAAGTCTATTCCAAGAATGCATTCATCCATTATATCTGAAACCAGGATAGTCTGAGGAAATAGTAGTTCGCCTAGTTGAGCATCTAAAGTTATTTCTCCAAACGCCTGTGCTGCTGCTCCAGTTGCTGTTCTTAGTAGATATTTGGTGGTGTTGTGAAGCCATTTGTTCTTAACAAGATCTGCTCTAATAATTGATCTTGACGCTCCAGTATCGATAGTAACGGCGCAGTCATTTTTTCCTACACTGCCATATATAACAAGACTGCTATTATTTCTCTGTAACTGACTTACTTGGATGATGACTTCGGGGCTGTCGATTCCACCAACCAACTTCTGCCCCACGAAGTTGGTTTTTGCTCGTTTTCCGACTGCTCAAGAGGAGAGACGATGCGACTAGTCGCTGCTTGATATCTAGTCTCTCCACGAATTGCTTGTTCCCTGGCTCGACATCTTTGGCATTCTTCTTTCCCCTCTTCTTCTGTTGATTCCACCCGTCGACGTTTGCTGTAGTCTCTTTGAAGGTGCCCTGGTCTATTACAATTCCAGCATCGAAGGACACCACGTGAAGTCGGGCTCTGTGATGATTGCACTCTGTTACAAGTACATTATTCCACTGAAATTTCTCTCACTCGTACTGCACTCCGTGAAGCTTGTCTGGCGGATTCATACGCTAATGCATAGGTTAGTGCTTCCGCTGTTGATTTCTTTCCTGCTAGCCTTAATGATTGTTGTAAATTTTGATGTGTAATAGCGTTCACAAATGCCTCCGTCGCCACTTCATTGAGAAAATCCGCATTCACGCCGGAGTATTGTTGTGTATCTCGGGGCTTTATGTAAACAGGAACAACAGATCCTCAAAATTATGCTTTTGATATACATTTATTTTCACTATTTCCTCGTACAAAAATCACTTTGGAATCAAATTGTTTCGATCTCGACTTAATTGCTAGCTGTTTTATAATTGCCACCTTTTGAGACTGGATCGCGAATCGCCAGTCGCAATCAGCCAACTCCGTTTTATTGTTTTTTTTTGTTTTTATTAGAAGCCGTAAGTCTCTTCCGTTTATCTTTTTTTCGCCACTTGTAGGTAAATATCTATTATTCTTTTCACTCACTTTATTTTTTGGCTTTTTCACTTTGCCTCTATTTAACTATTTTTCTCGACCTTTAAATTTTCAGGATTCAACTCTACTTTTGGATTCTGCTCTACTTTCTTATTTTACTCTATTCCCGCCCGTTGCTTTTATCCAACTGTAATTTTCGCCGATATCAGTTTGCGAAAAACTAACTTTTTCTTACTCATTAAAAAATGCTCACCCAGCAATTCAATTTTTCTACCAGGAACTTATCATTTTAGTGACTTTTCGTCCGCTTATTTATTTTTGCTTAATTCGCATTTTTTTTATTGAAAAATCCGTTTCCTCAGGCCATTCATCGTTTTATTTTCTTGACTTGTTTGTCAAAATGGTAATGGCCTGATAAGGTGTCATTTGACACCTACTTTGTTTCAAGTCATTACCATTGGCCCGGCTTCACAGCGTGTTGTCGTAAACACAAGAAATTTGCTGATAAGCGGTTCCCGCTGGTGAAGAGTCTTGAGTCTTCATCGTATCAGATTCTTATTTTTTGTTTTAAGAGGTAACCACTTTGTATGCACACATGGGGCATACATTGTATGTTACCTCGAGAAGTTAGAAATCAAATACTTTGCATGTATACATATAGAATGTGCATACATTGTATTTGATTTCTAGAATATTAGGCACGCAATACTCTGTGTGTACATATAGGATGTACGTGGTATTTTTTGTGGCAATTGATATTGCCGAAATGGCCTTTTCTTTAAGAGGCTTCTAATTCTCTTTTTTTTGTATACACTTATGTGTATTTTAAGTCCCTTTTTCTTATTTATATGCACTTTTTGGTTTACAACAATTCCTTCCCCCTACAGATAAGAGAATTATTCTTGGGAGAGGAATAATTCTCCCCACTCGATAATTGAGGATAAAAATCTGTTACGGGGCTTGGACCAACTTTGGACTTTCCTTGGGTCTCATTCGCGATGATTCTTTCGGAGATTCTGACACGTACGCGGTACCATTCGCCCGAGCATCTTGTCACCCGGATTCAGGCAATTTCAATTTTGTCTGTAATCTCTGGGTGGCAAGGCCCTCTACGGTTAAAATTGGTGAGGGCCGGTTATCCCAACCAGACGATCTGGTATTTTCCGGCTGAAGCCCAGAGGACGTATCCTGTGGATATTAGGTTGTTCCCTCATGAGGGGCTTGCCGTGTACGCTGCGGGTAAGTTTAAAGCATTTTTTAAAATCATTTTTCGCTACTAATATTTGTTTTTTTTTTTTTTTTTTTTTAGGTGGCACTTTTCACCTGCTGGGACAGCTCGGGCTGTGTGGATGTTGTATCGAACAGCCGATTTCCCCGTGGGTTGCCCTGAGGGCTGTCACCCCAGCCGGTGTGGCAGACAACGATGGAAGCGAGGAGTGGTAGAGCCAGGGCTTTACCCATAATAATAAAAAAATAAATATTAAAAATTTAAGAGAAAAAAGAAAAAAAAAATTTATATATATAAAAAAAAATAAAAAATTAAATGAAAAATTTTTTTCCATGGAATACGCTCTGTTTCTTTTCTTTTCCACCTACTCCTTCACTTCTGTTTCAGATTTTTTTGAAGGCGGCTCTTTTACGGTTTGGTTTTGATACGGAGAGTGGACTGATTACGACTAACCCTCGCGCATACTGCTTCTGGTGGTGATTTTGAGCTCCCCCTCATCTAGGTTATTTTTAATATAATAAAAGGAATTTAAAAAGATTAAATCTACTTAAAAAAAAAATAATAAAAAAAAATTTCTTAATTTATAGTACAAATTTTTCTTACTAATAAAAAATTTTCTTTCTCTTTTTTTTTTGTTTGTTGTTGGTCTCTTAGTTTTTATTGGTTATATTTTTTGTATATATAGAGACCAAATAATAGCCAAATTGACCTGTATTTATAAAAACTTTTAAGATGTGCCCGGTAAATGGACTTCAAACGCAAACTGTTACATTATGAATTAAAAATCTATGTTTTAACTGTGGGAATTGAGATCAAGAACGGTTTTATTTAGTTTTTATTTACTAATTGTTACCTATGTTTATTCTTGTCTTTATTCTCTCCCTTTTTTGTTGTTTTTTTTTTTTAAGAAAAAACTTTAAGAGTTTGTGTTAAAAAAAATGTTTCTTATTCTTAAATTAATGGTTAATTATTTAAATTTATTGTTACTTATTAATTATTTATTATTTATTATTAATTAGTTATTATTTATTATTAATTATTAGTTATTCTATTTTAAGCATTTGCTTCTACAAAAAATTCCTTATGTTTAAATTAGCTTAGGGCTTCTTTGGTCCGGCTGTGATTGTGTCAGATACTATTTGTACTGATTTTGGGACCGGTAAAGTGTGCGTTCTTTTAAAGGGTTGAGGCCGTGCTGGTTCTTCGATTCTGGATTCGCTTTGTATTTTTCGCTGGTGTCTCTTAGTTTTCCAATCTATGAAAGGCTTTTTGAGGAGCTTTATTGCCAGGGTTATTGTTAGTGAAAAGACTAATACTCCACTTAGAGTAATGGACGTAGTGGCCATTGTATGTACATGGTTGTGTTTGGGTTTAGTTTGGTATTGGAGAAGCTTTTTTCTATTTCTTCTAGTGATTGTGTACCCTTGTGAAGGAGTTCATTTATGTTTTCCCCAGCCAGAATCTGCGGATGGCGTATCTCTACCATTGGAATGTTGTTTTTTGCTGTTAGGAAATAGCTCTTTACCAATGTTTCTGTTTCATTTATGTTTGGGAAGAATGGCGGTTGTGAGAATTGTATTGGGTGCAAGTTTGGTGCCTCATATAGTAGGGTTTGAGATCCTATTTGCACCTGACAAGGGTGAAGTATGGTGATAATCCCCTGTGACTCTATTTTTGTTATAATAAATTGGTTAGCGCACTTCAGGTGTACCACCGTTGAATTTGTTAGTGAGAATATCCATGTGTTTGGTTAATTTAATTTAATTACTACGCTGCTTGGGGGCACCTGCGCTCGCAAATTGCATTTTGCAACTTCATTTAGAGGATTAAAAAGCAGTTTGACCACGCACTCCTTTGACGTTGTTGCCTTCGTCACAGGAATGCCTAGCCTTGCCACATAGGTATCTTCCTGGATGTTTTTATTAATTTTCCTCATTTTTTGAGCGTTTTCCGTTTTAATTAGTAGGAAATCTTGAGTCTGGAAGTGAGTAGCTACGTGTGAGTAAGGTATGTCTGGAACCAGCGAGTGTCCTTCATCAATTTGTATAGGAAATCTATGTATTTTGTTTAATTTAAATTTAGGTAATGTGAAAATAGGTATCTGTACTCTAATAACTAGTTTTTCCTGGAACAATACTGCTTTAGTTTCCGCTGTTTGCTGTATCAGCATTGGACAGTTCTGTGTTTCCGGGCAGGTTGTAATTGATTTATGGTATATTTCGAGCATTTTTTTCGGAGAAATCACTAACGGGTGTAGTTGACCATTCTGGCTTGTTACAACTATGTCTAGTAGGGCCTGTTGCCTAAATTGTAACTCTATTATTTGTAACGTCAGGCTATTTACTACCTCTTGACGCCACTGTCTTGCCAGTAGTTGGTCAGTTGAGTTTTGTATTTTACTAATCTGTAGCATTATTTGCTTTTGTCTCTCCTGGAGGGAGCTCATTGGTTTTTGGATGTATTGTAGTGTTGTTTTAATTACACTTATTTGCTGTCTTTCCAGCTCCGCTAGGGCCTGATTATTTCCTTCCAATTCCTCCAATCGACTATAGATCTCCCTTTCATTGGTACTATCCATGGTACCGAACAGGTAATGCATAGCATTTCCCATTCCGTCGAATATAGATCTCCTCGTCCGGTATCTGGGCACCACTTCTCTTATGGCTGTTGTCCTTCTTTTTTCCAACAATGAATGGATATATTTCTGTTGTACCAGGCATAGCTCCTCCGTTTGGTTATTACACAACTGGTATACCAAATGTTCTGCTTGTTCAGCCATTCGTGTCTGGTTATCCAATTCGGTCAAATCTATTTCCGTTAGGATACTCCATGTATTATGGTAGGCTAATAGATCTCCAATCTCTTCGAATAGTACTCCAGTATTGTTCAGCGAGGTTACGCTGTATGCTTCTGTTTGTTTTTGTCCCGTTATCAGCCGGAAACTGCACAAGAGTAGGATCAGGAATTCCATGGTCTGGGAAGAAGGAAGTATAATTTCGTAAGTAACATTACACTACAGATTGGGGTTTTTGTTATTATTTTTATTATTATTATTTTTTTTTTTTGTGTTCTTCAGACATTTTGCACTTCAGTTTCCCATTTCGGTAGTCAGTGATCTATTCGTAAAAGTGCTTTAAGCGGTTGTTATGGACGGTGACTATTCGCTTGCCTATTTTTATCGCCGTATTTACGGGACTTAGTATTTTGGTCACCGGATATGGTCCAACCCAGACTTGAGATAGCTTATTTTTTCTACTTTCGTTTTTAAGCAGTACCTTGTCTCCCAAATGAAAGGAAAGAGGTCGTATTGTTCTGTCATAGTAAGCCTTAGAGCGCTTTTTGCTAGCTAGAATATTTGTTCTTGCCAATGCATATGATTTCTGAAGCTTATACCTTAATAGGTGGTAGTAGCTTTCGTGATTATACACGGGTTCAGGTTCCCGTTTTAAGTTGGAAGGGACATCTGCGGTAAAGCCGTAAAGGCAGTCCATAGGAGTCAGTGTAGTACCCCCGTGTACACTGTTATTGTACACGAACGCAGCTGTTCATAGGTATTGATCCCATGTGTTAGGATTTTCATCTACGATGGTTCGCAAGTACTCTATAAGGGGTCTATGGGCTCGCTCCAGTGCTCCATTAGACTGGGGATGATAAGCTGAAGTTTGTAGCTTTTTTACCCTTAAGAGTTTACATACCTTTTTGAATAGTTCACTCAGGAAATTAGATCCCTGGTCGGTGACTATTCTTTTGGGGATACGATAGCGCGTGACGATTTCGTCGAAGAATACTTGTGCTACTGTAATTGCTTCCCCATTTGGTATGGCATACCAATCGACGAACTTAGTTAAGTTATCTTGAAATGTCAAGATATATTTGTTACCTGCGACGGTTTCCACCAAGGGACCCACAATATCCAGGTAAACCTTGTCAAATGGTTGCTCTGCTATGTCCGTAATTATCATTGGCATTCGGAATTGGGGAGACGCCTTCATCGTTTGGCACTTTGGGCACTTTTTAATATATTTCTTTATGTCGCTAAGCATGTGTTTCCACCACTACTTGCGCTTAATTCTCTTATAGGTTTTTATAACACCTTGATGGCCGCCAAAAGGAGAGTCATGGAAATCCTTTAAGATTGTCTGGACTTCCGTGGGGCTCGTAATTACCTCTGGTGCTCTACCTGTACTTATATTTGGTTCAAGCGTATTTGGGTTCTGTGTGTTTGCTTCTGCAGATAGGATTTCGTTTTGTTCCTCTGTTGTATGTTCTGTTAACTCCACCTTGGAGCCACTATTGTCTTCTTGAGCCTTTTGTCTTTGTGCTCGAGTCACTGCAAAGCAATGAGCGGATTTCTTTACTTTTTTCGGTCTCTCCGAGTTACCGTCCTCCACATCTGAGTCCATAGTGGAGTGGATGAGGGCTTTTACCGTTAAGGTATTGCCAAATTTGTCTTCGGCTAATGCTTGTGGGATGCGGCTTAAGGCATCTGCATTAGTATTGTAATTCCCGGGTTTATATTCGATACTGTAATCGAATTCGGAAAATTTGTGGTGAAATCTCACCAAACGGGAAGTAGGGTCTTTTACGTTAAAGACACCTTTGAGGGGCTTATGGTCAGTATAGACCGTGAACTTTCTACCTTGAAAATAGCACTTAAAATTTTTAGTTTCCCAGACTATCGCCAGTAACTCCTTCTCGATTGTGGAGTAGTTCCTTTCGGCCTTATTTAATGTTCGGCTTGCATAGGCAATAGGTTGGTCTTTGCCCACTTCTCCTTGGGAAAGCACAGCTCCTAATGCCTCACTACTGGCGTCCGTTGTCAGATTAAAAGGTTTTGAGAAGTCGGGATAAATCAAAAGAGGTGGTGTAACCAGAGAGTTTTTTATTGTTTGGAATGCTTCTTCGCATTTCTCGGTCCATGTGAATTTGACATCCTTTCGGAGTAAATTCGTTATTGGACGAACTATTTTAGAAAATTCCGGAATAAATTTCCTATAATAATTAGCAAGTCCTAGAAAAGATTGGACCTGCCTAACTGTTCTTGGAACAGGGAATGTTTGGACGCATGCCGTTTTATTTGGGTCTGGTAGTGCTCCTTCGCTAGAACATTTATGTCCTAGATACACAACTTCTCGTCTCAAAAACTGGCACTTCTCTAGCTGCAGTTTTAAGTTGTTTTCCCTCAATTTATTGAAGACTTTTCGTAGTTTGTCGTTGTGGTCGTTTAAGTTTTTTCCATAAACGACGATGTCGTCAAGATAAACAAAACACTCCAGGTCTTGTAAGCCTGTCAGAACAAAATTCATGAGACGCTGAAAAGTAGCTGGGGCTCCTTTGAGCCCAAATGGCATACGCTTGAACTCGTAGTGCCCATAGTTAGTGCTGAACGCTGTTTTCTGTCGATCTTTTTTGTTTACAAGGACCTGATGATAGCCATTGGCCAAATCGAGGGTGGTAAAATATCTTGCGTGACCTAATTGGTCGAGGATATCCTCGATTCGGGGCAGCGGAAATGCGTCGCCAATTGTTTTTTCGTTTAGTTTGCGAAAATCAACTACAACGCGCCACCTTTTTCGCCATCGGGTCCCGCTTTCTTGGGGACCACTACAAGCGGCGAATTCCACGGGCTTTTACTAAGTTGGGCTATATCGTTATCCAACATTTCTTTAAGTTGCTCGTTGATTACCTGTTTCTGTGTTTCTGGTAACCTGTAGGCTTTCTGGTTTATAGGCGCTTGGTCTTGTAACAAAGGAATATCATGCTTCATAGCGTCTGTATACGTGAGTTTATCGCCCTTTAAATAAAAAATGTCGTTGTACTCATAACAGAGTTTGGTTATTGACTCTTTCTCCGTAGAGGTCAGAGTTTCATCCAGTGTGAGCGCCTCCTTTAACTTAGTGAAACGTGTATCGCTGGAGGTAGCATCGGGATCGAGATTATCCGGAAATAAGTACTTTAAGTGTTGCAAGGCGACAATTTTTTCTGCATCTTGTACCTCTTTTGGTTCATTTATTATAGTGGCCTTGTTTGTTGCCTGATCCCGTGGCCTTGATTTAAAATGTTTAAACAAATAGCTCAACATCGATATGAAGAAGAACAAAATAGTTTGACCGCTTTCACTCTGCGTGGTTTGTTGTTTTGGAGAATTCACTGGTTCCAGTTGTTTAGCTTACTCATTTTTTCCTCTATATTGGTTCTGGGACTTGTAGGAATTCTTAGTACTAACTTTAGTGATCAGTGGAGTTAGTATAGTCTTTTCTTGAAGCTTTAAAAACTCGCACTCGTCAGTTTTGGGGTTCTTAGCCCTCTTGGTTAACTGACTTTTACGTTTTTCTGAAAATGTGACATTTTGAGTTTCCGTGTTATCCTTAGAGACTACTTTTTAGGTGTCATTTATTTGTGGCCCTCGAGGTTTGAGAACATCACTTATACCTTTCGATCCCTCTAATGGGATCACGTGAAAATCATTTATTGTCAATAGATTTAGAGACAAACTAGTAATGACCACCTGGGAACTGTTCACATTGATGATGCCAATTAACACTGTTTCTGTTCCAGAAGGGAGCAGGCTATTTGCCAGGAAGACTCCATCGCCTATCTCTTGGGACAGACAGAGCATTTCTTCCATTGTCTGCAACGGGATTCTGGCAAGGATTTGTGACCGCGCAGGTATGTAGATAGGTTCCTTTAAACCTACTACTAGCTGCCTAATGCCGTCAGTTAATTCGTTGCCCGGACAGCTTTTATTGCATTTTGTTGGCTCCGCGTGAGTCTGGCAGAGATTTTCTAATTCTTCCATCGTGGACATGTTGAGGAGGTGGCCAATTGGTAGGCTTCTCCACGTAGCCGTGTAGGCAATATTTGAAGGAGAGCTTCTTTTTCGTCTCCCACGAGACAACGGTCCACCTGTTTGCAACAGCCTAGAAAAGTTTGGAGTTCTTGGCTTAACTGAGGACCAAGCGCTCCAGAAAAAAGAGGAACCATCTGGGCAGCTAACTTTACCACTTTTTCGTAGTCGACCATTTTAGTATAGCTTGGTCCTTGTTTAACACAAAACGACTTTTCTGCACTGTTGTCTAGGCTGGAGTCCAGAAGGGATCCTCCTAGCCAATTCAAAGATGTTGCCGCCGCAGACAGCCCTTCGCTACTACTATCACTTATTTCACCAGTTATTTCACTTATATTTAAATTGGTAAATATATCTTGACTATTACTAAAATTGACAGGGCACGAGGTTTCTTTTAACTCCAGGAGCTCTCTTTTAAAAGTCTCTGTGTCCTCTCTAAATTTTTGGACTTGAGCAAGTCTTTGCCTGCGAGTTTGTGCTAGCTTCCTTTCTAACGCGTCACACTGTTAAATAGAGACTCCTGAAGCTCCTCGCGCTCTGTCTAACAAAGTTTTCAAATATATATCTAAACTTACTTGGGCCGGCTGGAACCCTGATAGTACGGTTCCACTTCGTAGTTGAACTCCTGCCGGTTTTGAAGTGTCCGGAAGCTCGTTCTGCTGCACAGTTGTCTGCTCTGACGATGTCGATGGATTTCCCTCTGGGTTGCTTTCTCTGAGCCGGGTCGGGTCGTCCCCTGAGTCGACCGGCAAGGAAGATTGTTGTGAAGAAGTTTCGTCGACAGTTGGGTTGTCTTCCGAGATGCAGGTCCTTGTTTAGGGGCACAGGGGGGCCTTTGGCCTACTTGCTTTATTCCCTGTGCTGATGTATTGTCCCAAAGGGGGGCTTTATGCCTTCTTGCCGATTCCCTTTTGATGTAGCCTGAAAGGGGGCTGTATGCCTTCTTCTAGTTCCTCCCAGACTAAACAGCTGAAATTCCTCTCTTGCAAGCGTGGGTGGTAGCTGATTTCCTTTTCGTCCTTCTGGGCAGGGATGAGGCCCGCTGGAGTCCCACGTTGGTGCTTTGCACTTAGTTGAGGGGGTGTCTGCTTAGTCTGTTGAGTAGAGGCAGTTATAGGTGCACTACCCCGAGCGTTGGAGGTAACCAAATCAAATGCCCCCGAAGCCAGACTCAGCTCCAGGTTAAAGGGTAAGGTTGTCTCGCCCAGCACTCAACTTTAGTCCTAAACCTCTTTCACTTTGTAGGAAATTCAAGGTTTTTCAAGCGCTTACTTTTATTTCAAAAAGGCTTCCTCGAATCCTACCGGCTGCGCCAAAATTGTTGTGTATCTCGGGGTTTTATGTAAACAGGAACAACAGATCCTCAAAATTATGCTTTTGATATATATTTATTTTCACTGTTTCCTCGTACAAAAATCACTTTGGAATCAAATTGTTTCGATCTCGACTTAATTGCTAGCTGTTTTATAATTGCCACCTTTCGAGACTGGATCGCGAATCGCCAGTCGCAATCAGCCAACTCCGTTTTATTGTTTTTTTTTTTTATTAGAAGCCGTAAGTCTCTTCCGTTTATCTTTTTTTTCGCCACTTGTAGGTAAATATCTATTATTCTTTTCACTCACTTTATTTTTTGGCTTTTTCACTTTGCCTCTGTTTAACTATTTTTCTCGACCTTTAAATTTTCAGGATTCAACTTTTGGATTCTGCTCTACTTTCTTATTTTACTCTATTCGCGCCCGTTGCTTTTATCCAACTGTAATTTTCGCCGATATCAGTTTGCGAAAAACTAACTTTTTCTTACTCATTAAAAAATGCTCACCCAGCAATTCAATTTTTCTACCAGGAACTTATCATTTTAGTGACTTTTCGTCCGCTTATTTATTTTTGCTTAATTCGCATTTTTTTTATTGAAAAATCCGTTTCCTCAGGCCATTCATCGTTTAATTTTCTTGACTTGTTTGTCAAAATGGTAATGGCCTGATAAGGTGTCATTTGACACCTACTTTATTTCAAGTCATTACCATTGGCCCGGCTTCTTCATCGTATCAGATTCTTATTTTTTGTTTTAAGAGGTAACCACTTTGTATGCGCACATGGGGCATACATTGTATGTTACCTCGAGAAGTTAGAAATCAAATACTTTGCATGCATACATATAGAATGTGCATACATTGTATTTGATTTCTAGAATTTTAGGCACGCAATACTCTGTGTGTACATATAGGATGTACGTGGTATTTTTTGTGGCAATTGATATTGCCGAAATTGCCTTTTCTTTAAGAGGCTTCTAATTCTCTTTTTTTTTTATACACTTATGTGTATTTTAAGTCCCTTTTTCTTATTTATATGCACTTTTTGGTTTACAACAGTATGACAAATGCACTAATCTTTCTACATCTGCCTGCAGTTGTTGTAGTGATTCGCCATGTTTTTGAATCCTGTTGCGCAACTGTAGGAGATATACTTGCTGCATGTGCTCATCTCCGTAACGTAATTCTATCGCCTGTACTAATGAAGATTAATTACGTTAATTTTCAATCGGTACAGTTTGTAAGAATTCTGACGCAGGACCTCGAAGTGCTAACACCAGAGCTATAGCTTTGTCTTCATCATTCCATCCATTTACCTCTGAAGCTGCCTCGAATTGTCTCTTGAAGATATGCCACGAATTTTGTCCATCAAATATGGAAGGTTTCATTCTACCTGCACCGGATATTTCAGTTGCTACGCTTAGAGGCTGTCGATGCTTTATTCTTTCCAGATCTGATTTAAAACTGTCAAGCTGCTCGGTGACTTTTTGCTGAGCTTCCGCCACTTCCTGCTCGATTCCTTCAATTTTCAAATTTTGTTCGTCTAATGAGTTTTTCAGGAAAGTCTTCTGTTCCTCCAAACGAGTTTCTAGACAATTCTCCAGAGAGATCTTTTGTTCGTCCAAACGGGTTTCCAGAGATTTCTTTTGTTCCTCAAAATCAATCTTTTGTTCATCAAAACGGGCTTCCATAGATTTCTTTTGTTCCTCGAGAGAATTCTTTTGTTCGTCGAGAGAACTCTTTTGTTCGACCATAGATTTCTTCTGTTCATCTAAACGTGATTCCAGAGAATTCTTTTGTTCCTCGAGAGAATTCTTTTGTTCATCAGAACGGGCTTCCATAGATTGCTTTTGTTCCTCAAGAGAATTCTCTTGTTCGTCCATAGATTTCTTCTGCTCATCTAAATGGGACTCCAGAGATCCCTTTTGTTTCTCTAAAGAATTGCTTGTTTCCTCAAAAGCATTTTTCATCTGCAGAGCTAATGAAAGCTCCAATTTACTCATTAAAGTGCCCAAAACTTGTTCCATGTTCATCGCAGACTTTTCTTCCGCTTCAGTTTCTTCCAAGTTATCTTCGAAAGCAAATGTCTCAGGATTCTGCCCTTCTCCTATCAAAGCTTATCTCAGTCGCTCGACGAGAACATTCTTTGGACCTGTCGCTTGCAACGACCGGTTTCCTAACTCCACTTTCAAACCTGTATCCGAAGCTCCTCCAGTTTGCGCCCCATTACTTTAATAATTCTCTTACAGAAGAATATAAACTATTTTCCAGAACTTTCACAATTTAACACAATTTCTCAAAATTAATCACACTTTGAATTTTTAAGTCAATTGCCACCACTTTATTTCGCGAATTTATCCCACTTCTGACACCAGTTGTTGCGACCGTGGCCTTTGGTTCGTTATTTAAAACACAATATTAAATAATTAATATATAAGTTCTTTATTACACTTAAATCATATAAAGTTCACAAACATTCATTTAATCAACTCAACTCTAATTATCGCTAACACTGTACTTTCAATTATCGCAATCTAATTACACTCTTTCGCTTCTTTATTACTTTCGCTTGTTAACACTGCAACGTTTAAGACAAGACTTTTTTTCTGGCGATGACAACTGTTATATTTATACCCTAGAAACTCTCCGGATTATTCTGGAGTGTTCTATTCCAAAAGCTTCTTGACTATTCTATTTGTTCTATTCCTGAACTTTCCTGTAATAATAATCGATTCTCCGAACCTGAAGTGGCTTACTCTCCATTGCCAGTAGATGTCACCAGTTGTCTCTTTCTATTGCACGTAACAATATATTTGAGGAATTAAAATATGAAGTCGTGCTTAAAATGCCATCTTCTTCCAATTTCCTTAGTAAGGGTTTCACCAAAGCAGGCAAGAATTTACCTATTTTTCGAGACTCCAATTTCAATTGTAGATCATATACTACGTTTGTTGACTCAATCATATTTCTGTCATCTCTCTCAAGTGTTTTGATTGAATCTTGAAATAAGCATAAATTTGCTTGAATAATTAAAAGCCACAGTTCTGTGGTTGGATCTTCAAAAAATTGTTTTAGTTTTTGTGGGCAGTGATCTTCTGATAAAAAGAACGACTTTAATGAAGGATATATTTGTAAAACTCTATTTAGGGCGGGCATTAAAGTTAACCATCTTACAGATAAGTGTCCTAGAATTTTTTGGTATTCTTGTCCCACAAATTCATAAAATTCTTTCAGTCTTGTTACTCTAACTGTATATACATATATGAAAATAACCAAAAACATTTGTTAAAAAAACCTCTACATCAAATGGTATAGAATTCACTGCAGTGTGTGCGCTGTTATGAATAATATGAGCCACACAGCCTAGTCCTATAATTGTTTTACCCAGATTGGACTTAACTTTTGTGAAAACATTTTCTTGTCCTCTTCTTTTTAATCCCCCGAAAATAGAGTTAGTGTTGTCTGCAGAAATTGCAACTAATTTACTTTGTAAATTGCACTTTTCAATAATTTGGATGACTTTAGTGGAAACAATAGCAGAAGTTTCCCCAGGAATATCGATCAAAACTATAAGCTTATTTTTAATTCCGGAATCATCGCCATTTAATTTAAAGTAACGTACAAGGACGGGTAATAATTTTATTTCATTATGATTTAATGTGTCTATAGACAAAGACACATAATCAGCATCATGTAAGTCATTTAGTAGTTCTTCATGGGCCCAAGGGGCAAAAATAGTTGTGATAAGAGCTTCACACTTGGTTCTGGCACAAGTGAATTTTCTTTCGTAAAATTTTTTAATTAAAGAACTTGTACAATCCATTGAACGAAAGCTCTGATTGTGAGAAACTGTATGGAATGCAAAAGTACCTTCTTGAATTGCTACCATGAATTCAACTTTTGCAGGCTCAATTTTTTTTGAAGTAATTTGAGACATAACTTGATGTTGCTTGTGCTGCTAAAGCTGTTTTGTGTTTTTTAGTTTCTTCATGCTCTAGAATAGAAGATCTTCCTCCACTAGCAATAGAAAATGTGCTACTGCAAATTGTAGAATAAACGGATGAACAGGGTAAATTTTTCGCAGGCTGTAAATATGGAAAGTTGTGTGCTAATACATTTGTTAGAAAACACTTTCGCTTCTGCTTGCGTTTTTCATTTGCCATATTAATAAGAAAAGCTGGCAAATTTAAAAACTTATCACTTACTTTAATTACAGTGATACTAGTTTTTTTTAAATACCTTAATTTTGATTTATGTCCGCTGAAAATGCTGCTAAGTTTAACAGAATACAAAATTTGGAAGTGAACTGTCAAATAAATGTCAGAAGAAAATAAAAATTCAAGAGAGTGTTTATTTCCCTCAACATTCATCAAATTAGATTCCGTTCACTCACACCCTGTGCTCCAAATTCATCATTGCAAAAATTCGGAATCGGTATGTTCGGTGGTGCTTTTTAAACAAAGTATCTTAAAATTGTTAATGTGATGGTAGTAATTTAAGCAGTTATTTTCGGGGACAGTACCGATGCCCGGGGACATTGCCGGGGACAATATTTTTCCCAGGACAAGTTTTGTAATTCGGGGACTGTCCCCGGAAAACGGGGACGTCTGGTCACCCAGATGAGACAACATTTTGTTGCGGTGTTTGCATAGATTGCTGTTGGCTGCCTTGTTGTTGTAATGTGTGGCTTGTTGTTGCGTTTGTTGAATTTGTTGTGGACTGGACTGGTTGATAAAATGATATTTGGATTTTGTTGTGTGTGTTGGCTTTGTAAAATTTGCTCCAGCTGTTGAGGATTCCATTGATTTAACTGTTGTTGACTAATAATTAGTTTTGTCTGGTATTGCGCTGGCGGTTTATTTGTTGTTTGTGACCCAGCGCTTATCTGTGGCGTGGATTCAACGTAATTTGAAATTTGACTGCTCTTTTTGCCGGAAGCAGTGCTTTGATTGGGACCACTTCAACAGAGTCACGGAGACGTGGTAGATAGGCCTAAATCAAAATTTTAACATATTGTAAAAAAAATTTACTTTGAAATATTGTAAAGAACTTACCAATAGAATCGGCTATGATATGATATGATCGAAGAATACACTGGAATCTAGCACAATTTTAGTTCATCTTATGTATCATTATTTCATCTTATGTATCTGAATAAAAAATAAAAATTTAATCGGGTTTACAAAATGAAATATATGTATTTTAATTTATTACCTTCTATGCGCTGCTAAGTCCATAAAGTTGGTGAAAACATTGGCGTTGTTACAACAGCGATAAGCGTCATTCTGCCATGGCGAAACGATTCCAAACTGCCGTCGATTGGAGTTTTTTAGAAGAGAAGTGGGAATAAAAAACTGAAAATCTTTAGAATTTAATAAAAAATATTTATAATTTTTATTTTAAACTACTTACTTACCACATCTTAACTTGCGGTGTCTACATTTTATGGAGAATAAAAGAAATTTAAGAGCGATTCTAAATCAAATCATAAATACAAGAGAAAAAAAACAACCGCCTCATCCGGGGTTTTGAAACCGGAAGCTTCCCATTCTATTGTTCCTCTCCACTGTCGTATTCGACGTCATCCAAATTTTCTCCCACCTGAAAAGTTTAACAATTAAAGAAACAAATTGAAAAAGCAACAGCAAAAAAATTTGGCAACGGAGTCAAACAGACTTTTCTACTGCACTAAATTTTTTATTCAAAGTATAAGGATATGTAAAAGTGAAAACAAATTCCTTACCGCAAGTTGGACTGCCCTCGTTGTGTCGGTGTAGGGACTGTATGCAATCCCTGCACCCTTCAAAAACTCTATTGTGGGATCCAGTCCATTTCTCTTGCAAAAATTTATGAATGAAAATTTGGAAAGGTAGCCCAAAAGAAGTCTTTTTTGCGGTTATAAATAGGCAGTCGGCATTTGATGTGCCGCCAGAGACCCTCAATCTGATTAGTATGTGCTCCCGTTTATGGGTCCTAATAATTAACCGAATGGTTAACTGTAAAGTGTTGGAACATGGTTTCGTCCAACTCTTGATATGCCTTCCAACAATCACTAATGATTGTTGTGCCTGGAAGAATCCAGGCTTCAATCAGAGGCTTAATTGTGGCAGCATCACGACGTTCCACGAGAACCAAAAAGAAATCTCAAGTTTCCCTGCAGACACCACCAACCACCCCACTGCCCACAAGAACTCAACACAATGACACTTGCTGAACTTCCTCCTCCCAAACTTCGACTCATCAATCTTTACAGTCTTGTTCTGTCCCCCTGAAACAAATGCGTATTAACACTCTCCCCAAAATGGCAGAAAATCAAATTAAATTACCAATAGGCTTTCCTTCCCGGAAGCAATAGTCCATTGCAACTTCTCTACAAAAAGAGTTCCAATTCACGGCAGTCCTCTCTATACTGGCATGAATCTGGATCACCTTTAACTCGACGTTCTGCCACCATCGGTTTACAAATATCATTATCTGGAAAATGGAAAAAAAAACTCAGTGAGAGCTCAACGAAAGCTTTAACAATTAAATCATCTTACCTGCTCAATGGTTAGCCTAGATTTGCCGAAGAAGGTGTTAGTTCGCATACTCTGGCGCTTATCGCATATAACTTTTTTTTTGCCTTCTTTTAGAAACTTTCTTGTAGCAACGCCAATAATAACCATCCTCAAAATTGTAACCTCCGTCTTTCAACAATTTGAGAGTACCACCAAAATCTGAGCATTTCAGCACCCCTTCTTTAGCGAATACTCCCAATTCTTATAGTTTTTCCAAAGCTTTCTTTTTGTCCATGCAAAGGACTACAGTGTCTTTAATATTCATAACCGACATATTGACCTATGGAGTTGAAAAATGAAAAATTAAATTGCTTCATAGTCAGTCAACATTCCGCGATCGGGCGATAAGCAATAAAATCGAGCTCAACGCCGACGATTATGTACGAAATAAGATTTATTCCATTGACCTCCAGTCCCACCGTAATGTATAAGTAATGCACAGGCATTATTGCACCTAAAAAATTCGACTGGAATATTCTACCATCAGTGTAGAATCTTCGTACAACATTTTATACATTAAATATATAGTGAAAATGAAAATTTTTATGGCAAGCCTGCGAGGGAGTTGGCCGATTGGTCCCATTTGCGAACTTAACACTAAAATACCAAAAGGTGTCCAATGACACCTTTTGATCGAAATAGATACAACCGCAGCAGAAATAGTGTTAAATTTGCTTTTTTTAAAGTCCGTGCGCAAAATTTTAGCTGTCTAAGTTCACGCGTTCTTGAGTTATTGTGAGGACGGACGAATGCATAGACAGACAGACAAAATAACGTTCCTTTTAATCAAGACAATCAACTTTCCACATTAATTTAACCGCAATTGTTCCCAACAAAATTGGAATCCATTGAAACTAGTTGGACCAAAAATATTGCTATGTGCAGTGCAGTTAACTGACATATATTTAATGCAACTCAGGTCTCCAGGAATCAAATTATTGCATTTAAGAGAAATTACGGGTTAATGGACTAATGAATCTACCCATATTTTAATATCACCTACTTAAAATTTACATTAAGTTTATGTATCGAAAAATAATTGAATTTTCGAGGGAAGATCCTTTAAGTATCCGAAACATTTCAACATATTTCGGTAAAATACAGTATAGTTTATTTCCTTCATAAAAATGCATTTTTCTTGAATATATTATTATATTTGTGTGACTCAGTTAAAGTTAGCTTAATAATGTAAAGCCGTGACCACGGTCAAGAAATGTAAACAACAATCGAAACGAAAAATAATTAAAAACAAACAAAGTTTGCTCGACCTCAAGAAGAATTTTCAGCGCAAGTAAATTCCGCTAAGCAAGCATAATTCCTAATTGATAAAATATTCATACCTGAGATCATTGCTTTATAATATCGATACACTGTGACTCATTCAGAAATTGTGTGATCAGAACTGCTGACACTACAATTTCTAATTTTTAATATTAAGTTTTGCAATTTTGCAATAATCCCCCCTTTAGAATTATAAAGAAACACTGATTTCTTTGTAATCATTTTATTTAAATAAGCAGCTATTGTTCAATAAAAATTAGAATTAATCTGACTATCGAAAGGTGTCTGTTTATTTCTCAAAACTAAACATCGGCATACTCTGTCATCATACTATTACAGTGGCATACTCTGCCTTAGCATAAATCAACATCGGCATACTCTGCCATAACATCAGCAGATTGGCACACGCAGGGCGTGTATCTTTATTCTGCTGAGAGTACTCCGAGCGCTCCGAACGTTCTAAAAAATCTGTTCGATCTACGGAGCGGAAAAAAGATACACGCCCCCAGCCATAAAGATGACCAGCATCCTCGGAGAAATAAAATAAACTGCAGCGGCTCCTTAGCCATACAAAACCGTAAGTTTGGCAGCTCTCTGCCGGTATAATATAAATCTGATACATAAACTCAAAAAATTAAATTCATCATGAACAGCGCTCAGGAGCTCCGTTAACCAAACATATTATTATTACAATAATAAGTTAAGAAGCAGGCGAGATTCTCGAGTGTTTTACATTTAAAATGTACACGGCAAGAAAAGGAAGGAAGAAAGAAAAAAAGAAAAAAAAATCAAACTCTCTTTAAAACTTTAAAGCCAAGCACACACCGACGTGGTGACGATAGCGGTAGAGGTAGTGGTGATGATGGGGGTGGTGTAGTGAATGTAAGCACACACCGACGCAGTGGCACGGTTGACGAAACATACACAAAATGAAGTTAGTTTTGAAGAAAAAAAATGCTAATATTCCGGTATTCTAGACTAGACAAGTCATACAGAATTTTGCTTAATTTTACTATTGAAATAAATTCTTCACTCATTGCGATGACTGCACTGTTTCAACTGAAATGAATTTCGCTATCGCGGTAGCGGTGAGAATGCAACAAAATAACTTTTAATTTTATGCGGGGTGTCCAAACCATTTTGCTCTACCATAATTATTTCGGTGCGTTACAAACGGAATGACAAACTTAGTATACCCCATAGATTTCATCTAGGGTATAAAAAGCTAGAATTGGACTAAGACCAATTCTTATAATACCCTAGATGAATGCCCGTATGTAATTTCGTATGGTCACCTGTGTGTGCAAGTTTTTTTTTAAAGTGGTTTCTCGCTTAATATTTCTAAAACAGTTCGTAAGTAAAAATGCTTATGACCAATTTCATAGGATTTCATATACTGATTTCATATATCAACGTAAGATTGGAGACTTACAACAAAGCAAGAACACAGAATTTTTTAATATACAGGGTGTTTCCCACTCATTGTACGCAGAACTTCATGGCCTTTTCAACGACTGCTCAACCAGCCCCACACTCCTCTCCCATCAAGAATTATGGTTGTCTAAACTAAAAATTTCGGATGTTGTTATATTTTTTTTACTTTGACCTCTATTATTTTTGCAAGAAGGTCGTTAACATAACTTTTTTTTTATAAAAACTGTAGACTGTAGACTCTCCTCTTTAATTCGACTTAGTACACCCTATGTGCTATCTGCAGCCGTTAAGAAGTTATTAGCTGTTAACCTATAACCTATTTTCAAACCAATTCTCAACTATAATAATATGTAAAAAGAGTCTGTTAATAGATTTAAAGTATTCTTAATACTAATAAATATTATTCTATTCTATACAAGAATAACTATCATTACCTGATAATTATAAAACACAAACCACTTAATCTCAAATTGTTCCGAACTGAAAACTTAAATGCTTTAGATATAGCTCAAAAAACATTTTAAATAAGCACACCGATTGAATTTGCCAACATAAATCAACCAAGAAACTTGCGAGAGAGATTATAACGGATAACCCCAGCCTCAACGTTGACAGTTTTGTAGAATATATGAGATTAGGTTATCTAGAACACAAAGGCAAAGTTGGTGAGGCCGGCCAGGTTGAGGTTGAACTCTAGTAGGTGGGTGGTCTACTTTATTCGTCAAATTAAAGAGTTTGTCGAGATATTAAATATAAATTGAAGGAAGGTTATTAGAATTGTATTCCACATTGCACTAACTCCACTTTCTTACACTTCGAAAAAAGAGAGCAGCCTGCTGACCGTCCCGCAGGCAACATCCACAGTCTTCTTGCCTTGTCTTACTGCAGGAGTTTTTCATATAAAAGTTGCTTGTATTTTGTTCAAACGCACTATAATTTCCAAAAATTTGTTCTACATGCCATTTTTTTTAATTATTAGAAAGAAAACAAATTTGGCTGCAAATTGCTTTAACTTCAATTTGCTGTGGGAGCGACAGTTTTGGGCCTTAGGACCTGTTTAAAATGAAATTTTAGTTATTCCTCCATGAGAGTGAGCTCTTACTGCATGCTGTCCCGGCACGTTAAGGCCTTTTAATGTGTCGGTGGCTTCGGCGACTTCATGGCGTTTATTATATTCCGGGGGTTACGGCAAGTACGTTTACATGAATACTTGACTTGAAATCCACTTGAAGTTCAGGTAGGGCGGTTGAATGAATTAATTCCAACTACTTAAGTTGAAATTTTCTTGAATTTAATTTTCCAATTATCTAAGTTGAAATTTACACGTTGAATGAGCGTTTTCATGATATTTGGATTACTTCAAGCATACTTCAAGCATTCATCTAAACATACTGGTATATAGAAGACAAAATTCCCACTAAAATTTTGACACATTGCAGCTCTTAGCCTGTGACGTAATTCTCTGACTAATATTTGTACTTTTTTATAGGAAAGACAGACAGACAGAGAGAGGAGGAGAATATTATGTTCTATGTGCCACAGTATATTTATACAGTAGCCCAGCTTAGAACAAACTATTGAAAAGTGAATTTGAGAATTTTAATTACAAAAAAAAACCTCAAAATTTTTCCCATAAGAGGGAACTATTAAGTAGGATACGGAAGTAAATGAACAAGCAGTAGCTAGTTGCACAATGGTTGGGAGAAGTATTAGTTTTATGTAAGTACACATCTCAGCACCAGTCTGCAAATGTATTGTTCCATTACCAAACAGCTGTTTGATTGGAAAGTGGTGTTCGTTCCATGGACAGTGTAACAGGCAAAATGGCTGTAATAATGTTTGTGACAGTTTGATAGGTGTACCAAGCCGAATGGCACGGGAAGTGGAACAAATTGTTTTTAGCTTTTTTTTTCTTGCAGAAATAGTTTGGATTGTCATTTTGTTTCTTTTACTTTAGATTTACATAGGAACCTTTGTATTAGAAACTGACTAGTGTGTTAGTTAAGACTGTTGAAAGAGAAAGTATAGCCTCTTTACAGAAGCATCATACTCGCTTGACAATTTTGACAAAGCTGGGCTACTGTATGAATAAACTGTGCCTATACATTTCACAATATTACGTCACCTAATAGGGGAACATTGTTCGTAATGGGAATAGCTTGTATTCTATATACCTTGAGTAAACACTATCTTTACCTTATTCTTCCGGTGATTGCATATACAGCCAACATAAAAACATTTGATGTTGGTATAGCTCCAACTCTGTCTACTATAGCGCGAAAGAGAAAACTGTAAAACTTGTGCCATTCTTTCCTATAGGAAAATGACAACACGCTCAGTCCATTATTATAAGTCAGTGTTCCAACCCGAATTTAAATTTGACACCAGGGGGTGATTTTGATCTTTTTGTCGTAGCTTAGTCCGGTGACACACGATAATACACACGCGATACACCGTACTAAAAACTCGTTTTCTTAGCACAATTTTAGAACATTTTCATGTATACCTCAGGAACGTGTATCAACCGTGTATAAACTACGTGTACCATATGCTGATACACACTCGACACATAAACCGGTTTTACGTCATGTCTAATCTCGAGTGTGTTTCATCGTGTGTCATGGGACTGAGGCCTATATTTTGACATTTAACCTAAAATTTGTCGTACTTTCATATTCACCACATTCATTTTAATTTATCCTTTTTATCAACCACAAAATAAACTAAAACGAATTTACAATGAATTAATGTCAGAATGCACGCCTAAGTACAACAAATTAGTCAACTGCCCCCGAGGTTGTGACAAACATTTTATACTGTGATAAATAAATATTCTACACGTAATTAGAGCAATACAAGTGCTTCAATTCGAAATAATATTTTAGATTTGTCATGTGAAGTGTCATTTAAAGTTCATTATACGTAATACAAGGCTTGTTGAGCTGAATAAAGAACACAAAAATCAATAGAAATGTTCATTTCATTTAGGCGAATATTTTGACATTAAAGTACGATAAAAGACCAGAATCGCCATCCAGAAGGTAGCTCGCTTGGTTCCCTTGATGTCTTATCATTTTGCATGCACGTTCATTAAAAAAATTTCATTGGTTCTTCCCACACGAGAAGTTTTTAAGGAAGGATGCAATTTCCTCCCCCGAATACTTCTCACCATAAAAAAGCTGCCTAGAAACTTCCGCATGTGGGCTATGGCATTGTGACGTAGTTTCGTGTGTGAGTTGGTAAATGATGTAATGCAAATGATCCCAGAAAACCTTTTGCCGGTATAAATATATTAATTTCTTTTCCACCATCTTGGAAACTGTATAATGCCAAATTATCATGATTTTTAATTATGCAAGCTCGTTGCAAGCTGTCAGACACTGACACAGGCTCTTAGATTTGTGGCCTGTAGATAAATTGTCGAACGTAAAATAATAACAATAATATATATATATTTTTTTATGTAAATAAGCTCTTCATTTGTTGGCTCTCTGGCTATTTTCAACATTCCTTAAATATAAAAGGCAAAAGGCTATAAAGAGGTACGTAAAAACAGCAGAAAAGACATTAGCTAACCTAAAAAATCACAAAAATAAAAGTCAATAGGGACAACACAACAAAAACTAGACACTAACAGGAAAAAGAATAAAACGATAACACTATGTTCTCAAAAGAGACAATATAAACGGATACAAAAATTTTGAAAAAGACCTAGAAGATAGAAAACAATAAGTTTACATACCAATTTTGACAATTGGGTAAGTGGCAGTTCCAAGAATTCCCAAATTTCCAAAATAATCTAATAAAACTATTTACATAAACGAGCGAATTTTCAACAAAAATTTTTGTAATTTAGCACCGAGACTGAAACCGAATTAAAAATAAATGACCGAACGAACGAAGAATTTACGCGATACCGTTATAGAGTCCCGCGAGGGCAGCCTGTAGTATAATAGACCTCTACAAACTGCCCTCATCATCCCTCTAGCTTAGCATCTCAACAAGGTGCTTGTCCTTCCCACAGCACGTGCAACGATTCCTAAGCGGAGAGAAGCCCCGAGGACTAGTGTTGCAAATGCTGTGCCCTGTTATCACCAGCGAAAGACAAGAACTCCGTTCTGCACCGACGATAGTGGTTGCCATGTGCAGTAGAATGTGTCTGTGCTTGTTGCCAGATATTCAAGACGTAAACGTCTCTTCAATCTGTCAACGAAGTGGCGCTTAAGTGCGTTGTGGGTCAGTGTTCTGATTCCCATCTTCGACTCTCATGTAGTACAGGTGAATTGTAGATTTGGCCAATGTCAACACAAAGCTAATCAAACAATTCACTCGACTACAGACCCTTGGTCCCCATAGAAACGATGTCCTAGTAATGCCGAAATTCAGCTGGATCAACTGACACATACCGCGCAAGAGATCCATTGGACCTTGCAAAGCGGGACAAGTGAAGAACTTGTGAAACAGGGTGCCTTCACCAGCACAAACTGTGCAAATCCTCTGAACACCCCCGGTCAATATGTGACAATTGATTAGGATGCACAAGACTGTGATGCAACAATTTGAATGCTACATCAGCGTCTTTGTAATTAGAAGGATAACTGCATACTACTCTGCAAGCTATCCCTCCCGTCACGCCCATATTCACCCCGAGGTGTGTTCGCCATCTGTTGTATCCTGTATACTCCGGAGGTCTTATTGACATAAGCACGTCACGGAACACACGTGTTGTACGTGTGCTGAAAGGTGTGTGAGGTGGTCTGTTCAGAACTAAAGCATCTTCCAACTTAGTGCCAGGGTCACTGGTCCCGAGTTGGCGAAATCTCTCCCGCGCAGAAGCAGCCAGGTCGTGTAGTTGTGGAATGGTAATGCTTATTCGACAGTTTCCAGAGATATCAATAATATCTCCGAGAACCGTCTGTTCTGCCCAATGAACAACTAAAAAAAAAAATATAAATAATGATGTGGACTGTAAATAAGAACGCCGGGGAATATTTTATAGTCAGTGGTTTATTGGACACACGTAAAACTTATGTACAAATTACAACTAGAACTAAAATTAGCAAAATTCAATTTCACTTCAATTATTTTAACAACGACACTTAAGAACTAAACTTCAATTGATTTAATAAAATCGCTTACTCACTACACAATAATAATATTAATTTCAACACAATACTGTCAAAACTGAGATAACTTTGACCAATGGCAATATATATGTATATATATCTAAATAAGTAAATATATTAATCAATGTAAACTATAATATATGATTAAGCAAAAAATGGACTCACCAATATAAAACTATGGAATCGACTTTATGGCGTTGGTGATTAAATAGTTAATGATTATCTTGTTCTCGTCGTTCCCGTAACAAGATACTTTACTTCAGTCGAGACCCAAAGCAAAGGTGTATTAGTCGTGTCTATTCTAGTCGGTACCCAGAATAAATATCTTTATCTCAGTCGACACCCAAGATAAAGGTTTGAGATTAGTGAGTGTTATTCTAGTCGCTACCCGGAATAACGATCTTTATCTCAGTCGAGACCCAAGATAAAGGTTTGAGGTAGTCTGTGTTATTCTAGTCGCTACCCAGAATAAATATCTGTATCTCAGTCGCTACCCAAGATAAAGTTGTTATGTTAGTAGAATTTATTCCAGTCGAGACCCAGAATAAATATCTTTATCCCAGTCGTTACCCAAAATAAAGTTGTTGAGTTAGTACGATTTATTCCAGTCAAGACCAGAATAAATATCTTTATCTCAGTCGCTACCCAAGACAAAGTTGTTGAGTTAGTAAGATTTATTCCAGTCGAGACCCAGAATAAATATCTTTATCTCAGTCGCTACCCAAGACAAAGTTATTGAGTTAATAATTATATTATATTTCACTAGCCAAGTCGAGTTCCAAATGTTGCGCAATCTATGAAAAGTGGATGCGAAAAGAGAAAGATTTCAGTTAGCCTGCGACTTATATTGCCTTTGATTTGCGCACGGCACCAACAAATTATTTTACCTTGCGCGTAGCAACCAAAGTACATTGACCTTATCAGCTGAGCCTAGGTAGCAACAGAAAAATCCGTTGACCTAAACAGCTGTGCGTAGGTCAGACGAGTGCATTGACCTTAGCAGCTGCACTTAGTACTTAGTAAGTACAACATATGAACTCTTAACGATGAGAAATAATATCACATACCTATATATACATATATAATGTGGCCATTTCCAAACTGTTTTCAGGTCTTAAATCATTTTATATTATTTTTGCTAAATTATCATCGGCTAACAATAATAATAGAAATATATGATTGTCGATGTGGAATTCATTAAATTGTTTCTGTGGAACGAGTCTCTAGTTTGTAAGTGTGGGTTCTTTCGCTGGCGCTCTGATATTGCCTGCTCTGCGGGAGTCCTGCATTACCGACTAACTTATTGAGAGAGGGGAACATGTCATCTGACGTTTGTCAAGTATTTTGTTGATCATCGCATTGGCTGCTGGTATTCCTGTTCGGGAATAAAACATCTTATTAGGTATGTTTCATGTTTTATAATAATTTAAATCGGGATTCTTTGTAGTTCTTTGACCTTTTTCTTTTCAGCATACGTCTGAAAAGAATCAAGTGGCAAAACCATGATACACCTCATCGTGGGAGTTCGAGTTTGAACATACTGCCCCCATTGAAAGATCGAAGGTTTTGTTTTGCTTCAATCTTTCAATAAGAAAATGGGGTTGGGAGATTGTTATTATTATATTATTTTTTTTTTTTTTAAATAAATAAATGTTATCTTACCAGTGGGGTTATCATTCTTACTGTCTATGTATGGCCCATTCATCCTCTTCCGTATTCATAAGTGCCCTTTTGAGAAGAACTTTACGTATGAATATAGTCGTGGTGGCTAATGCGAAGCATCACCATCGTCCTCAAGATCCAGGTTCGGGTCCAGTCCAACTATACAAAAAAAAAAATTTTTTTTTTTTACTTGTGGCCTTGAATGAAGATTGACTTTTGTTTGAAAGCAATTGATAGGAGTATACTTCCTTTTCCAGCTGGCTCGTGCCTATATATGTCTCATTAAAATTTTTATTTAATTTGCGTGCTAGAAGACAGAAATGATAGCAACGATCTGGACATTCGCATAATTGGTATTATGTTGTCTAGGAGAAAAGAACGATAGCAACGCCCTGAACTTTGCAGAATTATTGTTATGCCGCATATATAGATGAAAAGGGTGGAGTTAAATAAAAAACAATAGATTTTATTGAATGAGTTTTATTTTTCCATCCGCTAACAACTTGATTTTTATCTTGGTTCCGTTGCTAGTGGTAAAACGCTGCCTTCGCTTTTTTAATTTCTTCAACGTTTCATAGGTGTATACATACATACTACCCTCATGCAAAAATCAGAAAAACCCAACATAAAGAAAAACCCAAGAGAAGCAATAAAAAATTACATCACTTAAACAGCAGTGAAAATATCTAAAATTACTTCACTTTAACAGCCGCGAAAAATATCCAAGAATTGCATCACTATAACACTTCCGCCTAAGCATTCAAAATCATAAACACAATATGAGCAATTCATTCTTATCTTCTTTTGCCGGCATCAATAAACAAATATTACGTAATAAAAACATTTCTCTTCGTTGCATGAAGTAACACATTCTGTGACAATGAATAGTATTTGCACATGGGTCAACAATTCTTGTAAACGATTTGTATTGCGATTGCATGATTGCTTTGACTGATGCAATTCATAATTTTGTTAGGTATGTAGTAATAAAATTGTAACTTTAAAAATTATGTAGGTAAGTTAAGCAATTTAAGAATTTTCCCATACCTTACACATGGGGTCAATTATATAAAAAGCAGAACATTTCTTAAATAAAGGCATTCTTTCTCGAGACAGGAAAAGAAGTAGTTTTCTTTAACTAACTCACCTCGCGCTCTAAGTTGGCAGTACAAGTTATACTTGAACGCCTATAATTACTCCGGTAACCATAGCTGGCCATTGGCTTAGCTTCCGGAAAGTTTTCAGCTGCTGATTAGAAGACATCTCTGGACATGGCGACCCTGCCTCCCGAACTAATCACAATTCTGAAGCAAGACCCTAGAGCTGGACCCAGACCGATATCCATTGAGGAATACCGCAATAGGAAAACCGAGCAGCAGCCCCAGCAGAAGATAGCAAATAATATCAAAAAAAAGAAGAAGAAAAGAGCCGGAAAGCTGGTGAAGCACAGACGAGAGATAGCAGAACTACACAGACTCACCACCCTAGCCGTTACCAAGGTTGAGAAGAACGCGTTCTTGGATGACATACGTTTAAAGAAGCAGCAGTACTGGATTGCAAAGAAGAAAGCGCCACATAATCTACATCCGGAATTCAACACGAATAATGGGCGGAAAGGAATCCAAGAATAAAGAAGCCACCGCAAATCAGGACGCAGCAGCCTCATCATCAGGAAATTCATTTTTGACTGCGACAGATGTGAAAATTTTATTAGGATTAATAATAGCTTTGATTTTAGTAATGATATTGTATAAATACATTAAAAATAAATTCATAAATAAAGTAAAGAAGGAAGCTAGTAAATTAGTAGTAACAGTATAAGAAAGATTTATGTAAAATTTTATTTAAATAAACAAAGAGAAAAAGAGAAAAATATGGCTTTGATAAAAGATGCAGAACCTCAAGACTTTAATTAAGGAATTAGAAAAGATTCTAGAAAATTTCAAGAAAAATCCGAAGAGAATTTATTCTGCGGGGTATATACTGGTAAAAAGGAATTTACAGACAGTTTAAAGACAAGGTTTCTTGAGGAATATAATCAATTAAAAACAGAGCAGAAACAAATCAATGGCAAATTATTAGATAAATTTAAAGCCATATATGAAGAGATAAATAAATATATTAGCATAAAAACAAAGCAGATTCAAGAGCTATTGGAAAAATCCATTGAGGAAGAAGAACAAGAATTTACGGACAGCTCAGACAATCTTAATAGTTCAATAAAAGAAGTTATAAATAATATCACAATGACATCTTTTGACATAGCAAGCGTCACTAAGATAGTGCCGATATTTGGCGGAGACTCGCAGCAGCTAAACAATTTTATAAATTTAGCAGAATATCTTCATGACGATTTAAAGACAGTTGAAGATAAAGCAAAATTAGTGAAGTTCTTGATAAAAACAAGATTATCAGAGAAAGCTCGTAACAGAATAATAAACGAAGCAAATCCCACAGACTTCAAAAGCTTCAAAGACATATTATTCAAAACTTTCAGACCGCATAGAAACGCATTAAAAATTCAAAATGATTTGTCTAAAATTCGACAAGGAGATAAAACCTTGCAGAGCTACGTTGCAGAAATTGATACTCTAATAGCAGATTTGAATAATATTCAAATAACAGAGCAAGGTGAGCAGAATAAAGATATCATTACGAAAATGAATGACAAGATTGCCTTGAATTCTTTTAAATCAGGACTGAGAAATGCAATCAAATACACAGTATTTGCTAGCAGACCTGCAACATACGCTGATGCTATTGATCTTGCACAAGAAATTGATTCAGAGCAAACCAAGTCAGAAGAGAACAGAATCTACAGATTCCAAGCGCAAACTCGCAGATCTGGATCATCACATGCAAACGATAACTTTAACCAGCAATCACATAAAAACTACAGTAATCATCAACCGCAAAACAGATTTAATAATTTCAGAAGAACATACTTCAATAATAACGCTAGAGCCAACTTCGCGCAAAATAATTTCAGAAACTATGGAAATCCTTCTCAAAGACAATACAATAATACAAACAGAGGGAATACCAGATACCAGAATAGACAACCACGCCGAATTAATTTGATAGATTCGGAAAACTACGGGACCGTCCCCGGAGAACACCCATCGAGGGACGAGGAATATCAAGAGCAAATACAAAATTAATGAGGATACACTTTATTGATGAAGGCAAGCTAACGAACTGTATATCATTACAGAGTACCACAACTAAAACTTCAGCCTTATCATGGTTTATAGATACAGGTGCGGACATCTCGATTGTCAAAATAAACTGCATAGATTTTAATATGGTTAATAAAAATGAAATTTGTAAGCTAAGAGGTGTTACAAAGGGTGAAGGTGAAACCCTAGGCACATTAAAATTGCAATTCGATGCAGAAGGTGAAAAACTTATGCATAAAGTACATATAGTAAGTGAAAGTTTTCCTATCGCAACAGATGGACTACTAGGGAAAGATTTCTTCATAAAATATAAGTGTAAAATAGACTATGAAATCTTTATATTTACAATTTGTACAGAACTTAGTGATATTAACCTACCTATAATAACTAAAATTCCAGAAGAAGAATTCATTACTATACCTGCTAGATCGCAAATTATACAACCTATAAACATAGAGATAAGTGAAGATAGCATAGTGCTAAGTAAAGAGATCAGAGAAGGACTACACGTAGCGAATACTATAATACCAGCAAAAGGTATAAAACATATAATATTAATAAATGTAACTGAGAGCGACATGCACATAAAGAATCCACAGTTAGAAGTTGTTCCTTTAAATAATTTTAGATTCATAAAGAAAATAGTCAGAAATAAGGTCAAGGAGGAAGAGAGATTCGAACAACTAAAAAGTGAGTTAAATGTACAAAATTTGGATGAAAAAGCAAAGAATAAGCTATATGAACTATGCAAGAATTACACAGATATTTTCTATCTAACAAATGATAAATTAACAGTAAATAATTTTTACCAGCAGCATATATCGACACACGATAATTCTCCTGTATACATTAAAAATTACCGACTTCCGCAAACACAACAACAAGAAATAAATAGGCAAGTAGGCAAGCTACTAGATGAAGACATCATCGAGCATTCAACCAGTCCATATAATTCCCCCTTATTGGTAGTACCAAAAAAGGATAACAAAGGTGAAAAGAAATGGAGAATGGTTGTTGACTTCCGTCAACTCAACAAAAGAATAACGGATGACAAATTTCCTCTAACCAGATTAGAAGATATTTTGGACAACCTAGGAAAAGCTAGATACTTTTCGACTTTGGATCTCACAAGCTCTTTTCATCAGATTGAACTGGATGAAGAATCACGACCACTCACAGCCTTTTCAAAAAATAACGGACATTTTCAATTTAAGCGACTACCGTTTGGTTTAAAAATATCAACCAACAGTCTTCAACGCATGCTATCCATAGCACTCGCAGGACTAGACGCAGAGACATTTCTATATGTTGACGATATAATCACTTACGGGTGCAACCTGCAACATCACAACAGGAATCTAGTAAAAAATATTCAATCGCTGAAGGGAATACAACTTGAAGCTAAATCCGCAAAAATGCCATTTTTTACAAACAGAAGTAGTTTACCTAGGACACCTTATAACCAGTGAAGGAATAAAAACAGATCCAAAAAAATATGATAGCATAGTAAACTACCCAAAGCCAACAAACGCCGATGAAGCACGAAGATTCACAGCATTCTGTAATTACTACAGAAGATTCATCGCAAACTTTGCTGAGATTGCAAAACCACTCAATCAGCTTACAAAGAAAAACACACCGTTCATATGGTCGGAGCAATGTGAAGAAGCATTCCAAACATTAAAACAGAGACTAATAAGTCCTCCAGTTCTCCAATACCCAAACTTCGACGAACCATTTATCCTAACTACAGATGCTTCGGACTCAGCACTAGGAGTAGTACTATCACAAGGAGAGATTGGGAAAGATCTACCGATTTCTTACGCAAGCAGATCTTTAAGTAAACACAAATTGAACAAACCCATCATAATTAAAGAATTGCTAGGAATTTACTGGGCTATAACTCATTTCAGACCGTACTTATATGGTCGCAAATTCATAGTAGTTACAGATCATCGTCCACTCGTCAGCCTATTTACTCATAAGAATCCATCATCAAAGATGACGAGAATTAGAATGGAATTGCCGGAATATGACTTCGAAATCATTTATAAAAAAGGAGCACTAAATACAATTGCAGAAGCACTCTCGAGAATTAAATTGAACTCAGAATTATTAAAAGAAATGGTACCAAAGGAAATAAATAAAATAGAGAAGATATATAATGTGAAATCACGTGATAAAAATAAAAGCACGGACGAATTGTCAGGCCAACTATTCATCCACCAATGTCCTTCTATTTCAGAAATTAATACAATAAAAAAGTTAAAATTTATAAATTTAGAAGAGGATATCCTACAAAGAAGATATAACAAGAAAAAGAATATATTCATAAAGAGGAAAGAAGTTGCAATCGAGTACAGCAATAAACCATGCCTTAGATTAGGTTTTATCTTGGAGACACTGTCACTCTCTATGATTAGCAACAGAATACAGAAGCTAGCTCTATCAACGAAAGATAGTATATTCAAAAATGTGAACATAAAGACATTTAAAGAAGAATTTAATAAAATACAAAGAAAATTAATAAAAGAAAGAAACAACTCCATACGAATAATTTTATATGAACCTCCTGAAAATATAACCAACAAAGAAAAGCAATTGGGAATAATTAAAGAATTTCATGATACACCACACACAGGTGGGCACACAGGAATAAAGAGAACTATCAACAAAATCAAACAACGTTACTGCTGGAAAAATTTGAATAAAATGGTTAAATCATACGTGAATAACTGTGAAGAATGTAAACTAAACAAAGTTGTGAGGCATACTAAATAACGCTTAACAATCACCGACACTCCCAGCACTAGTTTCGAAACATTAGAAATAGACACCGTAGGACCCTTAAGACAAAGTAAGTACTACAGATACATACTAACATGCCAATGCCAATTGACGAAATACGTTGAAGCATTCCCGATGGAAAACAAGGAAGCGAAAACAATTGCGAAAATCTTGGTTGAAAAGATCATATTGAAATATGGTACGTTCACAAAAATTAGAACAGACAAGGGAACTGAATTTGTGAATTGTATATTCAAAGAAATATGCAAAATTTTCCATATAGAACATGTCACATCAACCCCATTTCATTATGAGACCATGGGTTCAATCGAAAGAAACCATAGAGTACTGAATGAATATTTACTCTCTACATGTAAAAACGAACAATGGGATGAATGGCTACCTTATTTTACTTTTTCTTACAATATAACACCACACTCTGAAACCAATTTAACACCATTCGAACTAGTTTATGGAAAGATTGCAACACTGTCCAACTTAAGAAATCAGGACATAGGTCCAATATATAACATGGATGACTATGCCAAAGAGGTCAAATACAGAAACAGCAAACGCAAAAACTTGCAAAAGCCATACTTGAATTATGTAAAAATAAAAAGAAAAACAAGTTATGACAGGAACATTAAACCATTAAATATTAAAGTAGGAGATAAAGTTAAAATAAGAGTAGGGAATAAGAGAAAATCGGAGCCACCATACAAAGGACCGTACATAGTCGTAGAAACAAACAATGTAAATAGCAAGCTTAATATTAACGGAGAAATTAAAGAAATCCAAAACAATAGGCTAGATAAGTATTAGAATAGAGTATATATCCTAAGAATATGTATTAAAGTAAGACAGAGGTTAATAAGAATAAATATTTTCAAAAACATCACAGTAGGATAAGATAATATGCAAACGCAAATGAAATCAAAAAAAAAAAATTTTTTTACAAACAAATTTTTTTTTTCCTAATAAAGGGAGGGATGTAGTACATACATACTACCCTCATGCAAAAATCAGAAAAACCCAACATAAAGAAAAACCCAAGAGAAGCAATAAAAAATTACATCACTTAAACAGCAGTGAAAATATCTAAAATTACTTCACTTTAACAGCCACGAAAAATATCCAAGAATTGCATCACTATAACACTTCCACCAAAGCATTCAAAATCATAAACACAATATGTGCAATTCATTCTTACCTTCTTTTGCCGGCATCAATAAACAAATATTACGTAATAAAAACATTTCTCTTCGTTGCATGAAGTAACACATTCTGTGACAATGAATAGTATTTGCACATGGGTCAACAATTCTTGTAAACGATTTGTATTGCGATTGCATGATTGCTTTGACTGAAGAAATTCATAATTTTGTTAGGTATGTAGTAATAAAATTGTAACTTTAAAAATTATGTAGGTAAGTTAAGCAATTTAAGAATTTTCCCATACCTTACACATGGGGTCAATTATATAAAAAGCAGAACATTTCTTAAATAAAGGCATTCTTTCTCGAGACAGGAAAAGAAGTAGTTTTCTTTAACTAACTCACCTCGCGCTCTAAGTTGGCAGTACAAGTTATACTTGAACGCCTATAATTACTCCGGTAACCATAGCTGGCCATTGGCTTAGCTTCCGGAAAGTTTTCAGCTGCGGATTAGAAGACATCTCTGGACGAGAATTACAGAATCTCTACATGATTAACTGGGACCTGCAGTTAATCATTACAAGGAACCGTGAACTTCTCGTTTTGTCCTGGTTTTAAGTTGTTGATCACGTGTAGCTGGAAATCCTTGGCTCCGTTCTCTGCTGGGATGAGATTTTGATGTCGGCTGCTGGATTGCTGGAGCAGACGTGGACGGCTGTGACTGCTGTATGGGAACAGCAGAACTCAGCGGCTGTAGCTGCTGCTCCGTTGATGGTGTAGCTGGCTCTGTATGCATTGGCTCCGCCATTGGTTACCTTTTTTCGACTTGGAGTTGGAGACAGTGGAGGTGAATCATCTATTCAGATCACTTCTGGACATGGGATTTCACCCAATCTCAGCTTATCTAGCTCCCGAAGAAACTCCTCAATCCTTTTTCCAGGCGTTGATGGCCGCGCTACTGCACTCGACAAATCGCGTTCGGGTGATTGCATCTTGAATTAAAACTGATGTACTTTGGATTCTGTTTGCGCTATTTAAAGGGACCTAACGGGTAGTAATTTGTTTATTTGTTTATTCAAATTTATAGGCAGGGCTAACGGACTTAGGAGTTTTATGCAAATCGATGCGAGCTATATTTGAACATTTTCAAAGTTTGGTTGAAATTAACTCTCATTGTTTTTTTCGAATTTGTCGAGATGCGAAATTGATCCAGAGTTAAAGGCCGGTTTTGCAAAATTTCCCATTTGTTGGAATTTTCTTACGGCAAAAATGTTATGCATTTGAGATTAAAAAAAAAATAGATTTTAATTTTATATGGGCTTGCTGTTGTGTACCTGTATGTAGGTACATATGTTACATAATTTCTTGTTTAAGACACATGCACTTATCGTTATAGATTTGGGCTTTCTGCAGATTTTGGAAAGAGACATATTTTCGTTATCGGCCTTTTTAAGATTCCCTTGCTGGTTTTTCTTGTAATTACCCTGACGTAATTATCGTTTCCTTTATGCACTTCTAGTATTCTTCCTAGTACCCAATGACATGCAGGTAGACTTGTTTTTTTAATCAGAACTAAATCTCCGATACAAGGATTTAATGTTGGTTGTTGCCATTTAGGCCTATTTTGCAATGAATTTAGGTAATCGGTTGACCATTTGTTCCAAAAGTGTTGCTTCAGGAGTTCGTCATGATTCAATCTAGTCACTGATGATATTCTGTTGGGCATCACAGGTTCTGGCGGTGCGATTAAAGATTTTCCTATTAAAAAAATGTCCTGGAGTTAATGCATTGAGGTCATCTCTACCTTCAGTAATGGGACACAACGGACGTGAGTTTAATCAGGCCTCGATTTGAGCCAGGACTGTTGCAAATTCCTCAAAAGTTAGAAGGGCGTTACCTAAGCCTCGTTTTAAATGAAATTTAATAGATTTCACTCCAGCTTCCCACAGGCCTCCAAAATGTGGAGCCGAAGGTGGATTGAAGTGGCAGTGAATGCAGTCGTGCGCAATTTTTTCAGCAATTTCATTGCTTGCGTTTTTGAGTGCAGATTTGAATTCTTTCTGGAAGACCCTGTCGGCACCAACAAAATTGGTTCCGCAGTCAGAATAGATATCAGTGCACAAACCTCTGCGACTAGAAAACCTTTTGAAAGCTGCGATGAAGCTAGCTGTAGATAAGTCTGAAGCTGGCTCAATATGGATAGCTTTCGTGGCCATAAAGGCGAAGATACATATATATATATATCCTTTGTAATATCGATTGCCCCTGTGCTTTGACATTTTTAAATTAATAGGACCGGTGTAATCGACACCTGTTTGTTGAAATGTTCTTGAGATATTCACTCTTGGAATTGGCAAATTTCCCATTATTTGAGTCCTAGTTCGGGCAGCTTGCTTGAAGCAGGGAATGCATCTATGTATGATGTTTTTTACTGTTCGCCGTCCTTGTAAAACCCAATATTCGTGTCTTAGAGTATTGAACACAAGCTGTACACCACCATGCAAAGTTTTTAGATGAATATGATCTATAATTAGGTTTGTTAATTTACTTCCTTTTCGTAGAATGAACGTATGTTGTTGATCATATGGGATATGCGCGTTTTGTAAGCGACCTCTTACCCGCAATAACTTGTCATTGTCAATAAATGGATTAAGGGATATCAAATTGCTTTTAGCTGGAAGCGATAATCTTGCTTTTAATTGTCTTATCTCGGTATCGTAAGTAATGCTTTGCGCTAATTTTATTTAGATATGCGCGTTTTGTAAGCGACCTCTTACCCGCAATAACTTGTCATTGTCAATAAATGGATTAAGGGATATCAAATTGCTTTTAGCTGGAAGCGATAATCTTGCTTTTAATTGTCTTATCTCGGTATCGTAAGTAATGCTTTGCGCTAATTTTATTAATAGATATTTTGCTTCCAGCAGCTCTGTTGGGGAAAGCTGTTCGGTTTGTTTAATTAAACCTTTTGTCAGATCTTGGCATGCTCGGATATTGTTCAAAGATCTGAGGCAATATGCCGTGACACGATTTAATTTTTTGAAACAAGAATATTTGTCAAATAATTCGTTTATCATTGTTTGGGCTACAGCAGTATGTGTCACGCGCTTTTGTTCAGAATCTATCTGCCTGTTAGCTGAGGGTTTTGACTTAGGCCAATTTTCCTCGGGCTGCTGAAGCCAACTGGGTCCGTGCCACCAGATTTCAAGATTGATTAGATTCGCAGGTTTGATTCCTCTGCAGTTGCAATCTGCGGGATTATCTGCGGAACGCACGTGACGCCTGGTTTTGATATCTAGCTGTTTCTGGGTTTCAGAAACCCTATTCGCTACATAAGTCTTATATTTGTTTGGATGATTGTGTATCCAAGATAAGACTATAGAAGGGTCTGTTCATGCACAGAAGGGTACTCGATTAGTTCCAAGTCTATCTTTACTCTATTTATAAGACGAGTTAATAAAACTGCTCCACATAACTCCAGCCGTGGAAGTGATACAGGTTTCACAGGAGCTACTTTTGATTTTGCCATTAGCAAATTGATATGGATTTTTCCTTCGATGTCAACAACCTTGATATACACAGCAACAGAATAAGCTTGTTTGGAGGCTTCTGAGAATCCGTGTATCGGACAATTTGTCAAATTGTTTGTCGTATGTAACCAGCGTGGGATTTTAAGCTGGCTAATATGATACAACTCTGCCTTAAAATGCCGCCATTGGGTGTCAATGGGTAGAGGAATCGGATCATCCCACGGACATTCAAAGAGCCAGAACCTTTGCAGTGATTACTATTGGTGAGATCCAGCCTAGTGGGGCAAACAATGTAGCAATTTCTGATAAAACAGATCGTTTAGTAGATAGACGATCTGCTATTTGTCGATATTGCAAGATAAAGTAATCAGCTCCTGGATACCAGTGGATACCAAGAGTTTTTCTCGACTCATCACTTGCAAACCGTAAGGGAAGTTGAAATTCCTTTTGCTCCTCTGGAATACCAGCTAGGAAATCCGAGGAGTTCCTAACCCATATCCTTAGATTAAACCCAGCTAAAGATAATAGGCTAACGAGTGCGTTTGATTCTTGACAGCTTCATCGATAGACTCTGCACCTGCAATTAAATCGTCTACGTAGAAGTCGCGAGTAACAATTTTAGCAGCAATTGGATACTTCTCAGCTTCATCCTGTGCAAGCTGATGAAGAGTTTTGATAGCGAGATAAGGAGCTGGAGTAGTGCCAAACGTTACCGTTGTTAGTTGATAGTCCTTTATGGGTTCACTAGGACTATTTCTCCAAATTATTCTCTGATACCTTTGATCTGATGAGTGAATGTTAATCATTCTATACATCTTTTATATGTCGGCGGACATAGCGTATTTGTATTTTCTCCATCGTAGTAAGATAGAAAAAAGTTTGGATTGCAAGACTGGTCCAGTATGGAGCTGTTCGTTTAAGCTTGTCCCATTAGTAGACTTGGCTGAAGCGTCAAAGACGACTCGAACCTTTGTGGTCGTACTATCTGATTTTAGAACAGCGTGATGCGGAAGGTAGTAGCTTTGTTCTCTGCTACCTTCCATTTCAGCTGGTTTCATATGCCCTAAGGCATGATATTCGTTTATGCAATCTTTATAGTCTTTGTAAAGATCAGCATTCTGAAGTAATTTCTTCTCGAGACTATAAAACCTGCGTAGGGCCATATTTCGGGGCCTAGCACTGGTTTTTCTTCGATGAATGGTAAACATACTTCATAACGATGATTCGCATTGCGACGATGAGTATTTTGATACAATAGTTCACACTCTTGTTCGGGTTTTGAGAATATCCGTACTTGAGGAGTGATTTCCTCAGTTTCCCAAAACTTTCGCAGGATTTTGTCTATAGATGCGTCTTGGTCAGCTTGCGCATTAATTGTTAAGGATGAAACCTTGGAAATAGAGTCTGCTTGAGATAAATTTCCAAAGAGGATCCATCTTAGGGTGCTATTTTGGGCAATAGGGGTTCCTGGAGGACCTTTTCTTAATCCTTCCAATAAAATTTCCCCGTAAACATCTGCTCCTAAAAGAATATCAATTTTTCCGGTTTTATGGAAAGATTGATCGGCTAGATCTAGATCCTTTATATGTTCCCATTCTTGCATTTGAATGGTGGAAGGAGGTAGGAATTCAGTGATCTTGTTCACGATTAGTGCTGTCACTGAAGTGGCCTTGTGTGGATCTGATAATGAGCGTCTTTCAAAGGATGATTTTCCTTTTACATTTGTAGCTTGTGTGTTCCCCAAGCCTGTTATTTAAATTTCTACGCGAGTGGTAGGTAATTGGAATTTGCATGCTGCTGCTTGGGAAATGAATGACACTTGAGACCCAGAATATATTCAGGCCCGTAATGTCAATATGACGCCATTTGAGGAGGCAATATTTAGCAATGCTGTTGCAAGCAGTGCTTGTGTAACGCGCCGTGGGCGATTTGTGTAGAATGTTCGTAAAGAATTATCTGGTATGACCTCAGATTTAGAGGAAGAATTGAGTTTCTGTGCTTGTTTAATAGAATTACTGCTTTGCTTAGTTGAAAAGTGAGTACTTAGATTGGATTTACCACTATTCTTGTGAAGCAAAGAATGGTGTTTTCTACCGCACTGCCGACATGTAAATTTGCTTGGGCAAGATTTCGTGTTATGGTGCCTTGATAGGCAGTTTACACATAGACGGTTAGATGTAACAATCTTAAACCTTTTGTCAATGTCACATTTGATAAATTGTGGACATTTAAACAATCTATGTGGCTCTTTGCATATTGCGCATTTGTCCGTAGATGATGAGAAATGTGTTGATACCTTTTTAATGAAATTATTTGAGTTATTTGTTTTCTCTGGATGAACTGACTATGAATCTAAAATTGCTTCCAGAGTTCGGAATCTGATCTCTAGGAAGGTTTTTAGAGAATCAAACGTAGGCAAACCTTCTTCATTATTTACCTCCTGCTCCCACAAGCGATGGGTTTCCATTGGTGGGCATTGCACCAACTTGTATATGAAAATTGGGTCCCATTGCTTTGTAGAAAGAAACTCCTAAAGTTTCAAGCTCGAAAATGCATTCTGAAGATCTGTCTAATAAGGATCGTATCGCCTTAGCAGATTCATTTGTTATATTAGATAGATTGCACAGAGTTTTCCGCTGAGCATTCACTACTACTCGCTTGTTGTCGTATCTATCCTTTAACTTTTTCCATGCATTTTCGTAGCTTGCATCTGTTACTGGAAACTGTCGCAGCAAATGTTCAGCCTCGCCAGTAACACTTGTTTTAAGAAAATGTAGTTTTTGTAAGGAGATAAGGAATGTTTTTTATGAACTAGAGAATTAAACAAATCGTGAAATGATCTCCATGAATCATAAGAACCAGAAAATGTTGGAAGTGTAATTTTGGGCAACTTCAAAAAAAGACGAAGTTTGCTGATCAGTTCTAGTTTCTGCAGCAATTTTTTGTTCTGCTTTTGGCTCAAAAGCATCTAATGCATCCCTAAGAATACCTCCGAATGTATAGTTCTTATTTTCCACCTCTGCAAATTGATCGTGTAAGAAATACTCGTACTTCTCAAGTTCACTGTCATGCAACGCCAGCCTAGCTTGGATAATTGTATAATGAGTAGACTTGTAATCTGACCAGATTTCGCTAAAAGCGATTAAGCGCTCAGAAACAAGCCGTTTTGTTCGTTTTTGTACTACAATATTCTTGTAGTTCTTGAGAGATTTTTCGATGATTTTTGCGGAGGTGGCTTGGTTAGCCAAACATTTTTGAAGTGTACTCATGTTACGACGTATGAAATTATAAACCACTAGACTTTAAATCTGGCTACGAAGAACCATAAAATGTTCTTCCCAATGAGAACACTAAAAAAATATTAATAATGATGTGGACTGTTAATAAGAATGCCGGGGAATATTTTATAGTCAGTGGTTTATTGGACACACGTAAAACTTATGTACAAATTAGAACTAGAACTAAAATTAACAGAATTCAATTTCACTTCAATTATTTGAACAACGACACTTAAGAACTAAACTTCAATTGATTTAATAAAATCGCTTACTCACTCACTACACAATAATAATATAAATTTCAACACAATCGTGTCAAAACTGAGACAACTTTGACCAATGGCATTATATATGTATATATATCTAAATATATTAATCAATGTGAACTATAATATATGATTAATCAAAAAATTGTACTCACCAATATTGTATAAAACTGCAAACTGCATTAAAAATCCCGAATTTCTTTAGGTGTAAAATCTAGAATTTATTCGTAAATGCATTACTCAAGTTGCGCCACATAATTTTCTCACCGATCGCCAGACGCAACATGATCCCAGGTAAATTATCAAAACTTTTCCTGGGTAGCAAGCTTGCTAGAATTTGCTGGGAAAGTTATGTAGTGTGAATTGAGTCAGCACTTTTTATGAAGTACAGGTGCTTAGATTTTAACTTGTATATAAGTGATATTAAATTTAATAAAATTTGTCATTCGTTTTTGGGCAATAGCTGCGTTTTATTTAAAATATTTGTTAGTCACTATTGCTGCCGGTACAAGAACCGAGTAGCCCGGGATATTAACAACTTTTTGCCTTTCAGATTCATGAGTTTCGTGTAATCGGTGAACCACCGAATGCACAGCAACAAGGTTGAGGTCAATCACTTCAGCCTACCAATTTTAACAGGCAAACAAAAGAGTTTGCTTTAACATTTGGTGACCCCGACGTGATACAGCACGCTCAATCACGCTCAATCACGCTCAATAGAAGACATATAAGCAAAGCGCATTCTGCTGAGCCATTATACAATGGACCCTTTGGCTGCGACCCAAGGTATTCAGGGCAAGCAGATCCAAAACATTCTAGCCAACTATAGGAAGGATCCTGTAGACAGGAAAACGTATAGCTACTACGAAGAAAGACTCGCACGTCTGGATCCAGCATGGTCACGCTTTGAAGCTACTGACCAAGAGATCCGAGGCTTACCTTCACCGCCGCTAGATCATGCATATTTTACTACGAATTTCTATTCTACCACAATATAGAAGCAATCTACGAAGAGTTCAGGCCATATTTATCTACAAGAATAAAACAATTCCAGGAAGCCGATGACCTAAATGGGGTAGCTCAACAAGTCGATGCTGGGAGGGTACCAGTACCACCAAGCAGTACGAATATTAGTGAGCCAAATAACACTAGTACAGTCAATCAACATCAGCAGTCTAAATCGAATGAAGAACCATCATCGAGAGATCGGCCAGTTGGCGCAAGGGCTAGCAAGTCAGATACAGATAAAACAGATACCACTAAAGTGGCCATACCCAAAACATATGAATCCAAAAGCCCTCCGGTATTATCAAAGGCCAATGATTCCGAAGGTGTCAGAATTTGGATAAACAACAAGCGGTAACTCAAACATTGGTACGACTCCTTGATAACGTGGAGCAAACTGACTTCGCTGATGAGACGAAAACGTTTTATGAGATCAAGGTAAAAGCAGTAAATAAATAGTGGGCTCAAATTGAAAACTACAATCATGACTTGTGGGAATTTGCAACTGACCCTACCTTAATGGAATATAGCCTGGAAGAATACATACAATTAGAAGAGAGGGTACAGGAACTAATTATGCGGCTCTCAGTCAAGCTAGAAGAGCTACATCAACCAGTTAGCAGTTCCGCGTAATCACAGACCATGGTGGCTGCTAACCCATCTACAATGCTGAAATTACCGAAGATAACTCTACCCAAGTTCGATGGAGATTATTCCAAGTGGCGCCAATTCGTCGATTTATTCACACAAGTGGTCCACAATCAACCTATAGCCAGTTGCCAAAAGATGTGGTACCTCAAGACGTACTTAATAGGAGAGGCCGAGAAATTGTTACGATATTTCACCTTATCCGAAGACAATTATCTTGCGGCATGGAAGATGCTGAAGGAAAGGTACGAAAACCCCAGGCTATTGACTGCATCACTAATTAATAAACTGCTGCATCAACCGTCACGTGCAACAGAGACCTGTCAGCCACATTCATAAAAATAATGCATGACACCACCAAGGAGTGTTTACTTGGGTTAGAAAACTCGGGTCTAGAAATAACCCAGTGGGACCCACTTCTGCTACACATTTTGCACAATAAGCTGGATCGGACTACAAACTCGCTTTACGAACAAGGTCTATCGAATCCTAAGGAATTACAGACCATGAAGAATTTCCTAGCTTTCCTAGAGATGCGTTTTCAGTCGCTAGAGGCCTTGAGCAATAAGGGCAGAGGAGCGGAAGAAGGAACTAGAAAACCAGTGTTGTTCAAAACATCAACCTTAACATCGATGATTACTCCAAGCCAAGGTTGTGTAGCCTGCAAGGCCAGTCACCCACTCTTCCGGTGCCAGACCTTTTTAAAGATGACACCGAATAATCGGTTGATGTTAATAAATGCGCACAACATATGCCAGAATTGCTTAAAAAAAGGTCACCATATTTCTCGATGCACATTGAAGGGTTGTAATAAGTGTACCAAAAGGCATAACACGTTGGTTCACATAGATGCAACTATCAGACAAGAGAATGTATTGGAAAAAACGTCGACTACCAGACTAGCAGAATCCAGCTGGTCTCCATCCAGTAAGACGGCTACGGAAGCCCCATTGAGTCTAACGGCCTTGGTGGAACATCAATCCAAGGGATATGTCCTGCTTGGTACTGCACTAGTTGAGCTTATAGACGAAAATGGAAGAGTAGTGGAATGTCGAGCTATACTTGACTCCGGTTCACAAGTAAACCTGATCACGGAGAAGGTAGTCAACAAACTCGGGCAGGCGACCTTCCCTGCTTCCTTAGGAATTCAAGGCATTAGTAAGGGTCAGCAGCAGAGTAAAAGACGAGTCAACATTCAGCTACACTCAAGGGTCAATGGGTTCTCAACCAGACTAGAGACATTTGTGCTCGACCATATCATATCGTATCAGCCAAGCCATGGTTGTGTCGAGATGGACCATAACACACAGCATCCAATTAGCTGATCCTGGGTTCACTCGACCAGACAGAATTGATCTACTTATTGGAGCAGAGTTCTTCTTTAAATTATTGGCCATAGGACAAATAAAGCTGGGTCCAAATATACCCACGCTGCAAAATACCCTATTGGGCTGGATTGTATCAGGAAGGACGACTCAAATCTTCTCCCCAATTGCTGCTTGCGGCATATGTTCAGAAGAAGAAGATCTCAATAAGACAGTGGAAAGGTTCTGGAAAATAGAGGAAGTCGAGTCAACACGATCAAATTTATCACAACTAGAGATGAAATGCGAATCGTTTTTTAATCAGACAGTTAAAAGAAATGCAGAGGGTCGATTTATGGTTAGACTACCAATCCAAGAAAGGCCCAGCAGATTGGGGGAATCGATCGATATTGCAATTCGTCGCCTTCTAGCCATAGAGCGAAGACTTGCTAGGAATCCCGAAGTCCAGTCGCAGTATGTCGAATTTATGAAGGAGTATTTACATTTGAACCACATGAGTGAGGTGGACCCTGCCAAATCGTCAAAGTCCAATTACTTTCTGCCGCATTATTACATCTTAAAACCCAACAGCACGACGACTAAACTAAGGGTAGTCTTTGATGCCTCTGCCAAGACATCATCGAATGTGTCATTAAACGATCTGCTAACCAACGGTCTCACCATACAGGATGACCTGTTCACCATCCTATTAAAATTTCGCTTACGACGATACGTCTTCACGGCAGATATTAAGAAGATGTACCGGCAAATCTTGGTGTCTGAAGAAGATCGGAAATACCAATTAGTGCTTTGGAGCGAAAGTCCTAAGGAACCAATCAGATCCTATCAGCTGAACACAGTTACTTATGGTACGACTTCCGCGTCATACTTAGCAACCAAATGTCTACAACGTCTCGCCGAACAAGGAATGGAGCAGTGGCGTCTGGGAGCAACGATATTAAGGCGAGATTTTTATATGGATGACTTAATGACGGGATGCGATAGAATTCATGAAGCATTAGAAGCGCAAGGTCAATTAAAAGCCCTCCTTCAAACGGCAGGCTTTAAGCTGAGGAAGTGGTGCTCCAATCACAAGGAACTTCCGAAAACCATCCCTTCAGAAGATCGCGCAATCCAATAGGATCTTTTCGACAATAGTGATGAGACGATTAATATATTAGGACTGAGTTGGGCACCGCAAATGAACGAGTTACGAGTTAAAGGCCATTGGCAGGAGAGTGACAAGGTAACCAAAAGAACAGTACTGTCCGATATAGCGCATTTAATTGATCCACTGGGCTTTATGAGTCCTGTGGTTGTAATGGCAAAAATCTTCCTACAACAATTATGGCAAATAAAGCTAGATTGGGATGCAGCCCTTCCAATGGAGCTGCATACGAAATGGATGCAATTTCGGAATAACCTCAAGGTCCTTGATGTTATAAGAATCCCGAGACACATGTTCAAGGGTGATCTAGCAAAATCCATACAATTACATGCCTTTGCGGACGCCTCAGAGAAGGCTTACGGAGCCGCAGTCTATTTACGATCGATCGGTAGTGGTGGGGTAATACGAGTCAATCTCCTGTGCGCCAAATCCAGAGTCGCACCATTAAAGACACTTACTGTCCCCAGACTTGAGTTATGTGCAGCAAAACTAATGGCTGAACTGGTTCACCGGGTTCTTCGAGATCTGCAGTTACCGGAAGTAAACACTTTTTATTGGACCGATTCAGAAATTGTACTTGCATGGATTAACTCGGCAGCAGCCTCGTACCATACCTTTGTAGCCAACAGAATTGCGACAATACAAGAATTAACAACACAAGAGCAATGGAGACATGTAGGGTCTAGGCACAACCCAGCGGACATCGTGTAGAGAGGAGTCCCACCAGAAAAGCTAGCGTCCAACTCATTATGGTTCAACGGCCCACTGTTTCTTCATGGCACAGAAGACGGATGGCCAGCACTCTACAAACGCACGCAGACGAGCTTAGAGCAAAGGAAAATCAAGGCGATAGTGGCAACAGTTGGTGATACCTCACATTTTATAGATTTGATAGATCATCATAATACATTCGATAGATGGCAGAGGATAATCGCATATTTTCGGAGATTCATCTCAAACGCTCGCAAGAAAACGGAAAATCGATGCCTAAATCGCAAACCTACCACCATAGAATTAGATGAGGCGCTTACTGTAATGATAAAAAAGGCACAAGACGAAGAATTTCCAACTGAGCAAAAGAAACTAGAACATTCAGGCCACATTAGCACCAGCAGCCCATTAAGTAGCCTTATCCCATTTTCAGTTGAAGCCGGATTGTTACCCGTTGGAGAAAGACTGGAAGCCGCGAATTTGTCATATGATGCTAAGCACCCGATTTTATTACCATACGCTCATAACGTCACGCGTCTACTGATGACCAATCTTCATGTTAACCACCTTCATGTCGCGCCACAAGCACTGCTAGCTATAACCAGCCAAAGATTTTGGCCCATTAAGGGCAAAAGTATCGCACGAGCCATAGTTCAGAGGTGCGTGCGCTGCGCGGGCTAAGCCGAAAATGTTATCACAATTTATGGGAAACCTTCCTGAATATCGAGTACAGCCAGCGCGACCGTTTATAAATTCCGGAGTGAACTTTTTTGGACCCTTTTCGACGCACTACAAACTTCAAGGAACACGACCACAAAAATCTTATGTTGCTGTGTTCTGCTGCTTCGCGACAAGGCTATTTATTTTGAGATAGGAACAGATTTAACTACAGAAGCTTTCATAGGAGCGCTTTAACGTTTCATAAGTAGAAGAGGTAATTGTCGTAACTTATACTGTGACAATGCTACGAATTTCGTCGGTGCCAAAAACAAGCTCCAGGAATTGAACACCAGCATCTATGATCAAAAATCACAAGACCAGATACAGGGTTTTTGCAGTATGATTGCTATTGAGTTTTATTTCATACCGCCCAGAGCGCCACACTTTGGAGGCTTGTGGGAAGCTGCTGTTAAATCAGCCAAGCATCTACTGCGACCAAACCTCGAAGCCGCCAATTTAACCTACGAAGAATTAGAAACGCTAATGGTTGATATCGAAGCAATTCTAAATTCACGTCCTTTAACACAAATGTCATCCTACCCAGATGACTTTACGGCACTTACACCAGGTCACTTTCTGATTGGAGAACCGACGACGGCCCCCAAGCACGGCCACCAGAAGTGGAAACTGGTAAACCACTTGAAAAACCAGTTCTGGTATAGATGGTCCAGAGAGTACCTCAGCGAACTACAGCATCGCTATAAGTGGAAGCAACAATGTACAAACGCACAACCCGGAATGATGGTGATAGTGAAGGAAGACAATATCCCTCCTGCAGCATGGCATTTAGGAAGAATTGAAAGAGTCATCAAGGGTGCCGATGGTTTGGTACGAGTTGCGGATATCAAAACATCCAAGGGAGTTATAAGAAGACCCATACATAAGTTGGCTCGCTTACCTCTAGAATCTGAGGCAGACTGCGCAGAATCTACACCAACAAAAAGATTGAGAGAGCATGATATATCGACGACATCCCCAAGTAAGCGCTACAGTCAAACGAATTCGGACACCTCAACTGCAATTTAAAGACCGTTGCGTGGTGGTACAGCCATGGGTCTGACCCTACTTACATGTTTAATCTTGCCAATCATGGGACAAATTCAGATCAAACCGTTCGATACGCCGCCAGGATTATATTTTGAAAATTTGGGGAATATTCAACTGGTATCAAATGAATGGAACTTGGTGATCTACTACAATACTAGCACATTATGGGCCGAGTTAAATACTATTAGCCGAGGTGTAGAAAGGCTCCAAGAAGATTGTAACTTGATGAAGGAATGGGATCAGTGTGGCCCCATCATGGAACAATTTAAAGTCGCATTTGAGGAAATCACAAGTAACAATGAGTTACTCTTACACCAGAGTAGGCCACGAACTAAGAGAGGTGCTTTGAATATTGTGGTTAACGTAGCTAATGCATTATTCGGAGTGTTGGATTCCGAATATGCTAACCACATGTCACAAATCATAGAGGATCTGAAGGAAAATGATGTGCACCTTATGGCACTGATGAAGAATCATACCTCTATCTTAGATTCAACAGTCAACCTCGTACAACGATCACAAGAGGCTACGGTGGCTCAACTAAGGCTCTTCGACAAGTACCTTAATCAATCCATTGCCCAATTGCATAAAGAGCAACACAACCGTTTATGGCATTAGCACTGCAATTGACGCTAGTTCTAAACAAATACCAGAGGATTCAATCTAACTTGTTAGATGTGACTAAAGATACCCATCATGGCAAAAGAAATCCACAGTTATTAAGCCAAAAACAACTATCGGAAGAACTCATATTAATACAAGAAAATATCCCTACTACCCTTCGATTACCGTCACGGCCAGACAACCTGTTAAAGATATACAGCTTGATGAGTGTCGAAAGTCGAATAAGCGTGGATCAGATGATATTCCGTATAAAACTCCAGCTGCTTTCGCACAACGAATTCGAACTACTACATATAATACCAATCCCATTTTTAGCAAACAACGGGCTCATGATGATAGGATCAATGAAAAATTCCTAATCGGGATCAGTACTATCCCTTATCCGAGAATGATTTAAGGGGCTGCGTCACGTACGACGGGGCATTCATTTGTAAACAACAACACCCCATTTACAATAAGGGAGCAAACTCTAGCTCCTGTGAACTCAGTGTTCTCAGTCATGGACCATTCGAGATCGCTTGTTCCGCCACTGCTATTAGTAAGACACCACGGTGGATTCAACTGTTAACTGTCAACAAATGGATATATGTGAGACCTACTGCTGCCACAATAAACATCATTTGTAAGGGTAATGTCGAACAGAAAACCATAGAGGGATCTGGAATTATAACATTACAGTCAAATTGTGTAATAAGGGATGAACACACCACTATTCATAGACACAATGTTTTTTCCAATAATTTAAAGGGTGGATTTACGCCACTAAGGAAACTTATCGACTTCATCCATTTGAATACTACACCTTCTCCAATAACGTACCAACCAACACCAGTAAAAAACTTAAGTAAAGACATCGAAGACCTACGAGAGAGAATCAGGAGTTTCAACATAAATGCTACGCTGCCACCCCATACCACCAGTCATGACGTTCATCAATATACAGTTGCATATACTGGCCTAATCATCATCATCATCATAGCCGGAGGCTACTGGTTAATCAAGCGCAACAAAAGCAATTCTGCTAAAGGTTGTCAAACCCAACAAGAAATACCTGTTCCTAAGAAGAGAACACTATTCACCAAGCAGACAGAATGTAACCCATTAGCCAGAGCGGTATCGCAACCAACATTTGAAATTTTCGTATAGGCTTAAGTAACAATCTAAGTAGTTCAGTTCGAATCAATTGAAACATGTATACATGAACACAGTACATCCATAGATCATATGATTATTGTTTTGAGCCAGAGCTCAAGGCGGGAGGAATGTATAAAACTGCAAACTGCATTAAAAATCCCGAATTTCTTTAGGTGTAAGATTTAGAATTTATTCGTAAATAATTTAATTTAATTTAATAAAATTTGTCATTCGTTTTTGGGCAATAGCTGCGTTTTATTTAAAATATTTGTTAGTCACTATTGCTGCCGGTACAAGAACCGAGTAGCCGGGATATTAACAACTTTTTGCCTTTCAGATTTATGAATTTCGTGTAATCGGTGAACCACCGAATGCACAGCAACAAGGTTGAGGTGAATCACTTCAGCCTACCAATTTTAACAGGCAAACAAAAGAGTTTGCTTTAACAAATATAAAACTATGGAATCGACTTTATGGCGTTGGTGATTAAATAGTTAGTGATTATCTTGTTCTAGCCGTTTCCCGGAACAAGATACTTTACTTCAGTCGAGACCCAAAGCAAAGGTGTATTAGTAGTGTTTGTCCTAGTTTATTCTTTATCTCAGTCGACACCCAAGATAAAGGTTTGAGATTAGTGAGTGTTATTCTAGTCGCTACCCGAAATAACGATCTTTATCTCAGTCGAGACCCAAGATAAAGGTTTGAGGTAGTCTGTGTTATTCTAGTCGCTACCCAAGATAAAGTTATTATGTTAGTAGAATTTATTCCAGTCGTGACCCAGAATAAATATCTTTATCTCCGTCGTTACCCAAAATAAAGTTGTTGAGTTAGTACGATTTATTCCAGTCGAGACCCAGAATAAGTATCTTTATCTCAGTCGGTACCCAAGACAAAGTTGTTGAGTTAGTAAGATTTATTCCAGTCGTGACCCAGAATAAATATCTCTATCTCAGTAGCTACCCAAGATAAAGTTTTTGAGTTAGTAAGATTTATTCCAGTCGAGACCCAGAATAAATATCTTTATCTCAGTCGCTACCCAAGATAAAGTTGTTGAGTTAGTAAGATTTATTCCAGTCGAGACCCAGAATAAATATCTTTATCTCAGTCGCTACCCAAGATAAAGTTGTGAGGTTAGTACATTCTATTCCAGTCGGGACCCAGAATAAATATCTTTATCTCAGTCGATACGCAAGACAATATTTATATTTTATTAATATATTTATTAATTATATTTTATTACACTAGCCAAGTCGAATTCCAAATGTTACGCAATCTATGAAAGCTGGATGCGAAAAGAGAAAGATTTGAGTTAGCCTGCGACTTATATTGCCTTTGAATTGCGCACGGCACCAACAAATTATTTTACCTTGCGCATAGCAACCAAAGTACATTGACCTTAGCAGCTGTGCGTAGGTAGCAACAGAAAAATCCGTTGACCTAAACAGCTGTGCGTAGGTCAGACGAGTGCATTGACCTTAGCAGCTGTGCTTAGCAAGTACAACGTATCAACTCTTAACGATGAGAAATAATATCATATACCTATACATATATAATGTGGCCATTTCCAAATTGTTTAATTGTCTTAAATCATTTTATATTATTTTTGCTAAATTATCATCGGCTAACAATAATAATAGAAATATATGATTGTCGATGTGGAATTCATTAAATTGTTTCTGTGGAACGAGTCTCTAGTTTGTAGGTGTGAGTTCTTTCGCTGGCGCTCTGATGTTGGCTGCTCTGCGGGAGTCCTGCATTACCGACTAAATTGTTGAGAGAGGGGAACATGGCATCTTACGTTTGTCAAGTATTTTGTTGATCGTCGCATTGGCTGCTGGTATTCCTGTTCGGGAGTAAATCATCTTATTAAGTATGTTTTATAATAATTTAAATCGCAATTCTTTGTGGTTCTTTGACCTTTTTCTTTTCAGTATACGGCTGAAATGAATCAAGTGCCAAATCCATGATACACCGCATCGTGGGAATTCGAGTTTGAACACCTTCAGTGTATGTGCGTCAGCCTCAAAACCTCGAGCAATACTGAACACTGAATCTTTTAATTCAGGACTAAACCTGATTGGAATCGAAGAAAATTGCGTGTACAGTAGAGCATTCCACTTAAGGTGAAATGCTGGCCTGATTCTGCCCCAGGTCTGAATCGTTGAGATTAGATCCTGTGGTCAGTCAGACTCAGACTCAGACTTTAGCAGATGAACGATGGACGAGGTAATCAAATAGTTTATCACGACTGACCTACCCATTAAGGATAATGGAAGCTTTCGACTACGAGAGTTTCTCAAGAGCGATGGGGCTATTATTTTAGCTACTCTTGCGTCCGATATACACACCTAAATACTTCAGGCAAGTATTAGTCTATTGGATGTTCAGTGGAGTTTTGTCGATCTCTCCACCTTCCACACCACAAGCCTTGACTCTTACTAAGGTTGATTTTAGCGCCCGCTATACGTTCGAACTGTTTGAAAACAGCACGATCGACCGGAAAAGCTTCATCTCCTGTCACGAAAATAGACAGATCATCCGCATCCGCCAACATAAGAGGCCTCACATTGGTATACGGTAAACGAACTGAATACTGTCCGAACATTCGACGAAGATTCACCAGTAGCGGCTCCAACGGAAGATCTTAAAGCATACCTGACAATAGACAGCCCTGTCTGATACCTCGATGAAACGAGATACGAGCCAGAGCTTGTCCTTGATGCCTAAACAAAATTGCCGAATCTCTATGCAATTTCCCAACTGTATCGAGCCACCTGGGCGGAAACTCAAATGCTACGAGAGCAGTCAAGAGATACTCGTGCGAGACGCTATCAAAAGCCTTTTGTTGGACTAATGAGAGCATGGCCATTTGTGCACCTGTCTGTTCATGGTAGGCAAACAAATGCTTGGCTACTGCGATGTTGTCGTAGATACTACGACCACGTACACAATAGGACTGTTCCGGGTGTATTACCGAAGCAATCACTGAGCGGAGTGACGCCCTTAATGCTTTGCAGACGATTTTGTAGTCTACATTGCATAGGGTTACTGGCCTCCAGTTCCACATCCTCTGCAAATCTCCCCTCTTTGGAATCAAGCGCATAACAGACCTCCTCCAAATAGAAGGAAAGTCTGCCTCTCCACCTTCCTATGAAGTCGTTCTAACCGAGGTACATCGTTGTACTTCCTCTTCTTCTTGGACTCCTGTTGTTGGAGTTGAAGCTGAGGAAGTAACAACTCTGGCCTAACTAGCTCCTTTTCAAGAATACTCCCTATTTTATGTGAATTTATTTTTGTACTAGAGCTGGGCAAGAATTTCGGAGATCATCTTCCTAGGAAGAGTCTCCATCCCCTTCGAGACTTCAAATTGGCTACCAGTCGAAATGATGCTATCACACGACTCGTAGCCACCGAACCTCGAAAGACCAGTCTCATCCAAGCCGGTCATGTCGCAGTCCGAAAGCTGCTCGAGAGATGCTTCCACCTCCCTCACAACGTCCTTCGAATTGCCAGCTCCACTATCGCCCTCTTCCTAGTGGGGCCGCTTTGATGCGACTAGCTATGCTGGCTCTAGTCGAGGTAGCATCGCGCGGTCCACCTTATTCCTCCTCCTCGTTCTCCTTTTCTTATCTACTAGGCTAATCGACTCCTCGTCAGAAAGAAGTAGCCGTGTTTTCGCGTGCCGACGTGGCGCCATTTACAGCCATAATTATTTTTGCCTCTAGGACAACTTCAGGCACCTTAACCACTGGCTGCTCCGAAACAGCAGGTTGAGTGCTGGCCGAAATCTCCCTCTTCAGATCCACTACTGTAGTTGTGGCTTCCTTCGAGCCGGATATGCTCTGGTAAAAGCCTGACGGAAGCGTACACCCCTTATTCAAGGTGATGGACGCCTCCTGGCTAGTACCGAAGATACCCGTCCGAGACCCTCGTCCCCAATTTTAATGGAAATAGTGCGAACATTTCCATGAACCTTCCCGAATCTCCCAAGGAAATTCGAGAGGTCTTCATGTTGTGCTCGCATAGGGACCCGTGGGGTTCTCTTTTAGCGGGAATGGAACGAGGTGTCTACCCTCCTACTCGATGCCCTCAAGCATAAGCTTGGTAGCGCCTTCGAGTGTTGTGGTGTACACCTCGACCATTCCACCAGCTATAATTCCCATCGAGAACAGCTGTTCACAGGACACGACGCGGAAGATTACCTTCAGGTATGCAGACTGAGGACATCCTCTGATGTGCTCAAGCTGCTTCCAGTAGCTCTCGTCCTGCCATCTCCCGTCAAAGAAGCCCTGGAGACCCGCACTGGTCTTGGGCCGAGGCTTACCTGCGTTCAATGGGGCTGGACGCGGAGTAATTCCCCTGCTCTGAATTTCGATTGTAGCTTAGTGGAACTGCCACTTACCTGTGCATACGACATCCCTGACTGTAGCGCCGGTGATCGTGGTTCTGTTGCTGGTGGCTGCTCTTGCGAGGTGTCTGCCTTCGTAGAAAGCGGTGGCCTCATTATTTCACCAGTAGGTTTTCGTGCTGTAGCTGATGCCAGCTTGATAACTTCCACCAAGCTTGGACGTTGTCCTTGCCCGAGACCCTCGTCCCCAATTTTAATGGGAATAGCGCGCACCTTTCCCAAGGAAATTCGAGAGGTCTTCATGTTGGGCTCGCTAGGGACCCGTGAAAATACGACCTTCGTGGGGTTCTTTTTAGCGGGAATGGAACTAGGTGTACACCCACGACCCTCGAAAGCGTTACCAAGCTCATGCTTGAGGGCATCGAGGTGGAGGGCCAGGGATGTCGTATTCACAGGTAAGTGGCAGTTCCACTAAGCTACAATCGAAATTCAGAGAAGGGGCATTACTCCTCGTCCAGCCCCATTGGACGCAAGTAAGCCTCGGCCCAAGACCAGGATTCTTTGACGGGAGGTGGCAGGACGAGAGCTACTGGAAGCAGCTTGAGCACATCAGAGGATGTGTGGCGGCTTGGCGACACATCACGAACTATTTGCAATTAGATCACATTTGTAGGGTTTGCGCTAAGTACAGCGAAGAACCACTTTGTGAACTAAAAGGGTGTAAAATAGTAGGCTCGATTTTTGAGATAGGAAATTTAAAAATAATGAAAACCAGTCTGCTGTCAGATTTTAAGGTAAAAACATTGTTCTGTGTTATATAAATATTTTATAACGTTGAAATTCTCACAAGAAAGGAAAGGTGATATTCATCTCGAAATAAAACTATCAACTTAAAATCACAAGAGTTTTGCTTAACCTGGTGTATTTGGAAAGGAGACTTATGTCATACCCGCTCAAATAGCGGTCCTATTACCCCCTCCTTTTTAGGTGTTTCTTTTTAGCGCAGTCCGGCTGAAGCCGTATTAATATAACACCACAGTCATAACTCGTGAACGTGGAAGAATATTTCTATAGAAGAATACAGGAACACCTCATCGCATCGACTTTATACATGAACCGGTTCAACAGACCGCTCGTATCACGGAGTATCAGCTAAAACTCATCGAGCTGGCTCGATCAGACTCCACCGTTTAATTAATCGATCCGCCTTGGTCAGCTTGACATAGGATCAACTGGTCATTTGCGTTGGTTTCAAATTACATCTATTTTCCAACAGCTTCGAAAGTTGTCCAACAAAGCTAATAACGACACTACCTTGACCGAGGTTGTATTGGTGGGGTACCAAGGAGTGCCAACAACATTTGTGACTGGATCGAGCGGAACATATTTTCTTTGTCATATAAATTCCTTACTTAATTTTCAGGCGTTGTTACGTGCACAACCAGCACTAGCGACACTCATACTGGGGACACACCAAGGACGTTCTTGTTTGTCACTAGAAGCCTTACTGACAGTTGAAGCAGGTTAACGACTTATAGCTATCTGCTGCAGTCGTCCAGAGATTATTCGCATTATTATATTGTTGACCCCCCTGGGTCCACAACTCCTTCAGGCCGAATACAACTAAAATTGGTGACATACCACCAAAACTGGTGACCCCGACGTGATCCTTTTGTTTTAGCTACCCCCTTCCAGTGGTAAGGAGCTAAAAACTGTCTCAATATCAGAACGAGTCATTCAGGGGTCAAGCAATAAACCTCAAGTCATTCAACAAGTCCCGACTGACGACATTAAATATTGTGACAGTTTTAGCTACCCTCCCTCCAGTGGTAAGGAGCTAGTAACTGTCTCAATAGCCGAAAAAAACATCCGCAAGAAACAAGCCACAAGTAGTAACATTCAAGAACCACAATACCTTCAATCAACAAATCAGCAAATCATCAAGAGTCTTGAATCACGTAGTTCTAGAACCAACCAGCAATCAAGTCATTCAAGAACCACAATACCTTCAATCATCAAGAGTCAAACTCAATCAAGACACCGGACATTAGCATTCAAACCCCACAACAGAAAGATCAGAAGGTTTGGTAGTTATTAAGTTTCAAATATATATATTAATTTAGTTAGTTAATTTTTCAATATTTTCTAAACCACATTGTAAACCTCTGGTTCACAAAGTGGTTCTTCCCCCCTGTCATTCTTCCTTTGATAGTTTGTGGTAGTTTGTGGTATTTTGTGGTTTGTATCGTCGTAAAGTCTGCCGTTATTTTATTTGGTGATTAATCACATTTTTCATACTGCTCTTGCAAAATGCTTGACCAATGGTCTTCTGCTGAGGACCTCTCAAACGTCACTTCTAACCACGGCAATGCCCCGCCAGCGACCGCTGGTAATGTTCCGACGAGTATATTGACTGAACCTTCCCTCAATGCAGTCTCGGTTAAAAGTATGCCGTTCTGGAGAAGCAATCTAGAATTGTGGTTCCTCCAGTTGGAGGCACAGTTTGCTATTGCGCGCATCTCACAACAGAAGACAATGTTTTATCACGCAATAGCGGGTCTTGATGAAAATATCATCAAAATTATTAGTGACATCGCTGTCAAACCTCCAGAGGGGACTGAATACGATAAGTTGAAGGAAGCGTTGATCTCCAGACTCTCTGGTAGCGAAACCCGACGATTGAAGCAGCTACTGTCCGACTTGCCGTTAGGTGATGCACATCCATCTCACCTATTAAGAGAAATGCGAAATTTAAATAATAATAAATTGCCAGAGGAGGTACTCAGATTACTCTGGCTGCAACGACTGCCTACGCATATGCAGGCCATCCTTGCTTGCAATAAAGAAGACTTGGATTCGTTGGCATCATGCGCCGACACAATTGCTGAGGTTAATACTAATCCGCATGTGTATACCGTCTCGACGACTTCTGAAAGCCATAATTCTACACTTTCTTCGTTAGCTGAGGAGGTTCGGAGTTTGGCAAAATTAGTCGCGGACTCATTAATTTTGCACAAAAATCCACAAGGCCCTAGTAACTTTCAAGCTAGAAGTAAGTCCAGACAGCGATCACAATCACCATCACCCCGTTTCCAATCGGCACAAAAACATAACATTTGCTGGTATCACAAGAAGTTCGCACGTGATGCAAGGAAATGCATTCCTCCTTGTGCTTTTAAAACTACAAATTCTAGTACCAATGCGGTAGTTTCATCTTCAACAAACTAAACGGCCCTCCGCCATTGACGACGGGTGGAAGCGGCCGTCTAAATAGTCGTCTTTATCTCTTTGACAAGTCTACAAAGAAACATTTTTTAATTGACACTGGAGCTGACGTTTCGGTCATTCCGACTACACCAGCAGATCGCTATGCAAAATCAGACCTATGCTTGGTCGCGGCAAATTCTTCTGTGATCCATACTTTTGGTAAGAAAATCCTCACTTTGGATTTAGGACTCCGGCGTGCATTTCCTTGGCAATTCATCATTGCTAACATACCTAGACCCATCTTAGGTGCAGATTTTCTAGGTCACTATGGTCTACTGGTTAACGTCAAAGAGAAATCACTTATTGACCCATTGACCTCTTTGAAATCTTCTGGACAACGAGTCACATGCCAAAATTCAGCACTTTCTGTGCTCATAAACCCAGAGGTAGAAATCGAGATCCAGAACCTGTTGCGTGAACATCAGGCCATAACTGTGGAAGCTGGTTTTATTAAGCAAGTGATACATAAGGTAACACACCGTATTATTACCAATGGACCATCCATCGCGTCTAAGGTACGTCGTCTCTCTCCGGAAAAACTGGCCACGGCCAGAAAAGAATTTGGCTTTCTGTTAAAGCAGGGAATTTGCAGGCCTTCTAGTAGTAGTTGGTCCTCGCCATTACATCTGGTCAAAAAGAAGAATGGTGACTGGAGACCTTGCGGAGACTACAGGCTATTAAATGCTCGTACCGTTCCCGACCGCTATCCAATTCCGCTTATCCATGATTTCGTTTACCACCTGCAAGACTGCAAATACTTCTCAACATTAGATCTGGCTAAGGCCTACCACCAAATTCCCATTGAGCCCGAGGATATTCCAAAAACAGCTATCTGTACACCATTTGGACTCTTCGAGTTCACACGCATGACTTTCGGTCTGTGCAATGCAGCACAAACCTTTCAGAGGTTCATTCACACCGTGCTCCAGCAATTTTCGTTCTGTTTCGTCTACCTCGACGACATTTTAATCGCCTCTCGGTCTAAATCAGAACATTTCACCCATTTAAAAAAAAATTTTACGCGGTTAACGGAATATGGATTAATAATAAACGTCGATAAGTGCACGTTTCTACAATCCCAAGTCAAATTCTTAGGTCACCTGGTTTCAGCGGAGGGGATTAAGCCTTCACCCGAACGCGTGGCAGCCATTGAAAATTTTAAAACGCCTAAAACCGTGAAAGACTTACGTCGTTTCCTAGGCATGATAAATTTTTATCGTAGATTCCTTCCACATGCGGCCGGTCATCAGGTCCTTCTTAATAATTATTTGACAGGTCCCTAAGACGAAAGGAGTTCAAATTATCAACTGGTCTACGGATGCCATCAAAGCTTTGAGGAGGTAAGATCCCAGTTGTCTCAAGCAACTCTCCTAGCTTTTCCATCCTTTCAGCGGATCTGGCGTTATACGTAGACGCATCAGACTCAGCCATAGGTGCCGCGCTCCACCAAAAAGTTGAGAACCACTGGCAACCACTAGGTTTTTATTCGGCCAAATTAAACAACGCTCAACGTAATTATAGTGCTTACGACAGGGAGCTATTAGCCGCATATCAAGGCATCAAATATTTTCGATACCACCTAGAAGGAAGAATTTTTACTCTATACACGGATCACAAACCGCTGACATTTGCATTTAGGCAAAATCCAGATAAAGCCTCCCCCAGGCAATTACGGCATTTGGATTTTGTAGGTCAGTTCACTACGGACATTAGGCACGTTCCAGGCAAAGATAATATCGTCGCCGACACACTGTCACGAGTAGACGAGATCCATCTCCCCAGCGTTATAGATTTTGGAGCTATTGCGGACATCCAAATGGAGGACGAAGAATTATGCAAACTTTTAAAAATCCCCAATATAAACTCGAGAAATTGCCAATTTTCGGCACAAATAAACAACTGTACTGTGAGGTTTCCCCTATAGGGACCAGACCTTTTATCCCACGCAAATATAGAAAACAAGTTTTCAATTCAGTACATAATCTCGCTCACCCTGGCATTCGCACGTCAAACAAAATGGTTACATCCCGCTATTTTTGGACGTCCATAAATAAAGATGTAAACTCCTGGGCTCGCGCTTGTTTAGCCTGCCAGCAGAGCAAAGTGTCAAGGCATGTCAAGACCGCTCCAGGCTCTTTTCCTCCATCGTTTCAGCGCTTTCAAAACATACACATCGACATCATTGGTCCTATGCCTCCATCTAAAGGTTTTAGATACTGTCTAACAATCATTGACAGGTTCACCAGATGGCCTGAGGCCATTCCCCTCGAATGTATCAATGCTGAAACAGTAGCGGAAGCTCTCTGCCAGAACTGGGTATCGCGTTTCGGAGTTTCCCAGAACAATTGTCACAGACCAGGGACCTCAATTCGAGTCAGCACTCTTTGCTGAGCTTTCCAAGCTATTGGGCTTCGAGCGTAATCGAACGACAACCTATCATCCACAATCCAATGGTTTCCTCGAACGCTGGCACAGGACATTGAAAGCAACAATAATGGCTTACAAAGACAAATCCTTGTCAAAAGTTTTACCTTTGGCGTTACTAGGGCTCAGGACAGCTTTTAGAGAGGAGTTTCAAGCCACCCCAGCAGAACTAGTCTACGGTGACGGCTTACGGCTGCCAGGCGACTTCCTTCAAAGCTCATTAAGACTTTCTCAAAACGATTTCATCATCTCTCTTCGAAACATGTTTTCAGACATTAGACCCGTTCAGGCCTCAAACCATTCTCGGCAATCTTTGTTTAAATTCAAAGACCTCGATAATTGCTCCCATGCTTTTATTCGAACAGACTCGATTCGAGGTTCTCTCCAACCTCCTTATGATGGTCCTTACGAAATCATCGCCAGAAAAGAGAAATACTACACTCTGAAAGTAAAAAATAAGGATGTCAACGTTTCCCTAGACAGATTGAAACCTTACTTTATGGAAACGAACATCGAGTTTCATCAGGACCAACAAAAATTAAATTGCGACTCCACATTAATACACTCACCAACAAGCTTTGAAGAGCCGGTTCAGCCAATGTCTGAAGGTTCATTTCAGCCAGTGTCTGAAAATTCAGCCACCGCTAGAGACACAAGTGACTGTACAATTCGAGAAACATCGGACTCATCTCAAACACATACAGACATTCCACTAAGCACGCCACCTAACACGAGAACCTTTCGAGGTGTCAGGTTCCTACCTGATGGAAACACAATTGTGCAACAGCAAACTACCCGAAGTGGACGAACCACACAGCCTCCGCGCAAATACAGGTATCGCTAAACCAGTGGTTTCGCTGGCGGGGGAGTGTTGTGGCGGCTTGGCGACACATCACGAACTATTTGCAATTAGATCACATCTGTAGGGTTTGCGCTAAGTACAGCGAAGAACCACTTTGTGAACTAAAAGGGTGTAAAATAGTAGGCTCGATTTTTTAGATAGGAAATTTAAAAAAAAAACACCTCATCGCATCAACTTTATACATGAACCGGTTCAACAGACCGCTCGTATCACGGAGTATCAGCTAAAACTCATCGAGCTGGCTCGATCAGACTCCACAGTTTAATTAATCGATCCGCCTTGGTCAGCTTGACATAGGATCAACTGGTCATTTGCGTTGGTTTCAAATTACATCTATTTTCCAACAGCTTCGAAAGTTGTCCAACAAAGCTAATAACGACACTACCTTGACCGAGGTTGTATTGGTGGGGTACCAAGGAGTGCCAACAACATTTGTGACTGGATCGAGCGGAACATATTTTCTTTGTCATATAAATTCCTTACTTAATTTTCAGGCGTTGTTACGTGCACAACCAGCACTAGCGACACTCATACTGGGGACACACCAAGGACGTTCTTGTTTGACACTAGAAGCCTTACTGACAGTTGAAGCAGGTTAACGACTTATAGCTATCTGCTGCAGTCGTCCAGAGATTATTCGCATTATTATATTGTTGACCCCCCTGGGTCCACAACTCCTTCAGGCCGAATACAACTAAAATTGGTGACATACCACCAAAGATGTCCTCAGTCTGCATACCTGAAGGTAATCTTCCGCGTCGTCTCCTGTGAACAGCTGTTCTCAATGGGAATTATAGCTGGTGGAATGGTCGAGGTGTACACCACAACACTCGAAGGCGCTACCAAGCTCATGCTTGAGGGCATCGAGGTGGACGGTAGACACCTCGTTCCATTCCCGCTAAAAGAGAACCCCACGGGTCCCTATGCGAGCCCAACATGAAGACCTCTCGAATTTCCTTGGGGGATTCGGGAAGGTTCATGGAAATGTTCGCACTATTCCCATTAAAATTGGGGGCGAGGGTCTCGGGCGGGTATCTTCGGTACTAGCCAGGAGGCGTCCATCACCTTGAATAAGGGGTGTACGCTTCCGTCAGGCTTTTACCAGAGCATATCCGGCTCGAAGGAAGCCACAACAACAGTAGTGAATCTGAAGAGGGAGATTTCGGCCGGCACTCAACCTGCTGTTTCGGAGCAGCCAGTGGTTAAGGTGCCTGAAGTTGTCCTAGAGGCAAAAATAATTATGGCTGTAAATGGCGCCACGTCGGCACGCGAAAGCACGGCTACTTCTTTCTGACGAGGAGTCGATTAGCCTAGTAGATAAGAAAAGCAGAACGAGGAGGAGGAATAAGGTGGACCGCGCGATGCTACCTCCACCAGAGCCAGCATAGCTAGTGGCATCAAAGCGGCCCCACTCGGAAGAGGGCGATAGTGGAGCTGGCAATTCGAAGGTCGTTGAGAGGGAGGTGGAAGCATCTCTCGAGCAGCTTTCGGACTGCGACATGACCGGCTTGGATGAGACTGGTCTTTCGAGGTTCGGTGGCTACGAGTCGTGTGATAGCATCATTTCGACTGGTAGCCAATTTGACTTCGACCATTGCTCCAGCTATAATTCCCATCGAGAACAACTTCTCACAGGAGACGACGCGGAAGATTGCCTTCAGGTATGCAGACTGAGGACATCCTCTGATGTGCTCAAGCTGCTTCCCGTAGCTCTCGTCCTGCCATAGAAGCCCTGGAGACCCGCACTGGTCTTGGGCCGAGGCTTACCTGCGTCCAATGGATCTGGACGAGGAGTGATGCCCCTGCTGTGAATTTCGATATTGGTAATACTTCTGGAACTACCACTTACCGGGGCATACGAAATCCCTGGCCCTACAGGTTGGGGTCGCCGTGATGGTTCTGCTCCTGCTGTTTCCGCTGCTACTGTTGGCCGCTGCTTCTTTGGAGCATTCTTCGTTGAAGATAGCGGTGGCCTCATTACGACCCCATTGGGCGCTGGTGCTGTACTTGAAGCCGCTTTTACAACTTCAGCCAATTTTTGGTGAAGTCTGGACTTTGGGGTTGACGGAAGTGCCTGGCACACGTGTGCTACTGCGGCAAATGCAAAAGCTGCTGCAGCAATAGTCCTTGGGGCAGTTAAAACTTCTGGTACCCCTTCAGTCTTCTCCGGAGGAGTTGGCTGCAATTTTGCAGGTTTGGCCTCTTCAATTGGACCCTGTTTGGCCTGTTCAGTGGGCCCTTTTGAGTTTTCCTTAGAAGAAAAATTAATTTTCTTCTTCCTCTGCAAGCATTCCAGCTGCGACAAATGGTACTATTCCTTAGTGTATACACAAAGATAATTATTTTTCTCTTTTGGATTTATTTTAAAATGTTTTTTCTGTTTCTAAAATTATATATTGACACTTTTTCCGAATTACATAAATTTACACGGTTGCCACGTTGCCATGGCAACTACCAAAATTAATTAAAAACTAGAATAATCACTTAAATTAGGTTTTTTGCAATTCTACTGTTCAATTTTATGAAATTTTTTGTTTCGAAAAAATTAACCAAAGACGATTCCAATTCACAGTGGGTCTCGTCAAGATGAAGTTTTGGAACTTTTTTCCACTTTTCCACTCAAACTTCACTACTTTTAACTATTTATTTGATCGGAGCTCAAACTGACATCCGCTCTCTTCAGAAAATAATAATAATAATTTTTTTTTATTTAAATAAGCTCTTTATTTAGTGTGGCTCTCTGGCTCTTTTCATCATTTCATAAAAATAGGTGGCAGAAGGCTCAACAAAGTGTAACAAAAAAGGAAGACGCTCGCTAAACTTAATGTTGTAAAAAGTCAATAGGGAAGAAATTCTTAAAAATGCATTCAGAAGAGGAATGTATGTATCACTTGGCGACATTTTATAAATAACTAACTAGTCAATTGATCGAACGTTAAGTGTTTTCACTCCGTAAAATTGACAGACCAATAATTATAATATAATAATGTAATTATCATTACGTGCTGAAAATTTTAATACAAAAACAAATATAAATATAATATAAATATAATAAAATATAAATAATATAAATAAATATAAAAAAACTGTAACTTGTCTGAACACGCCCACATTTAACCTCGGTAATCGGAGCAACGCATACCAAAATTATTTATGGCATGTCTAAGCACAAAAATCTAGGAATTTGCGAGTGCAGCATACTACAAGTGTACGCCAGCCCTTTAATTACAATTAAAAAAATTTAAATAAACACAGAAAGTAATCTTATTTAAATGCGCCGACCATTCTTTTGTGGTTACCCCTTTCATGTTAGTGCAGCTCTAGCTCAAGTTACGACCCATTAGATACACTTAAAAGTAAATCGAATATTATATTATGTATATACGAGCAATTAATTTTCTATTTACCATAGCTGGATGTTTAATGAAATGATGCCATCTATTTGAAATAATCTCAACTGGAGACAATGACAGGAGGCACAGGATTACATTTCTTAGCATCTGACGTAACCACGAAAATGACAGAAAATTCGGCCATACTTTTTATTCTTTTCAACCGTGCGTTCAGGTATACACACCGATGTGCTTTTCAGTCGCCTGAACGACATGGTGTGTAAAATTGACATTATGTGACAATCTGCGTGCACCTGAATCCACGGTAAATCAGGATTGCTGAGTAAAGACAAAGCTAGGGCACGCGTTGCAGAATGTTACACTTTTCGTGGTTGATAGGCGGAACTAAAATTAAATAATTGAATAATAAAATACACAATAATAAAACTAAAAAAGTTGCTGAATCCCTGAAATGCTTATTAATTAAGTAAAGGGAAATTGTTAGAATTCTGATCCGACGAATTTTCATTTGAGGTGATAAAATGCATTGAATTGGTGGTAATATTATTCTAGTCTAAGTAAATGCTGCTATCAATTGAATATTTTTAAGGAATAAAAAATTACAATGCTGGTAACCCGAATGTTGGTAAGGTATGTATATACCCAGCAACAAGAGCATTGCCTTGCTACTTAAAGAAGAAGAAGATTACATATCGTGAAAATGTCAGTGCAAAGTTCCCAAATTTATAGTTAAATATCTTAGTAAGTATAAGTGTGCGCGGAAAATTAATTTTAGATTCGTGATTTGTGCGTAAATAAGAGCAAATGAGCAAATTTTGAAAAAAAGTGGAGCTCGCTCAGGATATCGTGTTTAGCCAGATTTTGTCACACTGGTGTCAGGTGTGCAGTTGACGAACGTTTTCATAATCGAAGACTTTCCACGAAAGTCTGAAGGCCATGATGGAGGAAGAGGATCCTCGCCTACCCACGCAGATTAGCGAAGGGGAAACGAACGGATTGTAGGACTCCGCAGGCGTCCTGCTACAAATATTATTGTGGAGTCACTTGCGGCTGAAGTCGAAGAGCAAAACGCACAATTGCATCATATAGAGAGCGAAGTAACAAAACTCTTGAGCTCCCTTAATTTTTTAGCAGCACAACCTACGCTTCAAGGAACGCCGGATCTGAGAATGGCAACGGACCGTCCCAGTGGAGTATGTTTCAACCTTTCTTCTGAAGGGGAAGAATTTTGAAGTATGAAATCAGCCATTGAACAATAGTACTGGTATGGACACACCTCTCCCAAGTGTTTAGATGAGCGAAGAAGAACTAAAGAAGCTTGCATTATTTTGGTTATAATTTGGTTCGTGAGAACCAGCGTCACAGCTGAACTTCGAGGTGGTGCCCAATCGTATACCAAGGCAAGCCATATGTCGGCCAAGTACTCAGTCGACAGTAGTTGCCAGGTCAGAGCCAGTATCAGCTCATTCCGTAAGTAAGAAGCCTAATGCCGGTCATTCACTCCAAAGATGTGGTGAGGCATCTCTTCCCCTCGAACAATGAGCCAGTTTTCTAACAAGCCATAGAACACGGCGCCCCCAATTGGATCATAAAAGACATCATGCAAAACTTGTCAGACTGTCATCTATCATTGCGGTTGCATAAATAATGAGGTCACTACTGCATCGATTTAAGTACGACAGCCCCCTTGTGCGTGAATCCATTATGTGATACGACCACGAATGTCTCCTCCTGAGAAAGATACCCTGAATGAACTTCAAGTTTCGGGATAGTTGCCAGGGCAAATGGGTGGAGCGAGGCATTGCAAGGACTGCATCTACCTGTGTATTTGAAAGGAACGGCATTGATACTTTATCAGGCCCTGCCAGCAAGTATGCACAACGCCTACTCTGCACTCCTAAAAGCATTCAATGCCCGTTACATGTCTGACGAGCAGGAAGCCGTCGCTCAGATAAAATTAAAGACTCGGGTTCAGAAGAAAGCAGAGAAGTTGGCAGAATTTGGCGGCGTGCGGGCAGAAAAAAAGAGGGCAGATTTAAACTGTCGCCCTTTTAACTAACGGCGTTTGATCTGGGGCTAGGATCAGTGCCTGGACGTATAGCCCCAATAATTTTCCTCGGGTCAGTCAATGACGGGCGTCACTTTTAACTAGCAGAGGATTCTTAAAAGAAATTAAAATTGACTTTGTTATTGATATGAGGGCAACCCACGCAATTGCCCATCCAGCTTTCCTACGACGAAATTCAAATGGCGTCGACATTATTCTGTCTCAAACTTTTATTAGAGTAGTTAATGGAGAACTATCAACCATCGACGGCATCGCATTTTTAAGTAAGTAAGCAAAGTAAACATTTATTTCCATAAGTACAATAAGACAAAAGCCTTTTATTAGTACTACTAAATTACACTAAGATTAAATTCAATCAAAGAGATGATAGTTTCTATCGACAAGAAAAAAAAGAAAAATTCATTATTCTAAGACTACAACTATAAAATAGAAATGAGAGAAAATAACAAACAAGAGTAGGAAAATAAAAGAGAAAGAAAACAAAAATAAAAAAAAATAAGGATAACTAAATTACATAAATTCGGTAGCGATCAAAAGAAAATAGCACAAGAAAAAAAAAAGATCCCACTGCAGGTGCCGTCAATTTTTGATTGCAATTGATTAGGAAATCATCATCCATATGCCGTGTGCTGCCAGAGTAACAGTTTAAAGCTAGAGGCCGAACTCTCGCGCTGGATGGAAGCCGGAAGAGCGTTCCAAATGCGAATAGTTTGAACAAAGTAAGAAGCATCCAAAACAGAATATTTAAAGCGAGGCAATAGCAAATCGCAACGTCTGTCACTACGCAAGAAGTTTAAAAATTCAAACAGATAAGCCGGTCTACGTGTGTTCATTATGTTATGCAGGAAAAGGAATGCCTTCCGTAGCAAGTGCGTTTCCAGAGAGCAATTCAAAATTATATGTCGAAAAGGAGAGATGTGATCATGTCTACGTAGCCCTAACGCGAACCTAATACAATCGTTATAGGCTACTTCAAGCTTACGCTTACAGCGTGAATCGAGTTTGGGGAAGATGATTGAACCATGCATTAGATGTGGCAATACTAGGGTCCTGACCAGCCTCATACGAAGGTTGGGGGAAGCAGATCAGCATACAGCCAGAGTCGATGAAGCACACCATAAACCTTCCTCAGGATCATTTTAATATAGTCACAACAACCAATTTGAGAATTGAGTATAATGCCTAAGTTTTTCACTTTCTGTACATATGGTATGGTTGAGAGATTGAGTTCTATCGGGGGGAAATTGGAAGGGTCACAACTTCCTCTACCTACCGCTAACGCTTGAGACTTTTGGGGGTTAAGTGTCAGATTATTTGCAATTGACCAGTCTAAGATGTTATGAAGATCTTCGTTGATTCTGCTAACACAGTCCTCCAAGAGACCAATGGGACGATCAAGGTATATTTGCACATCATCAGCGTACAAATGGACGGAGCTATTTTTGATGACAGTAGGCAAATCATTAATAAACAAACTAAAAAGAAAAGGTCCTAATATTGATCCTTGTGGTAGACCGGCAGTCAATCGAAGCGTGGTGGAAGTAACATCATTGACTCTAACCCGCTGCGATCAATTCTCCAAAAAACTACTAATTAACTTCAGCGCAGGCGAGTCAAAAGCAAGACGCTCCTTAGTTTGCCAAGAAGCATCATATGATCGCATTATTACCAATAAGAACTGCGAGCGTAGGAATACAGCATCTTTTCTATATTATCCAAAATTTTCTCAGAATGCATTCAAGGGGTGGACGTTTTAGCACCGACCTTCAGCGAAGTGTCTACAGGTTGGCCAAACATCAATCCCAATTTTCGGACCTCATTTAGGCGGGATTGGATGCTAGTCAGTAGCCTCTGCCACTCCAAGCACGATGTACTGCGTACCGCGGTTTATAACATCTCAGATAAAACAATAATCTTCAAAGAAGGGAAGGAAATCGGGAGGCTGGAAGGCTGGAACTCAAACTCGATTATGTCTTGTCTATCTTGATGACATTATTGTCTGCCCAGATAGCTTCACCCAGCTACTAACCAATTTAGATGAAATTTGTCAGCGACTTCAAATAGCAGTTTTAAAAATATCTTCATCAAAGTGTTCTCTTACCAAGATGGAGATAAAATGTTTCTGGAATATAATTTCCCAAAGAGGGATCGCAGCGGACCTTGATAAAATCGCCACAGTTACGGCCCAGGAATAAGGTGGATGCACAAAGCTGCTCTTTGGGCCTTTGTGTCTATTATCGAGGGTTTGTTGAGATCTTTTCGGAAATCGCCAAGCCATTGACGATGCTAACGCAGAAATTCAAAACAATATAAATGGAGAGATTGTTACGGTGTCGCATTTGCTAATTTATTTATTTTTATTTTTTTTTGGCTTGCCTAAATGAAGATGAACCCTTAATTTTTCATTCTAATTAAATTTATTAATAAGCTGAAGGGCTCGAAGGCATCATCCTCATCAAAGGATGTAACTCGTATTGTCAAGTTCAAGAAGGAATTTTTTTAGATTCTCCGGTATATAGCAAAGGCTAAAAAATGTTTTTAATTTGTTATTCTATCACACAACCAATATGATGGGGTTTAGTGGCAAGTTTCAAGTCTTGGTGTTATTCATCAACAGGTCCCAAATAGCGAAAATGAGTGACTTGAAAAACAAATGAAAAATAGAATAAGGAAAAGAAATGAAAAATGAAAAGTATTGAGAAAAAAAAACAGATTCATTCGAAACGAATCGAACCTGTATACGCCCGCAGTGGACTGAAAAAGAAAAAAGAAAAAGGTCGAAGAAGAACCGTTTCGTGTTAGCAGAAAACCTTATAAACTCATCGGTACAGCTTGGTTTTCTGCCTGCTGTAGGCGCTTGAAAACAGATCAAATTGATCTTCTCTCATATAAACTCAGAATAAATTCTGGGTGTGAATTATATGAGGCAAAAACTCCAAGGAGGGAAAGAATAAAAGTAGAGATTACTCTTTAGGACCCTTTTACCCCGGTAAAAAGTCCTAAAGATTAATCTCTACTTTTATGTTTATTGTCAAGGAACTCGACTTTGTACTCTATGTGCTCATAAAGCTAATGTAGCACTCGGAGTTTCACGAAGAAATTAATCAACTTCGCCACTACAAGGAAGTGAACAAGCGGAGCTCTCTAAGCGATTTTGCACCATTTTTAGACGAAAATGACAAAATTCGCGTAGGAGGACGTCTGAAAGAATCAAATCTTTCATACGATAGCAAAGCACCCCATGCTGCTTCCCTATTCGCATCCATGGAAAAAACTGTTGATGACAGTTCTGTACAATGAAAATGTGCACTGTGGACCACAGACACTATTAGTCACCACGCGACAGCGCTTTTGGCCCATTAAGGGCAAAATTTTGCCCAGCTCGATAGTTCAACACTGCGTGCGTTGTGCGAACGCCAGGCCCAAGCTGCTGTCCCAAATAATGGAAAATCTTCCACCTACCAGAGTACAGCTCGCCAGACCATTCATCAATTCCGGGGCTGATTTTTGCGGCCCAATTTCCATACACTACCGAGTCAGAGGCAAACAACCTCACAAAGCCTATGTGGCAGTTTTCTGTTGCCTTGTCACGAAGGCAGTCCACTTAGAGGTCGTGAGTGACTTGACAACAGAAGTCTTTTTAGCAGTTCTAAGACGCTACACGGGACGAAGAGGCCACTGCAAAAATGTGTATTGTGATAATGCGACGAACTTTGTTGGAGCTAGGAACCAACTACACAAGCTAAGTGAGACCATTTACTCGATGACGCTCAAGCGAATATAGCTTCGTCTTGCAACTCACGCGGAATTGATTTCCACTTTATCCCCCCTCGAGCGCCTCATTTTGGTGGCTTGTGGGAAGCCGCATTGAAATCGGCAAAACATCTGCTTGTAAGAAGCGTACCTTCAGCATCGCTAACATATGAAGGGCTGGAGACGGCAATGGTGGAAATCGAAGCCATATTGAATTCCAGGCTGCTGACTCCAATGTCGGCTGATCCTAAAGACCTAACAACTCTAACTCCTGGTCATTTGCTTATTGGAGAGCCGCTTACTCCATCCATAGATGCATTTTCGGAACCGTGTAAAACTAGCCTCCTGCAACTATGGAAATTAGTGTCCCACATCAAGCATGACTTCTGGCGGCGCTGGTCGCGGGAATATTTGAATGAGCTTCAACACAGCTAAAATGGAAGAAACGCTGCCAAAACGTACAACCAGGAACCATAGTCATCTTAAAGGAAGAAAATATGCTTGTCACGAAGTGGCCACTGGGACGCATAGTTCAACTGCACAAGGGTACGGATGGTTAAGCAAGAATAGCGGGTGTTCGAACAGCCACGGGTGTCTTCCGGAGGCCAATTCATAAACTTTCGGCCTTACCCATAGAAGCGAATGATGCCCAACGTACCTTCACAAGTGCAGAACAGGTCACTAAGGGTGATTCAGCTCTCAAGACACAAGATGACCAACATAAGAAAACCAAGCTGTACCGATTAGTGTAAGGTTTTCTGCTGCGGGCGTATACAGGTTCCATTCGTTTCGAATGAATCTGGTTTCTCAAACATTTTTAATAACATTTTGTTTCTATTTTTATCAATTATTTCATTTTTTCATTCTTTTCTTTGTTCTATTTTTTCATTTGTTTTTCATGTCTCTCAATTTCGCTATTTCGGACCTGTTGATGAGTCAAACCAAGACTTGAAACTTGTCACCAATAATATAATGGCTTGTGTGATGAAATAACAAATTAAAAACATTTTTTAGATTTTGCTATATACCGGAGAGTCCAAATAAATTCCTTTTTGAACAAATATAAGTTCAACCCGGTAAAAAATCCTAAAGAGTAATCTCTATTTTTATTATTTTAATTGTGTAGAAAGTTAACTAAGGCTCTTGGACATTGTCAATCTCCTAGGAATAAAAATAAAATTTTGTCAGAGTATGTATGTTTAATTAATATGTATATTGTGTGAAATAATTTGTTAATTTTGGAATAACGTTTTTTCGTTACTTTATGCTGTATTATTGTAAATTTGGAAAGCTTGCATACCCTAAGTCCCAATGTAGGCATGTGGCTACACGTAAGTCCTTAATTTCTCATAGGATATTATGAAATAATTGTTTTTATACATTCCAACATGTTTGAAGTTAACAAAGTATTAATATTCTAAAAATTTATTTCTAAATATGATTTTTCTATTCTTCGGATGGAATGTGATAAAATTATACATAACAATTTGCTTTTATATTTTATAGATACAATCGATGAAGCCAACAGAAAGTGTGAAAGGGCTATATGGGATTCATCAATGGAAGATAAGGAAGCAAATATAGCGAAGAAATAATGAACGACATATACATATAAAAAGCATACGTCCAATTTTGCTTCAAAAATTGCAATTGAGGTAGGTGAGGAATTCTTAAACTTGTGGAATTCCACTATTAATACTGATACTAGTGTTTTAACCTTGCTTTCTACCACATTTTCAAGTGAAACACTAATTAGGCAAAATAACAATATGAAGTCATACATAGGTAAATTATTCAGATTTTACTGTTTAATGTTAAAATACATTATCTTATGTTCTTCGTAAAACAATAATGTCAGAGTGGCGTTTAAATGAATTGGAAAAACCCTCAAAGTAAACGTTGATCAAAACTTCAAAAATTTATAGAAAAAGTAGGAATTCCTTTGAAAATTTAGAAAATAGGTTGTAACATTGCGTAGAAAATCTAACCGTGAAAAACTTCAAGCTTTCAATAAAGAACCAAGTTTACGCAATGCATTGAAGGTAGCAATATTCTTTTTATTAATAAATAACTCTAGTAAAGTAACATTTTCTATTTACTTTTGGAATTTTGTGCGGAGAGAAATTGAGTACAACAGGGAATAGATGCCCAAAATATATTTCGCAAATTACTCTGTAGGCTAAAATCCTCCGTAAGGTAAAAGAAGAATAAAGTAAGATATAAATGTAGTTATTTTATTACTTTTTAAACTAATAACGTTTTCGCTCATAGAGAAACTAGAGGAAAAATACCCAGTTTGACTACATTTAATATATTTATTGTTCGACAGTCAATTATTGGTCTAAAATGGCTTACATTAGAAAACAGCAAAGTTGGGGGGAAAATTAAACACGTAGAAAATTATGGTGAAGTAAAACTACCAAAATGCGGCTTTAAAGTTGACTGATTCGAATTTCTAATATACCCGTTTTTAGGCATAATACCTAACAAATTTTCTTTTAGAAAGTTTTTTCTGTATACTAGCATTACTGTTGATGCAATTGTAAGAGCTTCCGTAAACGGATTTATTTGTGTTATTTTTAAAAAATCCTTCATAAAAGTTAAACAACTCTCTCGTAAAATGTTGACGTCATTTCGACAATAACTTATTAATTCGACCTGATTATTAAAAATTACGTTATCGTTCACAAAACATTTAGATAATCTTTCAATAAAATTTCGATTTATTGATTCTTTTCGGTTTATGGCTAGTAACCTTTGCATCATATTTAACTTCTTTTCCTATTTTAAAATCTCAATTTCAAAATTTATCTGATAATCAATTTAATTTATTAACACGTAAAGGTGTATAATCTTACGATTACTTTAGTACTAAAGACAGATTTTTAGAGACTACTTTACACACCATTTCTGAATTTTACAATAAATTGAATGATTGTGATATTAGTGAGGAAGATTATACACATGCCTGTAAAGTTTGGAATGAATTTAATTTAAATAATTTGGGCGAATATTCAGAGTTATATCTAAAAACAGATGTTTTTTTTGTTAGCAGACGTGTTTGAGCAATTCCGTTCAAGTTGTTGTAAGACATATGGATTAGATCCTGCACATTATTTTACATTACCTGGCTATACTTGGGATGCAATGCTGAAACATACAAATATATCGTTAAAATTGTTGTCTGATATTGATATGTTTATATTTGTAGAGCGCGGTATTCGAGATGGTCTTAGCCAATAATAAATATTATAGGCTAGCTATGATCCAAATAAATCTCAAAAATTCTTACAATATTATGATATCAACAATCAATATGGTTGGGCAATGTCGCAACCTCTACCTTACAGCGGCTTCAAGTGGGTAGAAAACAAAAACAACTTTAAGGTTGAAGATGTGCCTAATGATTCACCTATTGGTTACATTTTAGAAGTGGGTCTAGAATATCCACAAGAAATTCATGACACCCATAAAGATTTACCATTTTGCCCGGAACGCGATTATGCTTTTGGATCTAAGCAAATGAAACTTTTAGCTACAGTTAAAAATAAAACAAAATATATTTTACATTATAGAAATTTAAAACAAGCTCTCCAACACGGTTTAATGTTAAAGAAAATTCATAAAATTCTTCAATTTAATCAATCCACATGGCTTAAGTCATACATTGATCTAAACACTAGCCTTAGAGCATTAGCTAAAAATGATTTTGAGAAAAATCTCTTTAAACTTATGAATAATGCAGTCTTTGGTAAAACTATGGAAAACGTTCGAAAATATAGTAATGTAAAATTGGTAACTAAATGGTCGGGCCGATATAGAGCTGAAGCTGAAGAATTTCTAGTCCCGAATTTAAAACCTCCACTATATTCAATGAAAATTTAGTAGTAATAGAACTTAATAGATCTGAGATTTTTGCTAACAAACCACTTTATGTAGGTATGTGCATTCTCGACTTGGCTAAAACTACCATATACAATTTTCATTATGATTATATGCTTCCTCAATTTGGATCTAACTGTACAGTTTGTTATACAGACACAGATTCCCTCATTTATGAGGTAATCTGTCCTGACTTGTATCAAGTTATTAAACGTGACTGTCATACTCATTTTGATACTAGTGACTATCCGCCAGAAAATAATTGGAATATCCCACTGGTGAACAAAAAAGTGTTGGGCCTCATGAAAGATGAAAATAAGGGTAGAATTATCACAGAATTTGTTGGCTTAAGATCAAAGATGTACGCGATCCATATAGAGGCTAAGGACAAAACAAAAAAATCTAAAGGTATAAAAAGAAATATTGTTAAAAAAGATATAACTTTCGATGATTATGTTGAATGTTTAAACAGTAATACTGAAAAATCAATTACACAAAATTTAATTCAATCTCGGAAACATCAAGTATCTTCCATTACTCAATCTAAAATTGCTCTCAGTCCCAACGATGATAAAAGATATATAACGCTAAGTAATTATGAAACGTTACCGTGGGGACATTATAGTATAATGGAAATAGATTAATTAATAATAAAATATTGTAAGTATGCAAAATAAAAGAATTTTTATAACGTTTTAAGAACTAGTTTATTTTAAAAAATCTCTTATTATAAACACATTTTCAGAGCACATCGGCCTCGACGTATGACACAAGATGTCTCATTTATTTCCAGAGTGGTTAGGTTTGAACATCTGGCGTTCTTCACATTTTATTCAGATAAAGCTTTTTATGTTGGTAAATTTAGAGTCCCGCTTTAAAAATACACAAGAAATTGGGCTAGAACCGCGGCATAGTATAACATTATTTATTTATATATGTTCTTACATATTAGTCAGGCAGGAACTATGAATAGCTGGTTGGCGCAGCAGAATATAATCGTCGAACGTGGATAACAGGTGCACTTAAAATTAGGATGTATAATAAAAAGTTATGTAATCTTTTTAAACTTTTATAAACTAGTTGGCTAAATTTTAATAAAAATTTCAAATATTAAGAAAAATAAATATTTTTATTTGGTTTTATCTATTTTATTGCGAATATCCCACCAGTTTTTATTTCAAAGTAATCTCAGCTTTTATTTCAAATTATTTCACGGTTTTAACTAGCAACAGCCTCATCACATGTACTTTATGATGCCGGTCGCAAAGATGAGCACAACATGCTAATTATTTCCATTTTTAATCAGCGTGATCGACATTTATAAACAAAATTTCGATACGTGAAGAACAAGTTTGAATCAAAGAATGGCTTGATTATCAACAAAATTTTATTGCTAGCATGGCACCCAACATAAGTCATCACGAAAGCCTTAAATTTCATCCGTTGACAGATGGATGGATGGTTTTTAACCCCAAAGAATCTTTATAAAACGTGAGCAGTATGCGTTTATTTTTAATTTTTACAATTAATGCCATTTTTAATCTGCCCCTTGCTTACATGCCGGCAATGTGATTCAGCTTTTTTTTTATACAAACTGCTTTTGTTTGCATTCACACCTTCCTACCATTCTACTCATATAATTAAATATCATTGATCTCCTATTCCTACACACGCCCTCAATACCAAAGTGGTCGCAATTTTGTGATGTTATGCAAATTTAATTGGGTGAACGAAGTGGTTTTAAATGTGGAGCAGCAGGAGCATATAATTTAAACGTGATCATAAAGATGTGGCGTTCAAAGGATCGGTAAATTCAATTAAATTAATATGACCCACCTTTCGCTCTCAGTTCAAGTTTACTAAATTGTCAAACTGTTTACATACCAGCAAATTTTTTGTTTGTTTTTTCATACAAACCGCTTTTGTTTGCATTCACACCTTCCTACCATTCTACTCACATAATTAAAGAACATTGATCTCCCATTCCTACACACGTTCGCAATTCCAAAGCGGTTGCAATTTTGTGATGTTATGCAAATTTAAATGGGTGAAGCAGAAGTGGCAACGAACGATGTGACGTGCTGTTCTAATTATACGCTAAATCAGGTTTAATAAAAACTGCAGCTACTTACTGGAGCAGCGAGAGTGAATAACGTTTTGTTTTGATAGCTTTTGCTTATTGTGCAGTGTTATCAACCTTTTAAGAGGAGTCATAAGCAAAGCCTAGGGGAAACGGCTGAGGGGCCAGGGTCCAACCATGCAACCCAACCATAGAGCTTTCTTGACGTCATCACCCACAACTATACTCGTCCAAGTCTACGAAGAGCTTTTGATACCATTTTGTAAATTTAGAGGCCCCTTTAAAAATACACAGGAAATTGTGCTAGAACCGGCATAGCTATACTACTTCCGTGATATTCTCATAAAATTCTTTTGACATTCTTGGGAGTATGCTTCGGAAATTTTTTTAAGGATATGTGATGACCTCCCGTGGGCTTGATTACTAGTGTTGGGCTATACGGTGACTTTAAAAATTCATATCTCAATAACGAAGCCGAGCCCCTTTTGTTCATAGAGAGATACGGCTTCTAGTGCTAGAAATACTCAATAATAAATAATACTGTTTAAAAAAAAATACTATTATTACCGTCTTTTTTTTCGTTCGGTGCTGCTATATTTTTTTCGTTTTGCATTTGAATACGAAAATCGATTACTCCGTTCTCGAGATACAATTTTTTTGAAAATGAGCTTTCTAACAGTCCTACCACGCCCCACGGTAGGTAGAAACAAAAAATATGGGTGAGCTTTTTTGGTATTTCATACAAACTCTGAAAATTTCATCCAAATCGGAAATGGTCGGGTCCAAAATAAGGAATTACTTGATTGTTTTCGTGTGGAAAGACTATATATATATAAGTGAAATCGTGAAGCAAATAAAAGCTATACATACAGTACTCCACTATATTTACAAAGAAAATACTTGCCATCACATAACAACTTTGACGAATTATAAGACCGTTATTTATACAAACATAACTCAATGAATATGAACATGTTAATGTAAGTAAATTCTTGGTTTCATGTTAGACTCCTCTACATCCTGAATCTCATTTAGCGAAACTGGTAGGCTAGAATTAACTCTCGAAATTTTGTATTCGGAATTTAAAAATATATTTGTGAATGAATATAAAGTAATCCAAACGGAAAATAGCGATAAATTAGAATTGAGAGAAATGAAAGTTCTATATATTTTTAAAGTACATGCCAAACATTTCGGGTTATTCGATTCGATGGTGATACTGACAAATTAAAATTTTTTATTGAAATTGTTGATAGTAGTATAGTAAATAATTTTTAGGATACCGAAGAGGCAAATAACTGCTAAAACGTGGTAAAACGTAATTACTATTAAAATATGATAAATATTATTTGCAGAAAATCATTTAATGATATAAGAAAAGGGCTAATCGCTTATATGATTGCCGCATGCAAAGAAAACTGTCTATTTTTCGATTTAAATAATTTTTGGCTATATATTAATGAATCTTCCTTTGCATGACATGGGAAGAAAGATCTTGAACACAATCTCGAATTGCTTAGATCTCCATGAATCCCACGAGAATATGCAAAAGTTGAAACAAAACATATACAACAATCAAGCACTAGCATAAGAAGTGCGGGAACAAATCCAAAAAATGCTGGAGTAGAACCTACAAAGTATCTCACCTTGTTCCTTACCCATTTAGGTCGTGTAAAAAAAAAAAAGCAGATGTGCCAGACAAAATAAGTTGGCGGATAGGAATAGAAATCAATAGACGACCAAGTCCCTATTCCCATCATAAATGATGTTCTCGATACATTGGGGAACTGCGCCCACTTTTGGACTATCGATTTAACACGAGATTTACATCCATCGAAATGCACTCAGACGATATTAAAAAACACGTTCAATCTCGAAAATGAGCGCTTTGAATTCCTCAGAATGACCTTTGGACTAAAAATTTCTTGGAAAACTGTACAAAACGTCATGGATAACACCTTGAAAGGCCTCCAAAGTGCTTACATTCACGATATCAACGTCTATTCAACCTAGCTTCACGAGCACTTAACTATAAAAAAGGTATTTCAGCGCCTTTGTGAGACCAATCTTACAATAGAATTGGAAAAGTCCAAAATTTAAAAAAGAAAACTACCTGTCTTGGCTATATAATAACTCCAGATGACATCAAATCAAACACCTAAACGAAAAAAAAGCAATTCCAGCAACAACTGAAGGAATAGTGGATCTTTTGAGTCTTTTGGGATACTATAGTAAAGTTGTTCCAAACTTCGCAAGGATCACCAAACCTATGACCTCTTACTTAGAAAGGGTTAGCGAGATAGATTTTAACCACAGTTGCTGGAAAATGAACTCATTCTCCAATACCCTGATTTCTCCTACTCCCTCAGCCTAACCACCGATGTTACATAATTCGCAATTTTCGATATTTTATCATAAGGACCTCCTGGTAAAGAAGCCCATAGCCTTTACATCAAGAACGTTAAACGATACCGAAACAAATATAGCACTATTGGACGAAAACTACTCGCTATTGTATGGGCAGCTAAATACTTTCACCCATACTTATATGCCCGAAAATTCAACTTTTTACAGACCATAAACCATTTCACTGATTCTTTTTTGTCAAACATCCAAAAGTAAAACTTACAAGATGGAGACGACTTCGATAACACCATAATGTACAAAAAACGATTAAACGAATTAAAATCAATGAGGTTAATATCTATACTTTCAACACTGAAAACACTCATAACGATAATCTCTATTATGGAAAATATCTCTGAAATTTCTGACGCGAATGAAATTGCACTGGACAACAACAAATATGATAATGACACAATACACACCACCGAAGAAAAACCTATATTTGAAATATCGATTTCCGAAGCACCTATTAATTATCTTTAAAACCAAATTTACCTCAAAATCGCACTACTTCAAGTAAAGCCACCAAAAATCGTTTGTTCCAAAATACAACAAGAACAACAATTAAATATCTCAAAACGATTTTAAGACGGATATTATAAACATTTTCAAGGAGCTTACGTTAACAAAAAAACTAATCGCATTGAACTTAGAAATTTTGGAGTGTTATACCAGATATTAGAATATCTGGAACAATACCTTTAGAGACCATGAGCTTTTGCTGCTCCTATATGGACTGGTGCTAGAAGACGTACAAACTTCAAATCTGGGTCCGGATTGTGCAACACGGAGAGCTGGGGAGCTTCGGAGATGAGAATTTTCGTTTTTCCAGAATAAAAATCCCTAACGCTCCATTCGCGATTCTCTAACATGCTTGGCGAGTTAGAGAACATTAGAAATGTCGCAATATTGAAGGACGCCTAACTCTGTGTGGGAGGGCCGAAGAGCAGTGCGGTTTTTTCCACGGATTTTGTGTCTAGAGTACAAAAATATATGTGAACAATTTCTTGGGGAGGGGCTTTTGGGGATCTCCCGTACAACCCCTCATGGGGGGTTGACCAAAATACATCTTGTTTGATATCAAATTAAAGAGAGAGATGCGTTTAATGCAGTGGTGTGATTTGTTTTTGTTAGTTTTAACCCTTTCGGTACGGAACAGCTCAATGCAAAAACACTTTATAATACCGGAATATAAATAAAAGTAACATGTCGCTGAAGACGGCCAATTTGTTGTGAATTTCTACCATATAGCATTCCATGGAGTAGGAGTATAGAATCGCGGTTCTTTTTACTTGTATTTGTAATGTTTTCGGATCCCAATTTTTTCACTCAAAATACTACCGTTTGCCAGTTTAAAAAGGACTGGTTCATTACTTTTCGAATTATCTCCGAAACTAATAATCGACTTGAATAACTAATCAGATATGTGATTTGGGGACAAAATGTAGATGGGATTTCATTCGACAAATATGCCTCAACGTTTATGTTTAATAATTTTGAAGCATTTCTTCTGTGCTGGAAGACGACCAAATTGAGCTTTTTCTGAAATTAAAATGAAATACAATTTACATACCTTTCGGACGCCATCTTGTGGCGCTCATCATTAAAACCCACGGACCTGGCATTTCCAGGAGCTGCATTCCACATGGCTGTTTTATCATACAAAATTTACTTGAACCAATTCCGTTACTTTCTTCAAATTCTATAAGCTTTTATGTTTGACAAGTCTCTGAGCGCATATATGTTCCCATAGGCCGCATTTATCATATATGCATATATGCGCCTCTTGTACCGAAAGGATTAACGTCATAACAAACTTTTTACCATCGAAAGACGTATTTTTGCACTTGTGCCATATACGCCCCAGTTCCTATATTTTGCATACTTTTCTTCCGTTCTTTGTTTCATATCCATGAATTTCGACGACTTACCAGATCTTCATAATGATGGGTTGAAAATATGTCCATTTCTGTACAAAAAAACGGCCATTTTTTCACCTTAAAAGGACTGATTCACTTCTTTTGCAGTTATCTCCAAAATCATTTATCGGACTCAAAAACTAATGATATATCTAATTAGGACAAAGTGTAGATACGATTTCATCCTACATAAAAGCTTTAAAGTGCATAACTAAAATTTTTATAAAATCTCTCTGTACTGGAAGCCGGCCAAATTGAACATTTTCGCGTAATTTAGAATTTCTAACGGATCCCTTGAGACCCAAAATGCATAATTCACTGTAAGTATTGCAAGGTTTTCCATAATTTGTTTTTGTAAATCCATAATTTCCTAGGTATCTTCACAAAACATAACAAAAACAGACAACACTGCCAGCTTAAAAATATTCTTCTTACTTCTCCACAACTAAAACAGCTGAGAGTGGAATAGACCGATTGGTAATTCTTAATACAAATTGCCCGAGTTACGGAATTCCGACTGGAGAGTTAAGTGTCAAAAGAACTCTTATCTCCACAACGTGGAGAAAATTCGGCCCCAGCAGGACAATACCATCTGATTCAGATCGTATCATGAGGGCAAAACAAACTTTCACAGTATACCAAAAGCAGGATCTAAAATAAAACTGACTAATCATATTTATAACGGCGACAAAGAATTTAGCACGACCCGCACACGTCGAAGTAAACTTTCAATATCACTAGTAATATGGGTTTAAGTATAACGATACTCAGCGCTTTTAGCTATGCTACATATTCGAACTATGTACTTCTTTCGGTCTCGGATCCAGGAATGTAGGAATGGGCGCGGGGCGCAACTATGGCTTAAAAAAAGTATATGCGGAAAACTGACCAAACGTTTGAAGACACTCGCGAGTGACAAATGCAAAAAAATGTATCAATTAAAAGATACGAGTCGATCAGATTTACAAATGGCTACCACTCGCAACGAAGGAAGTTTCTTAAGGTTCTTTGCCACTCGGAAAAGTCAAAGGAGATATTAGATTATTCATTTTGTATTGTTTTGTAAATGGTGGAAGTGTAAAACTTCGCAATCATCCATATTAGTTAGTAAAACTAGGAAAATGTATTTTATTCAAATTAACGAATCATCATAAATTGTATCTTTGCAAAATACAGGAACTAAAAATTCACATTTATTTAAAATAGCAGTCACAGATGCAATACATACCTTGTACGTATATAACTTCGTCAGCAAGCTAAGAAAGTGTGACTTCTTTTGTTTGTTTATATTGTTAACCCAAGTTCAGCAGATATAATTTGAACTATGATGCAAGGCGCAGCATGGCAAGAAGGTGATAAAGAAAGCAATTCGGGAATGTGAGGAGGGTGGCGAAGGAGGTGGTGATGTATATGTCACCCTTAAACTTTCGCCAATTGCATGCCGGAAAAAAGACAGAAGATTGGAGCTGTTCCACGTTCGCACATGACCGAAAGTATTTTGAAAGGATAAGCGTGGGTTGCAGTGCGAGTATTACATACAGGAATCAGGAATCAGTCTAGTTATTTCATCAGAACATTGACCATGCATGTAGAAATCTAGGAACGAAAGGCAACCAACATTGCGGCGGTGCTCGTGTAAGTCCATATGACAATTTGCCACATCGCCAATGAGCTGAAGGCTCTCTTTTTGATAATATCCAACGACGCTACGGCTCTACGATCAACCCCGGGCTACATATGGAAATTGTGTTCCATTCTAGGTCTGATGTAGAGCTCGATAGAATCGATGGGCTGAAATATTTCTCATACCTTTTCAGAAATCCAAGATATTTCGATGCTTATGTGACAACAGAGAAGATGTGATCTCTTCAGCTTAACTTACTGCAAACATTAATGTCAAGAATGCATAAAGACGGTGCATCGTCAAGCAGTGCTGCATCAAAAGAAACTGGAGCGGAAAAATTATGATCTTGTTTTAAAGAAATGGGACAGATTTGGAAGTTAGATGTATTGAATTCGATGCGATTCGGTTTGCTCCAACCAAATATATTACCAAGGTGGTTATTTAAAGATCTAATCATACAATCTAGTTTGACAAATGTGCCATTTCCTGTGTACTCCGCAAGAGTGTCAAAGGAGTGAGCGAATTCAAGGGTACTGTCATGAGAAAAAAATTTATGGGATTGAAAGTAAGAGAAATCAGATCATGAATGAAAATTGAGTAGAGAAATGGAGAGAAAACAGTGCCCTGAGGAACCGCGACATTTATTTGCTGTGATTAAAACGTAACGCCATCCAATATAATCCGCATTAACCGACCAGATAAAACACTTTACATCCACAATAGAAGAGGACAGGACAGGCCAATTGCTTTTAGTTTGGCTAAAACGGCTGAATACCAGACACCATCAAAGGCGTTTGAAATATCTAGGGCAACGATTTTGGACTCACCAAAATTGTGAAAACTACGGTTTCAACGTTCCCATATCGTGACTATATCTCTCGTACGGATGTGTATTGGCTCTTGTACACAACCACAAGGGCGATGTGAAGTGGGTGGAATGCCAGGATTCTAACATTCTGGTCGAAAAGAGATTTTTCATTTTGGATAGTGTTTCAGTTCTCTACATGGATGCAATTGATAGGTGCGAAAAGCAGGATATATGGCTTTTATTGTTTGGTTGCAGTTATCGTTAAACCAACAGCGATTTTGCTATTGTAAAGAACTGTTGTTAGAATTATACTAAATTCAAATGTGCATTCATCAACATCCCTTGAAGCAAAGCAGACCGACCAATCAAATTCTCTAAGATATTGATTGTGTTCAGGCACACTGAAGAATAACCAAAAAACAAAAAAAAAAACAACAATTAGCAAAAATAAACAAAAATATATTTTCAAGAAGACTACTTGCATGTAATTGCTATACCATTACAGTTGTCATCATCAGTCATGATGATGTGCTACCGCTCTTTACATCCAGAGCGCCAAGCACCACCAGCGCTCATACACGCAACCATATTCAACTTTTCCTAAAGCCCTATCTAACCTGTGTATTTCCACAGTATAAATAGAGCACTAGAAATGCAAGAAAATCATTGCGTTCTGAGCTATCGATCGAGACAGATCGGCAGTATTGAAGCCTACTGAAGTCTCGATAATACCAAACCTATAGGAGAATTCTGACCCTAGTAAATTGTATTAAAAGCATTGATTTTATTACGTAAAACTCGAAAATACTACCAGTATTGGGAGCATTGTGCCTAGGCTATTTTCGTGAATTGTTGAGCAAATATACATCAAACTCACTAGTACATAAATACAGCGTTCTGTACTCAGACAAATCATTGCGTTCTGAGCATTCGTTCAAGACAGATCGGCAGTCCTGAGGCCTACTGACGTCCTGAAAATACCAAATCTAGGAGAAATCTGAACCTAGTGAATTGTATTAAAAGCACTGATTTTTATACACCAAACCAAATACTAGAAGTATTGTGTCTAGTATTACTAGGAGGACTGCACCTCGTAAATTTTCGTATATTGCCGAGCAACTACACGTCAACCTCGCTACTACATAAGTATAGCATGCCTAGCTCAAATAAATCATTGCGTCCTGAGCTCTCAAAGAAGACAGATCGGCAGTCCTGAGGCCTAGTGAAGTCTTAAAATCTCAAACCCAGAAGAGTTGAATCTGGTATATTTGACGCAACACGTCATCGACACAAATCTCTGGGATTACGGAGAATAAAATCGTATATTTCTCAATAAATATACCATTGTGGCTCTCGCACATATCAATCTGCTCGCATCAACTCCCGGTCGATACACACGGTGCTGCCCAAGCTCACTAGTGGATGAGCAAAATGAGCTGACACAGGTAAGCACCCTAATTTACAAGTGTAGTATCGTTTTTCTGCCTCTTATTTAACAATTTTCAATTAAATTCCACCTTTGAAGTAACTTAATATTTCTAGCTACGAATTTAACATTATCTTTCGTCATTTCAGATTAAATAAACATCCACACCGCCACAATCATCACCAAAGTGGATTTTTTAAATGAATTATCATTTCATTGGATTTTGATTAAAATTAATTGAATTTGTTATTTTATAATTTTGTACCTTTTATTTGTATTTAATTGTTGTTAGTAGTTTAAGGCTTCGTGAATTTCTGTTAATGGTTTAAGGCTTAGCAAGTAAGAAAATTGTACTGAGAAGTAATTAAAAATAATTGAATTTTTTGACACCATCTTGTTATCATTTCTAAACCTTTTTGATGCGGTACCTCATTTTTTATGACTAAACCTGTCAGAGGCCTAGACATTGGTCCTTCGAGTCGGATGGAAACAGATAAATGATGGTTAACGTCAAAATTTAATTCGCTCCCAAAAAGTTCTGCACGAGCAATTATTAAAAGCTATAGCCAACCATGCTAAACCAGCTAACAAACGTACTGAAAGCTACTTTCAGACAAGAATAGAAACAGTCAACGCCATCTGGCATTGATTTATCAAAAATAATGTCAGCATCCATGCCGAAGAGGCAACAGCATATATCGATGATCCGATTTACGAAGCTACCAGTGAAAAATATATCGATTTCTTTACAGAACTCAGAGAAGAGCTTAAATCCTTTACGAATGCTGACGAAACTAATTCCACCAAGGAAATTTCTACCATCGAAACACCCAAACCAGAAATCAAATTACCCACTACTCCAAATTTCGATGGCACATACAGAGCGTGGAGATCATTTTACGATCTCTTTAAGTCTATGGTACTACAAGACAGCAAAGTCACCTAAATCAAAGAAAGTGCACCAAGCAATTCTCAACCGAGAAACACGTACACGTTTCTCAACAAATCCCAAGCATGTTTAAAACGCGAATAGAATCATAGTTTATTTCAATGCTCAGCATTCTGCAAACTCTCACAAACCGAGAAACTACAATTTGCCCAACACAACAAGAAACAATAAGAATTGCCTGCGGTCTAGGCATAATATTACTAATTGTAAAAGCCAAAAAAAAATTGTTTGCAATGCAACCAACGGCATAATACGCTCTTACACATAGAGCAATCCACCAAATTAAGCAATCTACATAAGTCCAAATTCACATCAAAACAAGGAGAACTGAACCTTGATCGTACTACTGACGGCTCTGAGACAGTAACACAATCATTCTTCTCCACCAACCCAAGGAGAGCACTGCTGTCAACAGCGTTAGTAGGGATAGAAAATCCATCAGGACAAGTTATCACGATGAGAGCCTTAATCGACTCCGGCTCTCAGGTCTCCTTTATCACTGAAACCGCTAGCCAGCGACTTAACCTAAAAAGGCGAGCCACTACTGTTGAAGTCACTGGCTTGGAAAAGGATCAGACTGCGCACGTAAACGCACAAGTGACATGCAAAATCAAGTCGCTTCACACGACATACGAGATGAAATTATACGCTCTCGTAGTGAAAAAAATCACAGATCTCATACCAGTAGATAGAGTAAATATAAAGAAACTGCAATATTTGCAAACCTTACAATTGGCCGATCCAAAATTCTACGCTCCAAGTCAAATTGACATCCTATTAGGAGCCGACGCATACGCACAAATAATAGAAAGCGGTGTCATAAAGGGGGCAGAAAGAGAACCCACTGCACAAAACACCCAATTAGGATGGATCTTGATGGGAAGCATAACCAACTCCTCTGACAGCAGCATCATACGGACTTTTACCACACAAACAATCCGCAGTACTCAAACGGATCAGTTGCTGAGGAAATTTTGGGAATTAGAAGAGATTCCCACAAAAATCATCCATCCCGATAATGAAGCATGTGAAAAGGTATACAGGACTAGCACCAAAAGGTTGGATAATGGCCGGTATCTAGTAAAGATATCATTTAGAGATCCAGATGGACCAGAACTAGGCCATACAAGAAAACGCGCATTAATGCAGTATGTACAATTAAAAAACACTTAGCGAGAGACGCAAATCTATACAGGCAATACAAAAAATGTATCAACGAGTACATAGAGCTAGGACATATAGACAAATTAACCCCAGCCGAAGTTGCCCGCGAAGCAAAAGGTACGGATAGCATAAACCATTATTATCTTCCACAACACACTGTAATCAAAGAAAGTTCCACTACCAAGCTGCGAGTAGTTTTTAACGGCTCGACTAAATCCACCAATGGGAAGCCACTTAACGAGCAATTGCTAATAGGACCAACCATACAACCGAGTCTATGGGCACTCGTCTTAAAATGGCGTCTATAACAAGTAGCGTACACGGCGGACATCAAGAAAATGTACCGAATGATACAAGTACACCCGGATCACACAAACTATCAGAGAATATTGTGGAGAAACTCAGAGGATGATCCTATAAGGGACTTCCGACTTATGAGAGTCACTTTCGACACAGCATCCGCTCCATACCTGGCCACTCGCACATTACACCAGCTGTCAGAGGATGAGCAACACAACTTTCCACTAGCAGCCAAAAGTCTAAAAACTGACTTTTATGTGAACGATCTCCTAACAGGAACTCATGACCTCACGATAGGGCTACAATTACAAAAGGAACTGATTGACTTTTTAAATAAGGGTGAATTCAATTTAAGGAGACGGACTGCGAATTACCCAGAACAACTGGAAAATATTCCCCCTGAATTCAGAGAAGTAGGCTCTATACTAAGTCCGTCAGAAGATCACACAATCAAGACCCTCGGTCTCCAATGGCACCCAGCCACAGACGCGACGTTAAATAATAATTAATCAAAATAAATTTTATCCGCCAAGTGAAGGGGGGTTCTATGCCCTATCAACAATCAATAAGCCAGCAGCACGATGTAGACAATCTTTGCAAATTGTAGGATTTACTGAAGGTATGTATACAAATCTTCACACCTTCCTTGATTCTGAAATAAGAAAGATGCGGATAAAAAACGCTGGGTTTTGTGAATAACAACACAAAAGGAAATTATATGAAATTGTCAGTTTATTAACTGTCTTCAAGTCTTACAGCCTTTACTTATGTGTAAATTAACTATACTAACTAATTCAATATTATTGTAGAACAACGAATTCATGCATAAAAATTACAAAAAAATTTAGAAGCGAATAAAAAAAATAAAAAATTCGGAAAAATATTTGGCACTTATCTACGTTAATCTGGGAAATGGAAAGGTTAAAGCAAATTAATTGGAGAAAAAAAAATAACAAAAAATTGGATAATGAAATAAATTGAACAAAACTGAGAAAGAAAAATGATGATCAAAATGCCGAAAATCTGAAAACACAAGAAAATTATTTGCACGTTGTCGAAGACTTGTGCAGGAACAGCAGAAAATTTTGCCACCAAACAGTGTAATTTACCGCAATATCCACACACAAGCAATTTTACCGCTTGCTGTTGATGAGCCGAATTCCAAAAAAAAAAAAAAATTCCAGAAGATACGCCTTTAACCACTTGCCAAAAAACTAAGAGAGCGAGTGCTCTGTGCGCGGCCTTTTTATAGCCCTTCGTAGGGGAAATTTTGAACATGGCTGCTAATTTCTGCACACAAGGTGACTGATAAAAATGTGGCATTTATAACCATAATCTGCTTTTCTTATTTATTTGATATTTCCTCCGTGCAAAAGTTTTTTATTAGTTTGACTTACCTTTACTATGATTTTATTGTATATCTCGATAAGTCAGAGAATTAATTCATTCAATATTAAGTGCACAAATTGGTTTTGAAATTTTGCCATAAATTGCACTTTTATGCCTGTGTGGTAGTACTAATTTCGTGTGGTATTTGAAATTCTCATTTATTTTCTCCAACTTGCTCCTTTCGCTTTCACGTTCTCTTCTCTTTCCCACTCATTGGTGTACATTAGAATTTAAATTTTTTTTTAATATTTAATTAATCGTTCAATAAATTGTCGTACGATTAATTTTATCGAATGCGCCGCGTTAAATTCTATGAAATGAGTGGTTTGTGTCACGGGGAAATTAAAATGACAGATAATATTCGTGATTTTATTCGAGTGCGTGACAGGTGAACATTACCTGAGTTTTCGCGAGTTTATTAGTGTTTCTTTTCAGGTTCATCACAATTAATCATCGTGGGATACCCTCCCGAGGATATCTGTTTCTGTAGATCGTGGATGCCGGTGAATTTCCAGCACTAATTTGCATAAAACATAAGTCCCAAATTATCTGTCATTACAGGTATATTTTGTTAATTTCTGCTTTTTTTTAATGTATAAAACTATTGCAACGTTGGTTTTTTATATTCGTTTAGTCTCATTAATGTATTTTTTAGCATAAATTTATTATGAAATATAGTAATTACTTTGTTTTAATCCATTCCTCTTTTTTTACTACGTATTGTTGTTGTTGGACTGTCTACGTTTTTTTTTAGCATAAATTTCGTGTAAAACGCTTTTAATTTGTATAATTTCATCTTTCTTTTAGCATATTCTAATTATTTAACTAATTTAATTAATTTATCTCTCTTTTTTTTTATTATGTTCCAGTCATCCAGTTCACCAGGGGAAACCATCAGCTGTTGGATATCGCAGTAGGATGGTATGTAATTCTTTTAGTACATACATTTTTATTAATTTGTGTTATTTTGTGTCATTTTAGGTGCATTGGTACACAGGCTAGCTGGCTGAACATTCTCCCGCCTGTTGAACGGTTACGTTCAATACGAATAATGTATTTATTTAAAAACAAAGTTTTCTTTTTGTAAGAAAATGAAATACTTTACTTATTAAATATCTTTTAATACCTTTAATTCATGTTAACTTCAATACGATATTATTTAACTCCTTTTGGCAACTATTCAACTCATGTCTAAAGTCTTAGTTGACTACCTTGTTATTCCCTCCGTTAATTTGTTAGTTCATTTGCTTATTAACTATTCAACTTTTTTTTTTTTTCAGTCTTAGTTAATACTTTGAATTCACTTCTAATACTGAATATAAACAAATTGTTTTATAAAACTTAAATTGTATGACTTTCATTTTATATTAAATTATGTTCGCTTTTTTCTTTGATAGTGATGGAAACAAACCCTGCCATCACTGTACACGTGAAGTTTTACTTCATATCTGTCAGGTAAGTTCACCTTGAATTCCTTGCTTCTGGATCGTTGAATTTTTTCGAAGTCGATACGGCGTAGTACTTTCCTTGGCAAATAAATGTCTTCTCCCTCACGAGTGATAAACTTCTGAATGTCGTTATTCATTCGCATTTGAATCTCTTTAATAGTGTCCGATGAGAGCAACAGACTCCATTTACTAACATACGCTCCGTTAATATGTACAGCGTGGTCATAATCTCGAGGCTTCTTAACTGTTGTCGATGTTGATTGTTGAGGTTGACTTAGTATGGCTGTTGTTTTTGTATTTGTCTTCGGCTCTCCTTCATCAGATGGTGGTGGTTGGGCCTTCTCGGGTTTCTTTGGCAGTCCGGTCAGTATGTCAAAGCCTGGTTCTGAAAGAAGTCTCCGCATCGGGCTGTTGGGTGTCGAAAAGTAGATCTCCTCGTCTAAACACAGGACGTCATCTTCTTCAAATTGCATAGTGATCTGCAATTAAACAGGAATTAGTCAATACTTATAAGACACACATAATATGGACAACGAGCACAAGGACAACACACAGATCTATGGTCAGCGTGTAACCGTTGCTAGTTTTCATTGGTATTTGTAGCTTTCATTGGCAGTTGACATATCTTGGTGATAGGTCTTCGGAAGCTATTCGTCTTTGTTCGCACCTGCACTACTCGTACCAAGCCATCCACACCTGGATAAACTTCTTCAATTATACCTAGCAGCCAACAAGTTGGTGGAGACCTTTCATCCTTGAGTATCACTACATCCCCAATTTTTAGATTTGGCTGCGTTTCACACCATTTAGGCCGCTGTTGTAATCTATTTAAGTAGTCCTTTAACCATTTGTCGCAGAATTGTTGCGTCAGAAACTGAACATGCTTCCATCGTTGCGTTGGAGTCACTTGTTTATCGCTGATTTCAGGTTCAGGCACAGCATTGAGTGCTTGCCCAATCAGGAAGTGCCCTGGTGTTAATACTGTAAGAACTTCAAGGCTATTTCCAATTGAACAAATTGGGTGGGAATTAATACAAGCTTCAATTTGAGTGAGCAAAGTTGAATACTCTTCATAAGTGTATATTGATTTTCCGACTATTCGACGCAAATGGTATTTCACAGCTTTAACACCTGCCTCCCAGAGGCCACCAAAATGAGGCGATGCTGGTGGATTGAAATGCCACCTAATGTTTTCAGAATTCAAATGCTGCACCACTTCTTGTGTGGCTTCCTTGATGGCTCGCGCAATCTCTTTGTTCATGATGTTTTCTGCACCCTTGAAATTTATGCCGCAATCAGAATAAATATCAGTGCATAATCCACGTCTGGACACAAATCTTTTGAATGCAGCAACAAATGCGGCTGCCGTCAAATCGGATACTAACTCCAGGTGTATGGCTTTCGTAGCCATACAAACATACACACAAAAATATCCTTCATATATTCTTACAGCTCTGTGAGGAGATGTCTTTAAATCAACAGGGCCGGCATAGTCAACGCCTACGTGTGCGAATGGTTTCGAAATGTTAACTCGCGGAGCAGGGAGATTTCCCATTAATTGTGATCTCACTTTGTGGCGATACGTCACACATGTTTTACATTGGTTTATTCTACGTGCAATCGCTCTTTTTTGCATCCAGAATCCAGTACATGTGACGACTCGTGTTCAATGTTATTGCCACTCCTCCGTGCAATGTATCACTATGTAAATGATCTATGATTATATCTGTGATGTGATTATTCTTCGGAAGAATGATCGGATGCTTCCTGGAGTAGGCTATGTTGGCTTGTTCGAGTCGACCTCCCACTCTAATTAATTCGTGATCATCCAGAAATGGGTTGAGTGATAATAGCTGACTTTTTTTTGACACAATTTCACCTGCCTTCAAAGAGATATATTCCTTAGAAAATGTAGTTATTTGGACTAATTTTAATAGTGTGATACGTGCAGCTTCCAGCTCCCCTGGCAAGAGTGTACCAATTCTTTTCAGCGTATTTATGCGGCAATTATTCATAAATCGTTTTATTGTTGCAACTACCTGAATTAATTTAACGATAGAAGAATATCGTACCAAAATGTCTGAGTTAGATGGAATGTAGAATGTCACTGGAGACTGCCTTTTTGCTTCTAATTGTGTTTGAGTGGATTCTATATTGAATTTTGGCCAATGCTCCTCTTCTTTAATAAGCCACTCAGGACCATGCCACCACACTTTGTTGGTTATCAATTCATTGGCAGAAACTCCTCTTGAGGCAATGTCAGCTGGATTGTGGTTTGTTGACACGTGCCGCCAATGGCCTGGGTTCACTGTATCCTGAATTTCCACTACTCGGTTGGCAACATAAGTTCTCCATTTAGCTGGATGACTGCAGATCCAATGAAGAGCTATCATGGAGTCTGACCAAGCTATGATTGGAACCACTTCTAATTTCATATCTACAATTGTGCTTTTGATTAGCCGAGCGAGAATTAATGCTCCATTTAATTCCAATCTGGGTGTAAGCATATGAGAAACAACTGTTCCGTTTTTATATTGCATGCGTACATATACTACGGCAGCATATGCTTTGTTGGAAGCATCACAAAATCCATGCAATTGAATGCTGGGGGCTGCGTTTATGGTACCTACCCAACGTGGTATTTTCAAAATTTTTAAGTTCTCTAATGAGACCTTAAAATTCTGGCAGTGTAATGCTATGCTTTCGTCTACTGTAGTATCCCATGGATATTCAGCTATCCATAAGGTTTGGATCAATAATGCTGCCACAATTATCACGGGTGCAATCCAACCCAGCGGATCGTATAGCATTGCTACTTCAGAAATAATTGATCTTTTCGTTATTGCTTTCTGCTTAAGCCTGGGTGTTACAGCGAATGAAAAATAATCTGAAGCGGGATGCCACTTCATGCCCAAGGTTTTGACGACCTCATCTTTATCAAAATGTAGAATATTCTGGGATTCTCTGTGCTCGATTGGAATTTGTTCTAACAGTTCTACCATATTACTAGACCATTTACGTAAATTGAAACCAGCCGTTCTTAGCATATTGATGCACTTGCCTTGAAGATCTTTAGCTTCTTCGATATTGTCTGCTCCCGTCAATAAATCATCAACGTAAAAATCTGTGACAACAGCTTTGGATGCCAAAGGCCAATTGTGTTTTTCATCGGTTCCTAATTGCTGAAATGTTCGTATTGCTAAATACGGGGCAGAGGAAGTGCCAAATTTCACAGTTTTTAAACGATAATCTTCGATGAGTTTGGTTTCTGGATTCTGCCAATCGATTGTTTGAAATGGGCGATGTTCAGGATGCACCAAAGTCATTCGATACATCTTTTCGATGTCCGCTGTGATTGCTATTTTATATTTCCTCCATTTTAGAAATGTCGAGAATAATTTTGGTTGAATTGAAGGTCCTACGAGTAACTGCTTATTTAGCGAATTGCCTTTATAGCTCTTTGCCGAGGCGTCGAACAATACTCTGAGTTTCGTCGTTGTACTCTATTTGAAAACTGCATGATGAGGAATATAGTAAGCATCGGCAACTTCATTGATTGCGGGGTCTATTCTCTCCATGTATCGAAGTGTGATGTATTCATTTAAACAATAGGCATATTCCCTTTCCAATTTTGGATCGCTATTGAATTTTTGCCTTAAATGATGAAATCCTTTCAATGCTAAATTTTTGGAGGGACCAAAGGTTGGTTTCGCTTTATTAGCAAATGGAAGTTTCACTTCATATTGCCCGTTTTCTAGTCGACGGTGTGTTTCTTGAAAAATCCTCTCGCATTCCTCGTCGTCTGGGTTAAGTATGGGTTTAGTTACAACCTCCTCGGTCTCCCAAAATTTCTTCAGTTGTTGGATTATATTGTCCAATGACTGGTTGATCACTGTAAAGGCCTTGACCTTATGTACTGGTGATTCGGGTGCATTTCCTAAGATTATCCATCCAAAGATTGTATTTACAGCTACTGGTGCTTTCTTGGGTCCTCTTTTTAAACCTTCCAAGAGAATACTGGCGTATACTTGAGCTCCAAGGAGTACATCGATCGGGCCTGGCTTTTCATAATTAGGTTCTGCTAACTCAAGACTCCTAAGATGATCCCATTGCTTCATTTGAATAGGAACCGTTGGTAATAAGTCAGTAATCTTGGTAATAACTAGCATATTCACATCTAAACTTTTACCTTTGCAGTTGCAAGATGTTCATTTCGCGTTTACCTGATGGTTTGACCATGCTGTCTGACTTTTGTTTCACCCTGTTATTTCTATGTGGGTGGGCCTTTCCTTCAAACCTAGTCGCTTGCAGGTGGTTTTTGTAATAAAGGACGTCTGCGATCCTGGATCTACAAGGCAGCGTAGTACTATCGCTTTACTTTATTTCTTCCCTATCTTCAACGTGATTGCTGGATGCTTGATTATCACCTGCCTTTTCATTGTCTTGATATGCTCTGTGTTTGACGTTGCTGAATCCTTCTGTATTGTGGTGCTGTCCTGTTATTTTCCCTTTAAAATTTGTAGGTATGTGTAGCAAGGTATGATGTAATCCCTCGCAGTTCTTGCATCTCCGGCTGTTCATGCATTGGCTAGCAGCATGTTTGTTCGAGAAATAGTTGAAACATCGAGCTGATTCTTCAATGCACTTTCTTCGGATTGACGGAAACATCTTATTGGATTTTCTGCAGACCCCTACATAATGTCCGCCATTGCATGCGGGACACTTGCTTGCATTTACTGCATGGTATGACTTTTTTGATTGGATTGGCGTCTTAACGTTCACAGAATGTGACATAGATTCTAATATTCTGAATCTGGTTTGTAAGAACATTTGGAATTGCTCTAATTTTGGCAGCGTTACGGCATCACCCAATTCTTCCCATGATGATACGTCTACTTCCAATACTTTTAGTTGTTGCAAGCTTTCCTCCGTTGTATCCATGAGCAGTTTTATGCTCTTACTGTTTTCTGTAGTTAGCTTTGGTTGGTTCACTAGAATTTTCAATTGAGTGTTAACGAGAACTCTTTTATTTTCGTAGCGCATCTTAAGTTTCTTCCAATCTGGAGCATAATCCTCTGCAGTGATGGGAACTTGTCTTAATAGTCGTTCTGCTTCACCTGTAAGGCATCCTTTTAGATGATGAAGTTTCTGAACTGCAGGTATTTGTCGATTATTATGTACTAAAGACATAAATAAGTCGTAAAATGACCTCCAAGATGAATACTCTCCATTGAATTTTGGTAGATTTATGCGAGGTAACTGGCTGTGATTAGTATTATGTATAATGGTAGGTATTGCTGATGTACTAGGTGCATCTTGGTTTGGAGACCTTTGAACTACTCCATCAGTTACCTCCGCTAAATATTCCATATATTTGACTTCCAATTCTGAGTATTTGTCGTCTATTATGTACTTGTGTGTACATGGTTCTTCTGAATTCTGCCCAGATTTTCGGCAAGCTTGTTAGTTGGTTTTCATAAAAACTCAGTGTTCTTTTTTCAATTCTTGTTTTCTTCGCATTTTTGATGGAATTCTCCAATTTGTCCGCGAGAACTGTTTGCGTTATAAACAGTTGCTCCATTTTATAATTTTCCAACTTTCAAATAAATAGTAACTTAATTATGTTTAGTGGAAGGAATTATCGAGGGATAATTGCAATGGAGTTTTCCAAGGTAAAAATAATTGCCAAATACTTTTCAAATTGTGTAACAAATTCGAATTAAAGTTCTGATTGAATTACAGCACAATTAAATACAATAAAAACAAAAACTGGGTTTCATCTATCCGACTCGAAGGACCAAAAAATGTCGACAATCTTTGCAAATTGTAGGATTTACTGAAGGTATGTATACAAATCTTCACACCTTCCCAGATTTTGAAATAAGAAAGATGCGGATAAAAAACGCTGGGTTTTGTGAATAACAACACGAAAGGAAATTATATGAAATTGTCAGTTTATTAACTGTCTTCAAGTCTTACAGCCTTTACTTATGTGTAAATTAACTATACTAACTAATTCAATATTATTGTAGAACAAAGAATTCATGCAAAAAATTACAAAAAAATTTAGAAGCGAATAAAAAAAATAAAAAATTCGGAAAAATATTTGGCACTTATCTACGTTAATCTGGGAAATGGAAAGGTTAAAGCAAATTCATTGGAGAAAAAAAAATAACAAAAAATTGGATAATGAAATAAATTGAACAAAAATGAGAAAGAAAAATGATAATCAAAATGCCGAAAATCTGAGAACACAAGAAAATTATTTGCACGTTGTCGAAGACTTGTGCAGGAACAACAGAAAATTTTGCTACCAAACAGTCTAATTTACCGCAATATTTTTTATTGCATATCTCGATAAGTCAGAGAATTAATTCATTCAATATTAAGTGCACAAATTGGTTTTGAAATTTTGCCATAAATTGCACTTTTATGCCTGTGTGGTAGTACTAATTTCGTGTGGAATTTGAAATTCTCATTAATTTTCTCCAACTTGCTCCTTCTCGCTTTCACGTTCTCTTCTCTTTCCCACTCATTGGTGTAAATTAGAATTTAAATTTTTTTTAAATATTTAATTAATCGTTCAATAAATTGTCGTACGATTAATTTTATCGAATGCGCCGCGTTAAATTCTATGAAATGAGTGGTTTGTGTCACGGGGAAATTAAAATGACAGATAATATTCGTGATTTTATTCGAGTGCGTGACAGGTGAACATTACCTGAGTTTTCGCGAGTTTATTAGTGTTTCTTTTCAGGTTCATGATAATTAATCATCGTGGGATACCCTCCCGAGGATATCTGTTTCTGCAGATCGTGGATGCCGGTGAATTTCCAGCACTAATTTGCATAAAACATAAGTCCCAAATTATCTGTCATTACAGGTATATTTTGTTAATTTCTGCTTTTTTTTAATGTATAAAACTATTGCAACGTTGGTTTTTTATATTCGTTTAGTCTCATTAATGTATTTTTTAGCATAAATTTATTATGAAATATAGTAATTACTTTGTTTTAATCCATTCCTCTTTTTTTACTACGTATTGTTGTTGTTGGTCTGTTTACGTTTTTTTTTTAGCATAAATTTCGTGTAAAACGCTTTTAATTTGTATAATTGCATCTTTCTTTTAGCATATTCTAATTATTTAACTAATTTAATTAATTTATCTCTCTTTTTTTTTATTATGTTCCAGTCATCCAGTTCACCAGGGGAAACCATCAGCTGTTGGATATCGCAGTGGGATTGTATGTAATTCTTTTAGTACATAAATTTTTATCAATTTGTGTTTATTTGTGTCATTTTAGGTGGATTGGTACACAGGCTAGCTGGCTGAACAGTAACGGTTCCTTTCCTTCTCTTCATCTGTGATCAGTGCAAATGCATTAGCACTTGTCACTGATCAGCAATCCGGGTGCACCCAGCTGTGGTCATTGAACTGCGCAGTCTGAGTTATTGAAAACAGCAAATATGCATAACACTATTGCTGTTTTTTTTTTTTACCTCGCTGTGTCGTAGACTGCTGCTGGTGGCGCCCAAATATTTGTGTTGTTGTGTGTCGCTTCTTTTATTTTTTGCTTTTTTGTTTTTGCCTTTAGCATGCAGAATTTTATTTTAGATTTCTACAACATTCGCGGATTAAGAGCAAATCGGTTTTCGGTGTACTGCCACCTTAACTCAAAAATTCCTGCATTAGGTTCAAACTTCACAAGCACATCATATACTTTTGTTTCCTTAATCGCAGCCCAAATATGTCTGATGACGACCCGGTATCCGTATTTGATAATATCTCCAACAATATAGATCATTTGATTTCTGTCTCCCCCTCTTCCGAAATCGTCCTGGTAGACAATTTTAATGTTCATAATATACCGTGGCTCAGACATTCTTCTACCACAAGTCCTGTGGGCCATTTCGTTGTGCTCTTCTGTGAGTCATTTAATTTACAACAGCTAGTGGAGGCACCATCGCGAATTCGTGATACACCTGGAGATAAGGCTAATTTACTCGACTTGTTTCTAACATCTCATCCGGACAAATATTCCATCTCAGCCGGTTCCCCTCTCGGAAATTCAGACGATTGCTTAATCACGGCTCGATTTACCACCTCAAACCTGTGCCGTTCTACTTCTCCACCTACAAGTAGGCTTCTTTGGCACTATAAGAATGCTGATTGGGGAAGTCTCAATAAATATCTTAGAGAAAATGATTGGTCGGTCTGTTTTGCTTCGAGGGATGTTGATGAATTCACATTAGAATTTAGTAACATACTAAATCTTGGCATGCATGAATACATTCCTTATTCTTATAGCAGATCTCAACAACAGCATGATCGCTCCTGTTTTAACGATAAGTGCAAACAAGCTATAAAAGCGAAAGAGTCTGCTTTTCGCGCCTATCAATTGCATCCAAGTCCGGAATGAAACAAGTCTACAAGACTGCACGGAACACCTGCAAGTCAATTATCCAGAGAGAAAAAATTTCTTTTTGACCAAAATATAAGACAAAGAATCTTGGCAAGCCGCAAAGGTAGCAAAGGTTTCTGGTCCCTGGTCAAAACCATCAGGAACAACTTCACCAGTTCCTCTATACCTTCACTACTTAATAATGGAGCAGTGATTGTTGACTCCCTGGATAAAGCTAATATTTTAGCTGCTAGATTCGCTTCAAATTCTTGTCTTTCACCCACTTCACAAACACCTGTTTGAATTTGTACAAGAGCCAATAGACGTTTGTACGAGGGATGTGTTCAGGGTTCTTAGGGGGATCAACGTCTCCAAAGCCACCAGGTTTTTCACCCCTGTTAATTAAAAGCTGTGCCTCATCCTTGGCTAAACCTCTGCGCAAACTATTCTACTTGTCTTATTCGACAGGAAAATTTCCAACTGCTTGGAAACTAGCTCACGTTCAGCCTATTCCCAAGAAAGGAGAGGGTAGCGATCCCTCAAATTATCGACTAATCGCGATCACTTCGATTCTTTCAAAGGTTTTTGAACCTATCATTAACTCAAAATTAATGAAGTATCTAGAAACTAACCATCTCAGCAACGATCGCCAATATGGCTTTCGAGCTGGACGCTCATCTAGAAACTTGCTGACCTTTCTTACCTAACGTTGGACCGCAGTCTTCACAATTTTGGTGAGTCTAAAATCGTTGCCCCTAGATATTTCAAAAGCCTTTGATAGAGTCTGGCATCCAGCCCTTTTAGCCAAACTCAAAGCACTTGGTCTCTCCGCTCCTCTTCTATTATGGATTGAAAGTTTCCTATCTAGTCGCCTAATACGTCTTGTATTAGATGGCGTTACATCTGAACCGCATCCCATAAATGCCGGTGTACCTCAAGGCTCTGTTATCTCTCCAACTCTCTTTTTAATTTTCATTAATGATCTGCTTTCCCTTACTTTCAATCCCATCCATAGTTTCGCAGATGACAGTACTCTTGATTTCGTTTACTCCTTTGACACTCTTGCTAAATCCAGGGAAAATGCCGCATGTGTTAAACGAGATTGGATGACTAGATCAATGAATAACGATCTTAACAATATCCTCGCTTGGGGCAAAGCGAATCGCGTCGAATTCAATGCATCAAGGACCCAAAGCTGTCTTATATCGTTAAAACAAGATCATAACTTAACCACAGCCGTTTCTTTTGATGGAGCATTAATTTCTGATTCACCGTCACTAAGCATTCTTGGCATTAATATTTCCAGTAAGTTAAACTGGACAGATCACATCTTCTCTGTTGCCAAAGAAGCATCGAAATGTCTTGGATTTCTGAAAAGGTGTAAGAAATATTTCAGCCCGTCAAATCTAGCGCTCCGCTACAAGTCCTACATTAGACCTAGAATGGAATACAACTCCCATATATGGGCCGGGGCTGGTCGCACAGCCTTAGCTTTATTGGATATTGTCCAAAAGAGAGCCTTCAAGCTCATTGGCGATTTGGTAATAACTTGTCATATCGACTCGCTCGAGCACCGCCGCAATGTTGGATGCCTTTCGCTCCTTTATCGCTATATGCTTGGCAATGTTCTGATGAAATATCTAGTCTAATCCCTTGTAGAATGATTCCTGCACGCAATACTCGCGCTGCAAACCGCGCACATCCTTTAACCCTTCAAATTACTTTCTGCCGTACAGTAAAATTCCGTGATGTTTTTTTATCCCGAACAATGTGAATGTGGAACAGCTTACCATCTTTTGTTTTTCTCCCGGCATACAACCTGCGGAAGTTTAAGTGCGACATACATCGGCACATCCGCCATCGAAACAAAACCCCGCGGATTGTGCTTACAGGGGTATATCTCCAAAAGAACTGGCATCATTTCAACAATGGTGGAGCGAACCATTATGGTTACAGAAGAAACCACAAGAATGGCCAACTCAACCTAACCTGAACAAGCGTACTGAGCTTGACGCACGAAAGGTTAAGGCATTCACTTGTGCCAAGGAATAGGTAGAATGGTTAACGAAATATTCATCGTTTTTTAAACTAATACGAATTATCGCACATTGCAGGAGATTTATTACAAACTGCAGATCTTGCCGTGTCAACCGCAAAGTCAACCATTTTACATATCTCGAACTACAAGAATCTGAAGCTACAATAATGGCAACACTGCAGAAACTATCATTTCCACATGAATATCAATGTTTAAAAAATAAACAACCGATATCAAAACAGAACCGCCTCCTATCTCTCAATCCATTCATGGATTCCGATCATATTATCCGAGTGGGCGGCAGACTCAAGAATTCCAATCTACCCTACAATCGGAAACATCCAATCATCATGCCGAATAAACACCATATGTGCCACATTTTAATGGAGCACATACATCGATATTCCTTACATGGCGGACCCCAAATAGTGCTGAACTTACTCCGCAACAAATATTGTATGTTAAATGCTAAAAACACAATTCGGCGTCAACTTTAAAAATGCATTCCATGCTTCAAAACAAAACCCACGCAACCAAACTAAATTATGGGAAGCCTTCCACCAGCAAGAGTTACCCCCACCTTAACGTTTGAACAAACAGGAGTAGATTATGCCGCACCTATAGATATTAAAACGTCAAGGCTACGAAACGCCAAAATGGTTAAAGGCTATTTAAGTATCGAAGTTGTGTCGGAATTGCCGGCAGTGGCATTTATCGCTGCATTGGAGCGATTTATCAGCAGGAGAGGACTGCGCCTATATCTATACTCAGACTGCGAAACCAAATTCGTGGATGCAAACAGAGAATTAATCAAACAACTTCAAAGAGTCGTGCACACACTACCCGAGGACATTGCCGCAAATTCAGATTTGATAGGAGTCACGTGGCACTTTAATCCACCTTCAGTACCTCACTTTGGGGGTCTGTGGGAGGCAGGAGTCAAGACAGTCAAAACTCATATGAAAAGAGTTCTTCAAAACGCCGCGTTAACTTACGAAGAACTAACCACAACAATCTGTCAAATCGAAGCATGCGTTAACTCAGGCCATTAACCCCTCTGGCGAATGATCCAAACAATTTGGACGTACTCACTCCCGGCCATTTCCTAATAGGCCGACAATTAAAAACAAATCCAGAGCCATCTACACCTGAGAAATTTTCATTATTAAAACGTTGGCAATTCGTACAATGACGAACAAATCAATTTTGGAAACAATGGTCGACGGAATATCTCCACAGCCTGCAGCAGCGCTTCTAATGGCAGAATCCACACGATAACATTCGCATTAACGACATAGTCTTGATAAACGATTACAGACTGCCCCCAACAAAATGGCACGCTGGGGAGAGTAACAAAAGTTTTTCCCGCAACTGACAATAAAGTCAGAGTAGCCACAATTAAATTAACTAAAAATATTCTTCTCCGGCCTGTCTCAAAATTGTATAAACTACGCAATGTGCATCCCCCCTTAATTATACCAAACACAGTCACCGACTAGACAAGTGCCAAATCCTCCATAGCACTGTCATGCATCAGAAAGGCGCGAAAGCAGAAGGAAGTGCTCCAGCAATTTTTATTTTTTAGTTTATTTTTATTTCATTTTCATTTTTTATTTTTTTATTATTTTTTGTTCTTTTTTTCAGTTCTTTATTATTTGGCTTCTCATTATCACTATGGATTCATTGCCATCGTTGGAGGATTGTCTGTTAATAGACGATGTGCCCGGGATGGAATCGTTAAAGGAACGATTACGGACTTTGACTCCGCCATCACCGCCTAAACCTTTTCGGCCGTCATTTGAGGCAGTGCCACGGTAAATGTTATGTTCCAAGGGACCAGAATTTCGCCGTCCTACCAGGCCTAAACGGCCACCAACATCAAAACCCTGCAGAAGCGCAGAAATAACTTCCATCATAAGGGCTCAAGATATGTCATATCCAGCAAATGCAACCACACGCATATACAAATCACACACGCATATACAAATCACACCAATTCGGGTCGCAGGCAGCTGCTGCAATAAAGAGCGCAAAGCCAAGGCAGCTCCAAGCCAAGGCAGCTGCAACCACAAGTAGCACAAAACAAAAACAGCTCCACGCCACGGAAACTATAAACGCAAGAATCCCTGGACAAAAGCAGATACAAGCCAAGGCATCTGCAACCACAAGCAGCGCCACAAAAAAACTGCTCCAGCCCAAGGCAGCTACAACCACAAGCTGCTCACAGCAGAGGCAGCTACAAAAAAACTGCAACCACAAGCAGCGCCACACAAAAACTGCTCCAACCTAAGGCAGCTGCAGCTACAATTTTCTCACAGCAAAGTCAGCTACAAGCAACTGCAACTACAAGTAGCTACACGCAGCAACAGCATCATGATTATGCAGCTCCAAACAAATACAGCGCCAAGCAGGCTAAAAAACACTCAACCTCAACGTCAAAGGCCAAATCCAGAAAAGGGGAGCAAATCGCAATCCTCCAAATCTAATCATTGAACCCGGCTTATGGGAACAAATTCTATGCCAACCAATTCCATGGTCAAAGGTGTTTACAGCAAACAAATGCTTTCGCATCCGTACCGAAGACGGAGATATTCTCCGCTTTATTAAGCACGCCAATGGGAAAATTAGGGTACGACTACAAGAGAAACGAAGTAAGTGTATTCATACTTTATTCAGAAACTCTTCATTCAAACCAAAATATTTATAACATTGGTTCGCTACTTTTGTTTTTCTTTTTTTTTTTGAGGCGGGAGGATATTCAGGCACACTGAAGAACAACCTAAAAAACAAACAAAAAAAACAACAATTAGCAAAAATTAGCAAAAATATATTTTCAAGAACACTACTTGCATATAATTGCTACACCATTACATTTCCCATCATCAGTTATGATGACGTGCCACCGCTCTTTACATACAGAGCGCCAAGCACCACCAGCGCTCACACACGCAACCATGTTCAACTTTTTCTAAAGCCCTATCTAACCTGTGTATTTCCACAGTATAAATAGAGCGCTAGAAATGCAAGAAAATCATTATGTTCTGAGCTATCAGTCAAGACAGATCGGCAGTATTGAAGCCTACTGAAGTCTCGATAATACCAAACCTAGGAGAATTCTGACCGTAGTAAATTGTATTAAAGCATTGATTTTAATACGTAAAAACCCGAAAATACTACCAGTATTGGGAGCATTGTGCCTAGTCTATTTTCGTGTATTTCTGAGCAAATACACATCAAACTCACTAGTACATAAGTACAGCATTTCTAACTCAGACAAATCATTGCGTCCTGAGCTCTCAAAGAAGACAGATCGGCAGTCCTGAGGCCTAGTGAAGTCTTAAAATCTCAAACCCAGAAGAGTTGAATCTGGTATATTTGACGCAACACGTCATCGACACAAATCTCTGGGATTACGGAGAATAAAATCGTATATTTCTCAGTAAATATACCATTGTGGCTCTCGCACATATCAATCTGCTCACATCAACTCGCGGTCGATGCACACGGTGCTGCCCAAGCTCAATAGTGGATGAGCAAACTGAGCTGACACAGGTAAGCACCCTAATTTACAAGTGTAGTATCGTTTTTCTGCCTCTCATCCAACAATTTTCAATTAAATTCCTCCTTTGAAGTAGCTTAATATTTCTAGCTACGAATTTAACATTATCTTTCGTCATTTCAGATTAAATAAACACCCACACCGCCACAATCATCACCAAAGTGGATTTTTTAAATGAATTATCATTTCATTGGATTTTGATTAAAATTAATTGAATTTATTATTTTATAATTTTGTACCTTTTATTTGTATTGAATTCTTGTTAGTAGTTTAAGGCTTCGTGAATTTCTGGTTTAAGGCTTAGCATGTAAGAAAATTGTACTGAGAGTGGAATAAAAATAATTGTATTTTTTGACACCATCTTGTTATCATTTCTAGACCGTTTTGATCCGGTACCTCATTTTTTATAACTAGACCTGTCAGAGGCCTAGACAGATTGAGACTTTCCCAATCTGGAGATTTATTCTGTTTTTATTTAACCTTTAGGTTAAGTATTCTATAAAAACTATTGCATTTTACAAATAGAAAAAAAACTATATCAAAATTAATCTCTTGCTTTAAATGTAATAACACTCACTACAACAATGCATAATGACTTATTCGCAGTTGTTTAATTTCGTCGAATTTCTCCTATTACGAGTTATAATTGTTTCTCTAAATTTTAGTTTTGCCACGTTACGTCGATAATATTATAAGAATCCGTCTTTACATTGAAGGCTTATCAAAGACCCTTTGGCAGCTGTATTCAATTAAAGCAAACCTTCCATCGCGTTTACATAAATAGACTCTGTCCTGCTTAAAACACCCGAGCAAAGCGACGCTCATGTACAGATATCTGCGCTTCTTGTTTTCTCTATAGGCTTCAACAATTCCGACCTAAATTGGAGCGCAGGCCGAGATGCTTCCAGAAATTGTTACCTTATTTACAAAAGGTGCAGTAGAATATTTTTATTGATCAGTAAATCATTTTGTTAGGACAAATTCAGAAGATCTACTGAAAACATTTTTAACGGTCATCAGGGAGGGGGTCTCAGCAAGATCCGTCGGTTATGGCGCCAGAATTATTTGTGCACTTGTCTATGATATTTCGGAGTATGCACCTTTTTACCATTTTATTGAGGCTTTCTTCCAAAAGTCTATACCACTTGATCCCTCGTCACTCCTTTTATAGAAATTTTCCCGAAATGTGAATCGAATACTTACTTAGATGCATTTCACAGCTCGGTCATCCTGACAGGGCGGACGTCGACGTCCGTGATCCAGTTATATACTTTATTGTCTTCTTCTTCATTCGCAGAGTCAGATTTCGCCTTTACTGGCATCCCCTTTGTAAGATGACCAAAGGATTCCACATTTTGGTAGATGCCCGATTACTTCGAATGGAACCTTTAAACTATCTTACAACAAAACGATCATTGGGTAACTTTTTGATGATACGAAACGGACCTTTGTACTTGGGTAAGAGTTTCTTAGTTAGTCCTTCAGCGGAAGTTTTCTTCCTGACGAGCACTAATTTGCCAACATTGCCTTTTTCTCGTTGTATTTCGCTTGAACGTACGTTACTTTTGCTGGTTGCCTTTAATATTTTCGTTTGTAAAAGCGTTCCTTTTGTTTTGCTGGTTGTCTTTAATCCTGATCGCTACCTCCTTTCATACTTCATCAATCTTCTCACTAGGGCTTTCTTTAAGAGCTATTTCGTGCGTCAAATTTGAGTCTGCCGCAGCCCTGGGCCTGTATTCCTATAGACGTTCACATTGTCTTCTTTTGGTAATACTATATAAACTATTATTTATTGCGAATTGTATTTGATTTAATTTTCTATCCATTTGGTGTCTTCGGGTGCTGATACAGCCAATGATGAACGGATCGCAGAGATAAGTCTATCCACTTGACCATTTGCTCTTGGTGGTGATATTGCATTTTCTCCCTTCAGTTTGCAATAATCTGCAAAGGGCTTTTATGTATAACATGAACACCTACCAGTTACACGATTCGCCTTGGAACTCGAAATTGACTGATTATTTCTTTGAGAAATTGTACCACAGGTTGTGTTTTAGTATCTTTCCTTACTTAAAACATCGTGTATTCAACAGAAACTATTAAATACTTTTTTCGCTGGTCCAAAATGGTCCATGTGTTGAAACGTGTACTAATTTTCTCGATTAGATTCAATAGTCATGGTTGCTTTCCTCAAGAATTTTCGGGGAAAGACGACGGATACAGCTGCTAATATATCTTTGCGTGCAGTTTCTCTTAATGTTCCAGTTTGTACCCTGGTACACATGGAATCGGGGTACCCGGGTACCCGGGTACTCGATTCGAAGATTTTCGATTCCAAGTTCACTCGGTGACCCGAGTATCCGATTCCAGATACCCGGGTATCCGGATATAATCGACGATTGCGAATAAAAATAATAAAAGACTTTAATTCTACATACTACTCGAATCACGCTTTGCTTCATTTTTCGTGATAATTAACCAAATTAAGTTTTCAATATCCGATTCCAAGGCATCGATTCTTCACTACCCGATTACATAGAATCGATTCGTAACATCCCGGTTCCAAAGAATCGGGTACCCGGATTGCTCAGCTCCTACCCGTGAAATCCAGGTACCCGGATGAGACCCGGGTACTCGTAACCCGGGGTTTAAGGAACATCAGCTTTCTCATACGTGGAAATCAATAATTTTCACATATTTTCCTCAAAGTTTTCTGCAATGCATAGTGACCAAACTCGTGGTACGATAATTAAACAATTTCGTTCCTCATTCCTTTCGGTACTAGCCATTCTATGTACTCTCCCGTTTCAATATTTATAGGTAATCAGTTGCTCAATTGGATAAATCGGTTAAAGACCTCAATTGCTGCCAATTGAACAAATTGACTGAAGAAGCTTGACTCTTGAGTATAGGGCGGTTAGCTGCCGCTACCCATTGGCATCAATTGGGTAAGTTGTAGAATAATTCTTCTTCCTGGGCGTATAGCAGAGAGATGGTTTATCTTCTTGAGCTAAATAGTGTAATGGTTCTGTTTGAATAAATTGATTAGCTTGAGAGCTAATAGTCCCTATGACAGCTAATGTGGTTAGGAAGCGGTATTCCTGCGACTGCAGAACGGAGTTGTCCTTATTGGGCGCAGATGTCGGGGACGAATCTTATTGTATCTATGACAATATGACCTAACTCCGCGGCAGATTGTTGATTTCTTCTTGAGTCCCTTGAATTTAGATTCTGCACTGTCTTTAAAGCTTGACGTCTTAAAACACACTGAAAATAAACATTTAGTCCGCTTGAGCCTCAGATATGATAGAGGAGCAATGATGTTTGGACAGTTGGAAGCGAAATGACGGGATGCTATTACAATCGTTTGAGACCCAGATAGGCCACTAACACTTCGCTGATGTTTTGAATTTTATTACATGCTAGCATGCGTCACAAAATCCAATTGGAAAATTCTATTCTAAGTATTTTGTAATCATGTTCTATTTCAATGACAGGGTTCCTGCTTAACGCATCTATATGTTGCACTTTTGTTCCTGGTTGGTGTTCGATGTTGAATGTAAGTTCTTGAAGAGCGAGACACCACTTAGCAATCCTTGGTATTAAGTCTCTTTTCTACACTGCTGTTTTGATGGCACTACAATCCGTAATCATTTTAAAATTAATATCGAGCAAGTATACGCCAAACTTTTTCAGCTAATGTTTCAAGCCATGAGAAGTATTTTTCTTCTGCGGGACTTGTAGTAAAATCCCAGCTAATCCAATTCGCATCAGTATGTATTTCTGTTTCTGCTTCTGGATTGTATGTCATTAATATTGGCCTTTTTGTTAAGCTTATTTTTAAATATTCAAATGAATTGTTTTCAAGATCTATTAATGTCCACTTTTGCTCCTTTTTTTAAAAGTTTTGTTAATGGTCTAGTCACAATGGCATAATCCTTTATAAATTAGCGGAAAAATCCTGTTAGCCCTAAAAACTACCTCACTCTCTGGACATTTTTCAGTGTTGGAAACTGTTTAACGCTCTCAATTCAACTTCAACCTGGTTTGATTCCACTGCAATCAACTCCAAAGCCCAAGTAGGATACTAATGTTCCGAAGGAGTTACACTGTTTCCGTTTCATAGTTAAACGGCGGCGTGATAGGACTTCTAACACGTTTCTAATGCAGTCTGTTCCCTGGATGAATTCATTTTATGGAACCACAATATTATCCATATATACCATTGCTGCTATTCCTCTCCGTGTTCCTAAAACTTTATTGATTATTCTTTGAAACTTTCTGGGAGCAGTTTATATACCACAAGTCATTCTGTTAAATTCATAGTGATTATCCGGAGATATGAAAGATGTTAAATTTACTTTACTTCCACAGTGATTTGAAAATAACCTGAGGTCATATCGCTTCCATACAATTGATCCAATTGAATGTCAATTCTTGGTAATGGAAAAGTGAAACAGTTTTGTTTGTATAGCGCAGGAACACTTTTGTTCTTCGCTAGAGTGCAAGTTCTTGTATTTGAACTCTTGTCGTAGTATTGATATGGAACTCGTTCATGGACCAATATCTTGATGAATTTTGCAAGGGTTTTTGGACCATTACACTGTTGGATTGCCGGATTACACTCAGACCTGTAAAATACTCAGTATTTAATGGATTTAATACCTGTTAATTACCAATATCAAATATTTAAGAATTTGGTAATTCCCAGTAGTAATACTCCTGTATTGGAATTAAAATTTCACAGTCCCATTCCCAGAGTTGCAAATGATACTAAAAAACTGGAAAGTACTTGAAATTACAATTCCTTTACAAAAATACTTAGAAAAATCCAAAATGACTTAAAAGGAATTTAGGCATTACTATATAATCCCTTTAAATTCTTTTCAAATACTTTCAATTACTTTTAATTACTTCCAAATCTTCAGTACTAATCATGATATTTTACTATTTGGTGTGCCATTTTACTATTGTTTTTTATGTAATTGCAAATTGAAATATAAAAACATAGCATATAATAAATATTTTCCTAGAGTGTGACTTTGTATTTTTAACCTGTTGACCTTTGATGTTTTTTAAAGAAAATGTACTTGTCTAGACTACTTAATTTTATTGCGCCCTCAAAAACAGAAAAAAGTCGTTTTACAATCAAATTAAAGAGACAATTGATTTAGTTCATTTCATAATTAAGTATAATATCATGTTTAGTACTTACTGAAGTTTGTGAAGTAAATAAAAGTAATTGAAAGTATTTGTAAAGAATTGAAAGGAATTATATAGTAATTCCCAAATACTTTTTAAATACTTTTGGATATTTCTAAGTATTTTTGTAATGGAACCGCAAATTCAATTAGTTTCCGATATTTTAAAGTATTACTTTTAATTCCGGGCATGGGACTGCAAAATTTTAATTCCAATACAGGAGTATTAGTACGGGGAATTATCAATTCTTAAGTACTTGGTATTGGTAATGGTAATGGTACTTGAATTTTGCAGCTCTGATTACACTGCCTATAATTGGGTCGGTGAGAATTAGAGTGGCGTAAGTCAAAATTGGATACTAAATTGATTTTCTCACCTCGGCCCATAAACATGGACATCTTTAATTGAAAATGACAATAGAAACTACCATCAGTATCTGTAACTGTAAATTTTGACTTACTTCATGATGTGCCTAGCGGGTGATGGTTAAGAATTAAGAATTTGGTCTTGAAAATTATTGACTTACGCCACAATGGTTCGCACCGGCTTCATTAGCGCAGCGTATAAGATAGAGACGACGTACAGTAAAACCAAAATTTTCTATTGAAAATGAAAACTTAATGACAAGTTTATTTTCCATTATAGGCTCAATTTGCTGATTGTTGCAAATAAGCGATTGATTGTTCATTTTCATTCGCGCTGGAAATAATGTCCAGATGAAATTTAATGCTGCTAAAAATTTATTTGTGCAAAAAATGCTAATATTTCCAAAACGAGTGAACATATATGTAGGTATTTACAATTTATTGAATCTTTTATATTTACTGACCATACAAAATTATTTCAAACTTTAAATTAAAGAAATGCAAGAATGCAAGAAATTTAACAAACTGTAAGTGAGCAAATATTATATAGAAATTATAGAATGGATATTAAATGCTTTGTTGTATTTATGTATGTTATGTGTCTACTGCCTGAACATCTTCCTCGAGTTGAACAGCTTGTTCAATCTGTCGCATCACGTATGCTACTATAAAATACTCTCCAGAAGTCCTTGTGGGTGCAGCTTTGCTAAGTCCACGCTTACTGTATATTTTTTTTGCTAACCTCTATATCAAGCAGGCGGCAATAAGTACTTCAATGATAAGTGCTGAGTAGCCCAAGGTGAATTGATGAACATCGAAAGGCTTGATTTCGTTTGGTAAATGTTGGTTCTCCGTAATTCGGCAATCCCCTTGCGTACCTTTTTGATCTCATCCGAGTGAGCTTAATAGTGTATATGACTGTGTTGCATTTCCCTCAGGTGCTTTGATAAAATGAGATCCCCCAAATTCTCCGTTGGCAGAAGTGGTGTTCGTAGCATTGGTCTCGATGCAGGTTAATTATTATGAAATCAGCCGAAGGTTTGATAGCCATGAAGGTGTGGCACAGGAATAATGCGAAACACTTCGAATTCTTCAGACAGTGACAATTTGAATTCTGTAGCATCAAACTGTAGATCTGAATCAAAGTTTTGCGATTTCCTGGTAACCTTAGGGTCGCTGGTAAATGGTCCTTTATCGTAATTAGTTCTAATTTTAACTGTCTCGGAGAAAGCAGCTGACGATTTATCTTGCCGCGATGTGTGTCTATGATCACGTCTGGCGTAGTAGCTTTAGTAGCTTGTGCGCATCGGTAAGCTGATTTCATTAACGTGAACTGTATGACTGATAACATAAGCTGAAATGTCTACTTTAAAATGGTCTATATATATATTGATGGATTGTTTTTGAAGGAACCCATTTAAGTTGAGGAAAATCAAAAACACGAGTTTTCGGATCCGAATTTTTCTTTTTTTTCACGATTCTAAATTTTTCTTATTATTTATCATTTCAATGACAGAATTTACTTTAATATATTTAAAGTTGAACCAATTTAATCGAAGAAAGTGGCGGAAATCATCCTGAAACTGAAGGCATACATTTTCATTATAAATTGTCTAAAATAACTATATCTTTTTAGGTACCTAGCGCATGGAGGTCCAAGAAATATTTATGCCTGGAAATTTCAAATCGGTGTGTCTATGGTTGCCAAAATAATCTTGGAAACATGCGAGGCAATATGGGATGAGCACTCATGTATTTACTTATCACCTTCTAATGAAAGCGATTGGTCAAACATTTCTGAACAGTATTTAAACCGTTGGGGACTTCCTAATGGCGTTGGAGCAACACATCAATATAGTTTGCCCACCGCATGCAGGTTCCTCATACTATAATTATAAAGGATGTCATAGTATAATTTTAATAGCTGTATGTGACGGTAATTATTGCTTGACAATGATTGATACTGGAGCCTATGGGGGTCAGAGCGATGGAGGAATTCTGCCGGATAGCTTTTGGGGAAAGAAAATACTAAGAGGGCATATTTCTACTCCAAAATATTCCAAGTTGCATAATTACTGAATTTTCCGCTCTATTTCATAGGTGATGCTGCATTTCCTCTTAGAAGCAATCTGATGCGCCCCTTTCCAGGTAAGCTTTCATGTTTAAAAACTATTAATATTTATTTTCTTCAATAAAAGTAATCATTACAGGAAAGAAATTAGACGAACATAGGTAATATTTCAACAATCGTATATCAAGGGCAAGAATGACAATCGAGAATATGTTTGGGATAATGGCTGCTAGATGGAGAGTGATAAGGAACGATATCCACTGCTGCCCTGAAAATGTCGATAGAATAATTAAGGCAATATGTGTTCTACACAATTATCTTAAACTGAACAGTAAATAGTATTGCCCTCCAAACTATACGGACAATATTTTAAATGGCGAGCTTATCCCTGGAACATGGCGGAACAAAATAGAAAATTTAAGAAGTTTACGTCCACAACGCAACACAAACAATGCATCCAAGGAAGCATTTCGCTTGATTCATAATTTGTCAAAATTTTTGTTTAGTTTGAAATATGTATTCTTAAAATGAATAGAAGGGCTTTTATAATAATTCAGTTGTTTTTATTAATATCAAAACATAATATATATCTCAGCCATTTAATTTTTTATATTTCTGCAACTCGTTCTTTACAAATACCATTATATTCGATTGAAGCTCCACTACCTCTAGAGGCGATAGGTTCATGGATTTTATCAATGTAGATAAAGACTTGAAGAAGGAATCTAAGGAATTGTCCTCTTCTGGCTTCCTTACTTCTTCGAGCAAGTCTTTCAAAATATCCTTAAATTTATCGGTTTGAATTGTTTTATTACTGGAAAATGTGTTAAAGCTTGTGGTGTTGCTGAGCTTCTTGGCTCCAACATGCTTTGAGAAGAAGACGGATTGCTGCTGTTGTCAAAATTTAAAGCTCTGGATCCTTTTCTACTGACATTAAATTTATATCAATTAAGGGCTGTAGAGATGTGGGTGGTGATGATCGATCCATATCACAAATGTCTTCCAGGTCAGAGGTCACGCTGTCTTCGACGTAATTACAGATTGTTCAAAGAAACATAATATTTGAGAATATTTTTCATTGTCAACAAAGCCAAACCTACACTCTCTGAAGGGAAGATTCCTTTCAAAATAACAATAATTCGAAATATTTCCACTTTTTCCGATCTATGGTAGCACTACCAGACGGCTGTTTTGTCATTCGAAGTTCGCGAATGAATTGGTCTCTTAGAGATTTCCACCTCAAAAAATACTTGGATTCTAAAAAATATAAAAACTACATTATTTTGAATTTGTTCAAGAAGGAATTTTCCTTAGATTCTCCGGTATATAGCAAAAGCTAAAAAATGTTTTTAGTTTGTTATTCTATCACACAACCCATTATATTTTTGGTGTCAAGTTTCAAGCCCTGGTGTGACTCATCAACAGGTCTCAAATATCGAAATTGAGTGACTTGAAAAATAGAATAAAGAAAAGAAATGAAACAAGCAAAAAAGCTAGAATTGGTCTAAGACCAATTCTTATGTGAACCTAGATGAATGCCCGTACGAAATTTCGTATGGGCACCCATTTAATTTTGATTCTTACACTGGTTCTATGCACATATTTCTAGAACGGTTCGTCCGACAGAAAAAAAGATTATAACTAATTTTATAGGATTTCGTATTGTGAAGAAGTTTTTAGTACAATAAAAATGTCTAGGAATCAACGTTTTCACAGTATCCGTAAAAAACCTAAATTTTAATCTGGCAACACCAAGAATGGGTTGCCCGATTTATTCCATTTCTCAAATTTTATTTGCTATTACTATGAAAATACAATGTACTAATTTCAACTCTCTATGTCAACGCGTTCTCAGGCAGTGTCCAAATATATAGTGAAAAACGAAATCTTTGTATGGCAACCCCACGAAAGAGTTGCCCGATTTTTCTCATTTTCGAAATTAATTTGACTTTTTTAAAGTCGGTGTACAAATTTTCAGCCCTCTAAACTCACGCATTCTCGAGTTAACGTGCGCACGGACTGCCGGACGGACAGACTGACATTCAAAAATCAAAACGACTTAATTTTATGCGTGGATGTCTAATCCATTTTTCTCTACTAGCATTATTTCCGTGCGTTACAAACAGAATGACAGACTTAGTATACCCTTTAAATTTCATCTAGGGTATAGAAATGAAAAACCTTGAGAAACTAAAATTTTTTTTTTTGTATTAAAAAAATGTAAATTTTTTTTTCTATTTTTCATTTTTTCATTTCTTTTCTTTATTCTAATTTTTCATTTGTTTTTCAAGTCACTCAATTTCGCTATTTGGGACCTGTTCATGAGTCACACCAAGACTTGAAACTTGCCACCAAAAATTTAATGGGTTGTGTGATAGAATAACAAATTAAAATTATATTTTAGCTTTTGATATATACTGGAGAATCTAAAAAAAATTCTTCTAAGTATCTCCTTCAGTCATAGAAATTAACATGATACAAAGCCCCACGTTTATATCAGTGCAACAATATCATGTCCACTAAAACCTATTGATGTGGTAGAATAACGGCCAACCACAAGTTTTAAGCGTGACTGACAAGTCATTAGCCGTCTATATAACCAGGGCCGCCCCGGGCAAATAATGACAAACCAGCATCTCAGGGTCTTCGAAAATAACTTTTTTATAAGTGGCTAAAAACCCAAATTATTAGACTGATTTCATACTGAGCCGAGCTTGTGCTTGTGCAGAACAAGACAGCATTTTCTATTTGTATGTCATTTTTATACTCGGTAAACGTGTGGTTCCAATGTAACATTTTCCACTGTACCAAGCAAAAAATGTTTGCAAACGTTCTCACAACCGACTAATGACATATTTCAAACAAGGAATGCTAGATTCCATGCTAAATACAGAACCACTAATCATAAATAATAGATAAAATTGGATTTTTTTTCTAGAATTTTCAAGATTTAATAAAGAGGAAACAAGAAATTTATATAAATACAGGAAACGTGACGTATGCACAAAATATATATAAGAGCGATTGGCTATTTCAATCTTGAAATTAGAACTAAAGTAGGGTTTCTCTTTGACAACAGTATCCAGTGTTATTCCTATCCGCGTAGACTTTCATTGTCTACTCTTTAGCGTAGACAATAGCGTAGACAAACTTATTTATTGTAGATAATGTCGACAATGTAGACTGTCGACAATGTAAACTTTGTATTCTGTCAACAACAAAACTGAAACTGAAAGATAAGCTATAACTATAAAATGCCAGGCAGGCCGAAAAATAAGGTTTTTGATGAACTCGGATTCGATCTCCGTAGAATTAATAATAAATATTCCGCTATTTGTATACAATGCAAAAATAATTTGCTTAATACTGCTGAAAGTCGACTAAGAGGACACAGATACAACAAAATAAAATATAAAAATCTGTTCTGTTTTAAAACGAGAAGCTTATATAGTATTTTAAAATATTTGTAAATTTTTGTACTTTGTTAAGAAATGTTTGCAAGTAACAAAATATAGAAGCCAAAGCAACTACTCAATTGCAAACGGAAGAACAAGACAAAACTATTTACAATTATATTATTTTGGATGAGCAGCAGTTGAAGCGATTATAGACTTAGCTTCGGATCCATTATTAAATACTTATGCAGAGGTGACGTGACGGTGAGTCCTTAGTATTTAAGTCATTATATTGTACACCAAAAAAATGTGATCATACTCATAATATTACAGAATGTGGATTCTTTAAACTACGAAGGTATGTCTAGCGAAAATGTAAGCTCTTCACGTCCATGCTCATCTGCTTCAGCATCTTTATTAGACGCCACTACGTTTTGCTTCCCAGAGTCACCTCCGACTAATGCGTCTTCAAAAAAAATTCAATTTTCGTCAGCTTCGACTTCGACATCAACAATCAACTCTGGAAATACATCACCATCATCTCCTTCACTGTAACAAAGTAAAAATAATAAGAGGTCGTTCTACAAAAAAGTTCGAATTCAATGCCGAGTTTTGTTGACAAATTGAACGATAAAGACTACTTAAAATTAAATGAAGCCCTTTCAAAATTAATTTTTGCGTGCAATTTACCATTACGGTTGGTGGATTCTATTCACTTCAAAAATTTCATTAAAAAAATATGGCCTGCATATGCAGATAAAATTCCTGTCAGGAAAGCACTTTCACAACCACATTACTTGAAAGTGCATTTCTTCAGTACAGGCTTCTCTGCCTGCGGATTTAGTTTTACTGATCGATGGATGGAAAAATTGTTCTATCAATGCGAAAACTGTTGTTTCGATGTTGCACAATGCTAGCGGGGAGCAAGCTTTTTACAAGCTTGGGACCTTACTGGTGATCCTGAGACAGATGAAAAATTGTTCGAAATTGTTGTAGAATCAGTAGACCTTGCAAAAGAGCTATACTCAACAAAATGTTTATGCTGTTGTATCCGATAATGCTAAAGCCATGGTGAAAATGGGGAAACTGTCACAGCATTTTAAATGGCTTAGCAACTGTAGTAGCCACACAGGAAATTTATTTGTCAAGGATATTCTAGACCAACAATTAATAAATAAAGTCACATCTATTTTAAAAGAGTTTACCAAAGCCGACTTTGAAAAGAATATTATTGAGAAAGGTGGAAGTAGGATTAAATTGCCATGTGATACTAGATGGTGTTCATACCGAGATTCTTATCAATGTTTGGTACAAAATTTATCATATGTGAAATGTATAACAGATGAATAAAAAAATAGAAAAAATAAGCAACATATTGCTAAGTTACTTTTTGATGATAAATTTGTAGAAGATGTTAAAGATAACATAAAATGTTTGACCCCATATGTGAACTTATAAGTACTTGTCAATCATTGTTCGAACCAAATTGCTTCGAATATATATTTTTTAACAGATAAACTTCTGAAAAGAAAATATCCTGAAAACAAAGCTTGAAATTTTTTATAAAAATAAAATCTAATTTAATCACTCTCAACGAAAACACAGATACACAACCAAACAAAGCCATGTATTTGTCATCTATTTAACATATTGCACAAATACAATACAAAAAGCCTTTTCGAGTAGATTAAATTAAAATTATTATCATACGTTTAAACCTTTAGAGTCGTGATAAAAACAATTCCTGTAAAGGGAACATATTAAAAAATACCATGCTAAAATTGAGTTCTGAAAAACAAATAAATTTAATCTAATTACAATGTTCCCTAAAAATAGGTACAACTTTTAACAAAAGCATTGTCATGTAGCATAAAATGCGTGGCACAAATATAATCAGATCAATTTGCAACTCTATCATTATCATCATTTCAAGTACTATCCAACGGGAATTTCTTCGCTACGTGATAGAGAAAATATTTTTTGCAAATATAATTCAATTTAACACAGCAGCATGGGTTGCTCTAAAAATTCTTGTTGCTATGCATTTTTGTTCGTTGCTAGGCAAATTTTATCGGAAGTACCGTAAGATCACAGCTGCACTGCCAATTCTTGTAATCATGCGCCGCTGCTACTCTATCAGTGGTGTCGTGTGCAAGCAAGGGCTATATAAACGACGAGCTGACTGATCTCGCTCTCTTTTTGTGCTTGGCATCGCTTGGGATAAGTTGGCTTAGGGACTAACATTATATCGGGTATCGACTGATATTTCACTTCTAACAATTAACAATCATTTTTGGTCTCGACGGAAATAAACGCATCTTATCTCGGGTCTCGACTGAGATAATCTCTTACTAACAATCATTTCTGGTCTCTACGGAAATAAACGCATCTTATTTCGGGTCTCGACTGAAGATAAGATACCACTTTAAGCCGGGTCTCGACTGACTTAAAGAATATTATCTCGGGTCTCGACTGAGATAATCTTTTACTAACAATCATTTCTGGTCTCGACGGAAATAAACGCATCTTATTTCGGGTCTCGACTGAAGATAAGATAACACTTTAATTCGGGTCTCGACTGACTTAAAGAATATTATCTCGGGTCTCGACTGAGATAATCTTTTACTAACAATCATTTCTGGTCTCGACGGAAATAAACGCATCTTATTTCGGGTCTCGACTGAAGATAAGATAACACTTTAAGCCGGGTCTCGACTGACTTAAAGAATATTATCTCGGGTCTCGACTGAGATGATCTTTACTAACAATCATTTCTGGTCTCGACGGAAATAAACGCATCTTATTTCGGGTCTCGACTGAAGATAAGATACCACTTTAAGCCGGGTCTCGACTGACTTAAAGAATATTATCTCGCGTCTCGGCTGTGATAGTATCTTACTAACATTAATGCTTTATTTCTGCTCTCGACGGAAATAAAGAATTGTTCTAACCAAGAACAAAGGGCTTAACATTAGCTTACAGCCAATTCCTCAAGTGTCAAGTTTTAGATCGGTGAGTACCAGTCACTTGTAACATTTAAATACTTATTCATATATCTATTTGACTATATTTTGACTTATATACACATATATATTATACATTTCATGTGCATATCTATTTTACACATTTATTTTTATTACATTTGTTGACGATCTTATATTATAACTTGGTGCTAATAATTGTTAGTGTAATACAAAAATCTCAGACCCAAACTTATATACAGAGTTTTGTCTCAACATATTTATTTCTGAAAATCGTACATTATAAATCGGTGTCAAATAGTGTGTTTTCTAGTGTGTGTTGATCTCTGACCCAACAATTTATATAATTCTGTCTTAATACAACTACTCGAGATATTTAAGTTAAGCACGTGTGCCAGTGTCTTGAAGTTAAATTATTCTAACTTTTGCTCTATATTAATTATATATATTAAATAGCTATTTATATATCTATTATTAACAACCCTGTGAGTGTTTTTTTCTCATACTTTTGAATCGTTGACCTGAAACCTTTTTATACATAATCTGATCTAAATAGTGGGAGATTCTAAAAACTAAGTGCAGTAGTTTCTTGAGAGTCAAAGTAAGTAAACAGTGTTGATTTATTGTTAGGAAATAGACCACTGATCTTGATCCAAATTTACCAGTGTATTCATTTGAGTCACTTAATCAAATTTACGTGTACATTCTATTAACGGACAGTACAATCATCTTAATGTTGAGCTGCAGATGCTGTAATTGTTGGCTTTCCTTAACACTTCCGGATAAGTTTGAACTCAAGTTAAGTGCTAGCTGAAAATCATGAGTAGATATAGCAATGAACAAATACGCCTTGGCAGCTTTTTTTTTGCACCCCACGTATGATAATGCTAAGTTGAGTAATGCTCTTAAGGGGAAAATCAACAATTTTAATTCAAGAAATTGAAATGTACGGGAATAGAAGATTGGAATAATTTTCATAGGAAAACTTCATTCTTTAAAAATCTTTACGAGAAAGATATAAAAAAACCATTAGTATTTTGGAATATGGCAGCAATGCATCACCCAACTCTGTCCCAATTGGCCATAAATTTGTTGCAGATTCCAGCATCATCTGTCCAAATTGAAAGACGTTTTTCAAGTTGGTCACACGTGAATTTTCCAAGCAGAAATCGGTTAACCTTCGAAAGGTCGAAATAATAAATATTCCCTTAGAATTAAGGATGATACATATAACGAAGATGATGATAATTCTAATTAATTTATTTTAATCTGAATAACTTTCCCTAATTATAACTCAGTTTATGTGGTGTAAATATAATTAAGCTTATTTTTAGTGTACTTATAATCTATTTTCTAACTAAAAAATTATAATAAATCCATTTGAATTTCTACCAATTTTTTATTCTCCCCATTGTCTACGTTTGTAAAATAGGTGTAGACAAGAGATTATTTTCTACAGATAATTGTAGACGCGTAGACAATAATGTAGTCTGCATCACATAGACAACGTCGCACAACACTGATAATATCAGAGATTAAAAATTTTGCTCGTGAAGCAACAAGATTGATGCAAGGAAGCCTTGCCTCAGGCAGAGACAACTTACAACTAGATAAGAAAATCTCAATATAAACCCGGATCACGTTTCCAAAGCTCTTTAACTTTTTATTGAACCAAAGAAAGCTATCGTTGTGCAGAATTTATGTGGCATAATACAGCAAGAGTGAGAGAGAATTTATAGAGATTTCGACTAGAGGGCCTGTTACAAACTCCAATAGGTGTAACTGGCAAGCTCAGGTGAGGATTGGGCTCTACTGCACTCCCTTTAAGACTGAGTTTACGAATGACAAAAGCTCCGCGCTCATGTAAAAATCTATTTTGGTGCAAGTGCCTAAACCTTAAAGAGCTTTTGAGATTTATGCATCTCGCAAAGCTTTTTTTTATTTCGAGAGAGAATTGGAGTATTTGCCTATGATGATTAGAGGAAAGTAGTGTGTACTGCCGCTGTAGACTTTTTTCTGTGAAAAGATCTATAACTTTTATTTTATGTATTTCTTACCCGCATGCTCCTAGGCACACGTGGATCACATATTTCTAAGACCAAAAAATTATTGTAGAAATTAAGTAATTTATTCTTGATTTTATTTTCGAAAAAATCAGAATCTCTTTCAATACGCACAAATTTAAAATCTTTTGGAGTCCAAACACCAAAAAGACAATACAGTCTATTAGTTACACGTAATTGACCTTGCACTTGGTAGAAATAGTTATGCGTTCTCTTTAGCTTTATGTCATTGGTGATTGGATCCAATGTTAAAAACGTAATTTTTTTCTCCTCAATGGCTTCAATTATTGTATACTCCTTGGCAGAGCTAGGACATTTCACTTCACGAATTCCATCACTTTCAATGAGACCGTCAGTACTGGCGCCAAGAAAACGAAATTCTTCGTCTATAAAAAAACCGCATGATTGAACAGTAACTTCTGCTTTTTTTGCAATTCTTCTAAGGCATCTTTTTCATGTTGAGTACCATAAAACATATCTCTGATACAAATTGCAGAGTATAGTTTATGTTTTATAATACTGTGATAACTTGCATGACTTCGAACTTTACATATTTGTCCAAAATCGGAAGCTGTTACCATTTCTTTCCTAACTTCATGCCAAAACAAAGATGTAGCCTGTCCTCGGGTATCCATTTCCATTTGTTCTCTCTTTTTAAAATTATTTTCAATTTTCTCCTGAATCAAGTTTTTCATATCTTGTATGAATTCCGGTGACAGATCAGGCTTTTCGCAGGTGTCTATTCCATAGTTTTTATCCATCAATACACATTTTTTCCTTTTTATTCGCTTATCTTGATTTCCTTCACATATTTTCCTACGTTTTAAATTGTTTCTTAATCTTTTGCGTTCCGTCTCCACTATTAATTTTTTAGGCGTTTCAGATGCATTCGTTTTCTTTATAATGTATTCTGTAAATGCTCGTCCAGTATTAAACTGTACAACTGCTGCTGCACAGCGATGGGAATATGATTGAGCTAAAGAGAAAATTATCCGCACTGACGTATTATACTATTGAATTGTTCACAAATATTAGAACCTAGATTAAGTAACAAACTTTTTGCATTTTGAACTAAGCGAAATACGTGATAATTAACAGCATCAAAAATACCATCAGTACGCATTAATTCAACAAAGTTTTCTTCACTGATGCGTTTGCAGTAATACTTATCACAACTTTTATGTTCTCCAAATATATGAAAAGGAACATTCGCAATATCCTTCGCAAGATTATGTATTTTTTCATCAATAGGCTTTAAACTACTTCCCCAGTGCTTCGCAGCACTTTTGATGCCAATAATCATTCGCTCTAAATTTTGTGATAATTTCTTTCGGTATTGAATCTGGAATTTAGTATTTGAAACTAGAGCGGTCAGTTTTTTTCGGAAATTTCTGTGCAAGTGATTTTTACATTCTACTTTGGTAATGTCCATATTTGAATAAGGCTTTGTCTCTAATATTTTTTTATGTACGCTACTATCACCATCAGCTATAAATTCATTGTATATTATGCCATATTCTGGAAGACTGCTCTTGAACCCATCAATAATAATCTCGCTTTCCATTTTGGTGGAAGCATTTCGAAAATTTATATTACATTTATGTTCTGGTACATTTTCTTCGGAATGTAATTCACAAGTATGGCAATATATATTTTTGACACCATAGTAGAGAACTTTCCTTGTCTTCTCGCCAATAATGCATGCCGATCCAGACAATGCCGAGTAATTACTCCCATACGATCTACGCGACCAACACCCATCTGTAATCACTCTCACAAGAGGTATTCCGTTGTTCGTAACATTTCACGATGCAATTGCAATTTGTTTTTCTTCTTGCGTAGCTTGCTTCCTACACTTTCCGGCCAGTTCAGTCCAGCTTTTGCCATTATCATCTTCTATGCCTTTAAAAATGTTATTATTTATAAAAGGTACATCAAGCGCTTCCAAGATTCGCTTCGTTTGCGTGAAACCTATTCCGGTCAATGTAGATCCTACTACAGCATCCGTATTTATGGCACATTTTGAAGATAAATTCGTTTCCTCGCACGTATAAATGCTTAAAGTTTCGTTACACATAGAACATTTAAAAATCAATTTAGAATTTAAACCATATCGCATTTCTTTCACTAGTTGCCGATTTTGCAAATTCCAGCCAAAATTATTTCCGTGAGAAGATAATAATTTTAAACCATTTAAGAAAAAGTTTAAATCAGCTATTCTTCTACCATTGAGTACATTGGTATCTTCTATATCCGAATTCTTTTCCACAATATAATTGAAGTATTCAATTTCAGAGGGTGGGTTGTCAGCTTCCTGAACAAATTCAATTTCGTTCATGTTACTATTGCTAGTGGCAATAGGCTCATTAGATCTTTCAACTTTCTTTAGTCGAGAGGACGAACGTCGAGCCATTTCCTTCGGAGCCAAATTAATTTCACACATTTTCGGTTCTTCATGATCATGTATCTTCCGAGTCGTTGTTCGTCTCCTACTTGACGAATTAAAATTTTTTAACTAAACCTAAGTAAAGTTAACAAGCAGGAAATTACTCACCTCCCCTTTTTTATATTTTTCACCAAAGTTTTGTTTTTCCTTCCAAATTGGTATCTTCTTTTCGACATATTTTCTACTCTTTATAATATGAATAATTATTAGTACCGTCACATATATAGAAAAACATTGTATGCCTTTACCTAACAACTTTTTTTTCCTGTAAATAACAATTTAAAATAATAAAAAAGCAATATCCCTTAAATTTTCATTCACTAAATAACGACGTAAAGATTACAGTCAACGCTTCTTATCAATGGGATCACAGTATACAGAATAGAATATGCATAAATTTCTGACATCGTGATGTCATTCCGGCTAACTTTACTGGCCGGCTCATGAAAAAAAACAAAAATCCAAAAAAGAGGATTAAACAAGAATCACAATAATTACTCCCTCTCTTTTCATTTTCTTCTCGCCGCAGACGGCTCTGCAGATAGTAGCGCCAAAGCTTTTTTCGGAATTTGGTTGAACTTACTTGCATTTGTGTGCGTGTATGAAGTTGTTGAACATTTTTAGTAGTTTAAGAAATAAGTAATTTTTTACATTGGGTGAATCTAGAATTTTATAATTTTGCTGAATTTTATTATAAACATATTCTCCAATTTAATGCAATAGAAGTCTTATAAAAATTACCAGCATTTTACCCAGTATTTAAGTTTGTTTGAAAGCAATCTATTGCGTCAAATTTTCGAAAAGTAAGTAGAATTTTAAAAATCGGAAAACGTTATTTTCTTGCTATTAACTTTAAAAAGCTTATGTTAAAAATTTATTTAATTTGGTTCAAATTTGCGGCAGCCCTGTTCCGCAAACCAGAGAAATTGAAAAAAAATCATCGAATTTTCATTTTTAAATCATTTTCAATAAAAATTGGGGGACAAATTTAAAAATCAAAAAACGTTATTTTGTTGGCTTAAGTATATAAAAAAATATTCCATTAGTAAATCTGTGATTTATTCAAAAATCTTGGCGTTCCATCTTGAAAATTGTGCTCCGCGCTGTTCAATTAATGTCATAGACCCAGCCTTAATACACACAATCCTTGTTGGGCGCCACATGGTTTTGGAGGAGTCCACGAACTCCAATGAAAACAAATCACTCAGCCTCAACGTTATAATGGATAGATTTTATTATAATAAAAAACAAAAGTAAATAAAACTTATTGACATAAATATACTTAGTCGGCAAAAAAAACAAAAAAAAAATATTATGACTTTATTTAGAATAGAAAATGGAAAAACGAAATAATAGATATAAAACAAAGTTAAATATTCTATATATTTTAAGTTCGAGATCAAAATGGCCGATCGCGGAGAAAGACCGCGGACCAACACGACACCGGGGATTTATTATTGAAAAATAAAAGTGAAAACATATAAATAAATGGAACAACACTTATATTTTATAACTTAAATTCTCTTTCCTTCCCTGTTCTATTTTCCTTTTTTTCCTTTCTGGAAAACCCTGAATCTTCACACGTAACAACTTGAATTTAAACAAAAATCTTGACACTACACGGAAAGGAAAAAAATTACTATCTCCTCGTATACTAAGGTCGTTTATTTATTTTGTTTTCGCCCGCTATTGGAATAATGATTTCCACAATTTCCAATTAAGATGCTTCCTTCCAACGATTTTCCAATGGGTAGACTTTTTAAAATATTATTTTCTTAAATTTTTTTTTTTGTAAATTTTTCTTTACTACCATTTCTTTAGTGGCCTTATATTAGAAAAATTTTCTTTTGCTTAATTTGTGCAATTTTTTGCCAACAAAAAGAACTTTTGACAGAAGCGCTCATATGTGAAATTTCCCATTTTCCGGGGCTTTCCATTTGTTAATTTTTAAATTAGCTGGAACTTTGGTTTGCTATCTTCTTTTGTATTGATATATTTAATCGAAAATATAAGGTTTCGTGTGAAAATTTGGGATTTCCCGAAGTACAGGTTAGGTTTACCTATATTTCCTTTTGTGATTTCGTAGAGTTTTTTGAAATATTCCTATTTATTTCAACTGTATTACTCTTCACATAGTTTCGTAAATTCTCGACTTCTAAATTGGGTTTCATTGTCGGTAATGAGAACTCTAGGTAATCCGAAGGTTAAAAACACATGATCTTCTAAAGCTCTACATATTGGACCGGATGTTGCTGTCCGTAAGGGAAACAACATAGGGAACTTGCTGATTTAGTCAACAATACTTAGTATGTATACGTATCCACATGACGAACGAGGTAAAGACCCAATTAAATCCATACTTACCTGTATGTCCTGACGTCGGAGCATTATGTGCCTTAACTATCAGATCTATCCTCTGACGTTTTGGCACCACCTGCCTCCAAAAATTGCTTGTACCGCCAAGGTAGGGTTCCTAGGACGATGATGCTTAAATAAAATATCCTCTTAAATTTTCCAATCTGGATACTCTGAGGGAGTAGATCGAACATTATCCATCATTTTATTGTACCATTTGGCACCGAGGTTTTGGAATTCCCTAATGCAACTAACTACTGGTACAGAGCGCGACAACCAGTCAGGCAGAAGTGCGCTTTTCCTTTCCGATGAATGATTTCGAACTCGTACTATTGCAGTTGAATTGCCCACTTGGCCAACCTACATGTAGGGTCTTTCAAATTGCGTAACCAAACTAGAGATGATTATTACCTTAAACTTTGCATCCTCCACATAAGGTCGCAGCTTTTCGATGCCCCAAAGCACAGCTAAGCATTCCCCCTTGGTAGTGGAATAGTGGCGCTCGCATTTATTCAATGATCTGCGCAGATATGCTATAACTTTATCTACTCCAATTATATGCTTAGTTCGAACGGCTCCTAGACCGTAGCCTGATGCATCCGTATGTATTATGAACGCATGACTAAAGTCGGGGCATGTCAGAATTGGAGCACTAACGAGCCTTTCTTTAATTTCATGAAATGCCATTTCACACTCGGCTGATCAATTAAATTTGCGCTGCTTTTTAAGCAGGTCGGTGATAGGAGCAAGTAATGTCGAGAAATTGGGAATGAATCTCCGATACCAGGATACCATGCCTACAAATCGTCGTATTTCGGAAACAGAATACATTTGAGCTATTCTGGATCATGGAGCCCATGTTCTCTTACAACATACCCCAGTATTTAAACTCTGGGCGGCAAAATCGCATTTATCGTAATTGATAACCAAACCTGCATGATGTAGCTTATTCACAACCTCCTCTAAGACCTTACATGCTTCTCAAAAGTTTGCGTGACTAGAACGATATCGTCTAGATATATAAATAAGTAGCTTTCCAAACTTCCAGAAAAAATTCTGTCTATATGGCGCTGCCAAGTTGCAGGCGAATTGCATAGCGCTAAAAGCATTCTGTTGAATTGGAGCAGGCCTCTATTAGGAACTGTAAAACCCGTATATTGTTTGGAATGATCCTCCATTGGTACTAGCCAAAAAGCTAATTTTGTATCCAATGAGGACAAGTATTTTGCATCTCTGAGCTTATCCAGTGTTGCAGAAACATAGAATAAAGGATACGCATCTTTCTCTGTGACTTTATTTAGTCTTCGGAAATCAACACAAAAGCGATAAGATCCGTGTCTTTTCCTAATCTTTACTAGCGGAGAGGTCCAGGCGCTGTTAGATGATTCCATAACGCCATCCTTTAGCATCTTATCCAATTCTTCGTCCATCACCAATTGCATTTCAGGTGAAACCGGATAATATCTCTGCTTAATTGGAAATGAGTCGGTACGGATTACATGTTGAACGTTAGTAGTACAGCCTAGTTTTTTAACCATTTTTTTCGGCCGTTTTAATAAGCTGGTCAAGCTCATGCTGTAGCCCCGACGTAAGTTTGGAATGATTTTCCAGAGCATTAAGGCGACATTCCCAATCACTATCATTGAATCTCCATGAATTTTCTCTTAAATTCGCCGATATACGGAACATTTGCCAAAAACGGACTCTGGAAATAAAAGCCTGAGGGAGAATCAGAATAATAAGGACATCCAGGACTTTTGTACGATTTTCTAATTCTATCGGTATGCTAACTTCGCCCAAAACATTTGTGTTACTACCATCTGCCAAAGCTACATTTTGTGCCTTAGCGTTTTGAATTTTCATTCCCATTTTCTCGAATAATTTCTAGCCAGTTTCTCCCAAAATAGTCCGTGATGCCCCCGAATCCAAAACCCCACAGGCAGTTAATCCAAAAACTGACACCTCAAGGTGCGGACGCATATCGCCATTCATTTTTGAAAATACATAGTCCACTAACGTGTTAACTGCGTTTTGATAACTTCATTCTTAATACACAAAGGATTCGTTACATCTGCCGCTTTTCCGGAATTGATTGAGCTCGAAACGCCGCCCACTGTCGAGCTCCGTTCCCGTTTCCAGAACTTTGAGCGACTGGATTTATATTATTTTAATTGCGTTGATTTGTTAGAACCCCTATGCAATTGGAAAATTGGAACGAGTGACGCCTCTAGTCCCACAACCATAACAGTGCAAATATCACGCGACCACATTCAAAACATTTGGGTCCAGGTCCAGCAGAAGAGTTTCGAGATGGGTTTGCATTATTTATCCTCGATAACACTGTAGGTTCAGTGGCAACATACGAACGCCTCTACTGAAGTACGTATCGACTCTAATTGCCTTCCTAAATCTACAAGACCTTGAATAGTATTTATTTCGGTGAGACCCAACTGAGTCTGGTAAAACGCACTTATGTTTCGCTTAAGAGTTTTTAGTTTTTGTTCTTCTGTAAAGGGTAGAGTTAGCCGAGAGAACATATTTATCATTATTGCAGCATATGTCCCAATGGTCTCATCCTTACCTTGTGTACTCCTTCTTATCTCATGCAGAAGTTTTTCGTCGTAGTCAGGTGATAAGAATTCTTTTCGAAATTCTTTCACGAGATCAGACCAGGAGTGAACCAAAGCTTTATTAGCCCGATACCAAATTAAGGCCCGCCCAGTAAATAGGTCTAAAACTGTTCGGTATGGTTGATTTTTCAGAGACTCTTCGTGTTCTCCCGAAAATTTAATATCCCACTTACAGTACGAGAATTTGTAGAAAGAGTTATGTTATATACATTACACGTCACTATCATAGGAATCGTCATCATCTTCACCTTCTGCTTTTCTCTGTAAAGACCCCAGAGCCTGGATTAAATCAGCTCGGCCTTGGAATTTCTGCTTCTTTTGACTTTCCTCCGAGGTTACTGACCTATTCAGTCTAGCTAAAGCCCATTCAACCTTTGTAACTATTTTCTTATAGTCAGCTGAATCTACCTCATCGTTTCGTTAAATGCCTCTATCAATAGTTGTACCTCCTCAACCTTTTTCTTAAGGGCTTCTATGTCTCTCTCAAATACAATTTGATAGGGATCTAAGACCAAAACCTTTCCTGGTTTTTCAATTTTGAGGGTTAAGCGATAAGACTGCCTCATGTCTTCTACCCTATCAGTAGGTAGTCCTCTGATCTCGCGCTCGTGCGCTAGCTCTTCTTGATTTCGGCGATTGATTTCCATAATTCTCTTTATTTTAATTGTGTAGTGATATGCCCTAAACCTAAAGAAGTGTTAATATAAAGAGTGAGAGAAAACTAGCGACTAGAGGGATTTATTAATACAAACAAAAATAAGGGAACGAGGAAACTCCTTTTTTTTCCTCATATAAAAACTGAAAACAGTCGCGATTCTTTATGTTAATCCACTCATCTCAAAAGATTCGGCTGAATTACATATGCGCGTGAAATATCCGGAGTAATAGGAGAAAAATTAGTATAATACTATGTATACAGGGTGATTCAGATCAAAATACCTTCCTGTATACCACGCGATTCCTTGAGGTAAGCTGATCAAAAAATTGTTCCACAAAAGCCGAGAGTTTGAGAAAAGCCGTTTCTGGATGATTTGCTTCATTCATTCACGACTATAGCCTCTAAAATTCAATCTAAATATTGAAGTCGCGCTCCAAGTTCCAGCCTTTCGTTTTCCAATCGAAGAAGTTAAAGGAACCTCAAACGTAGTACCTGACGCTCCGACTCCAGCTTATGAGGAGACGCCAGATGGCCTCGTTTCCGAAATTCAGAATCTGCGTAGACCTAGAATCCAAGTAGTTTCAAACCCGCAAGTATTTAGAGTGGAAAGACATCCTTATAAAGATCTCTGAAATTGCCAATGCCGATTGCTTCATGTGAATGAAGTTTCAGCAAGTTGAATTTAATAAAAAATTACATCCGATCTAAAATTGGTGAAGAGATATTGTCACCTGTGGCTATTTGGTCAGTCGGAAAAAATTACAAGCATTCTGAATTTTTATTATTATTATCAATTGTTGCTCAACTTTGTTCAGTCAGATGATAGATCACATCAGGGTAGGTAATGTTAAATTAAGTTATGTTGAAAATTTTATTGATCAGAAGCCCAAATTTATACGGTTGCCACAGGCACCAAAACGGGTTGCTACGGCCTTGCATGAACTAACTGCGAGGTGAACTCTTAACCCCTTGGTCCTTAATCTTTGTTTTTCTTTTTTTTGTAACCGCTTAGAAGTTCAATCGCTCATTCCACTGCTTCACCAAATATGGAAAATTCAGACTTCTTCTAATATTTGGGTACCTACTCTCCTTAGTTAGTCATGCTTAGTTTTTACCATGTCAGTAGCTTTCATCAAATTATTGTTAAAAGTACTAAACGACAACGTATGAATCTTTATTTTGCCGGTCAAAATTTTACTTTTGTGGCCGGTACTGACTATTAATGTATTTAATTAAAAACACTGGAAATTTCTCATAAGTAAAGGCTGACAATAATTTTGCACATTGGCCATGTATATAATCTATCTCAAAAATGATTTACATGAAAAAAAATTGCTTGATTTGATTTGTCAGTATTTATAAGTTGTGGGACATTTCTGAGTATTTTTTACTCATAACTCCTCCCACTGCAGCCGCAACATTCAACCAGAGAGCATCGTAAATACGTATGCTCGCGAGTAACCCGGAGATCACCAGCCCATCGACCACCGGGCCATCGGCATAGACGAAATATAATATAGACAGGAAAAGTCACTGAATATATTTGTGCAGTTTCTTTACAAATCCTGTAGATGAATTCAGCGCTCACTGTAGCAGTTAGAAGAACTAATAAATAGTGTAGCATACTTTTAGGAAATTTAGAAATTTCACCAAGAAAGTAAGAACAAAATTATAACATCTAGAAGTATTTAAATACCGAGAGTTAGGTAAATTACAATTATTAAAATATTTTTTAAGTCCAATCCACTCGCCACCATAGTGGCGCTGAATTCACATACCAAAATTTCTTCGTTATTCCAGTCTATGCTTAGTCTATGCCATCGGGCTAGCGCCTGATCGCCTGTCCTCCCAGTCCCGCTCTATATATAACCTTAGATAAACGAAATATTCTCTAAACTATTTTCCTACTATTATTTGCTAATCTCATTACTTAAAGAAATCATAAACGTTGTATATGAACAACACTAAGGTGAATAGCACAACATTAATACGAAATAAGTACACACAGTTTGATATAATCAATCCAAATGCGCACTATACCTTTGAAAGAATTTTAAAAGGAACTGCCCATAGAATTGAAGAACTCGCTCTAAAGAATTCTAGAGAAAATTTTGTAGCATTGTATAAAAAAAATTTAAATGATTTAAATAACAATAGAAACTATTTCATCTTTCCAGTTTTGATTATTATTTATCTGAAAATATGGCTTTTGATTCTTCAGATGTTCTCTATAAGAATATTAATTTCTCCCGGAATAGTTCATCTAACTTCATTTAATTATAACAATAATCTCCTGCTCGAGCTAAACTATTCAAACAAAAACTTTTACAATAAAAGGTTACTTGCTTAGATTGTTGTCACCTAATCCAGGATTCATATGACATAGCCGTAATCCGATAATAAAACGCCTACGATGGCATCATATATTGGCTACTAACAATATGATCTGACCATTATAAGTGCCATGAATCTTACAGGGCAGTAATTTACTAGCGCCGAAGTTACTTATTTTCTGTAAATAAGGTCGAGAGCATCACCCACTGCAAGTGTTTCGTATATATGTATATATATACACGTATCAATAAGAATAACACTGAACTCAAGAATATGCCCTTCTTGCTAACACCAACTGATTATAGTTTCTTCATGTCTCTTTTTCAGAGTTTACATACAAATCCTGGAATACACAACACCTTATGCAAGGATTATGTAATTTAGCAGCGCCAATCGTAGGCTCATCATTTTGAACGGATATCCGGAATATTTTTAAAAACTGCTCAAAATTGAGTGCAGACTCAAAGCCTGAGTATAGGTATACACATACAAGGTGGTACAGCGCAACATCCGATTTCGCTCCTGCAGCCAATGTACAAACCAACAAGTGTCTGCCACCTCGTGTCTACTTGTACTGGGTGACATCTGATAATCTTGGGTGCGGAGAGGTAAAGGGAGTTGAATATGATAAGCACTTCCTTCTGCATATATATAAAAACAGGATGCGGTAGGTACATGGTATTCTGTTAGAAGTTACGAGTCATAGAAGCTACAAGCAACATAAACTGAACTCAACTTGGCACCGCTTTTAAAACTAATTATTATAAAAAGTATTTTGAATAGTTGCGCTAATATTAATAAATTATGAACTGACCGCTTGAATAATTCGCGGAGTTTTAGTTTTGCGTGAAATATCGGTTTTTTGCTGGTGTTTGTTTTTGTACAACGATTTTTGTGGTGAGTTATTTAAAAAATTTAAAAAAATCGAAATCTAATTCCAACTAGTTATTGCTAAATCAAAGGTGAAATGAAGTAACTTAGTTGCGGCAGGGGCTAGTCCCCTTCTAGCCTTGGGAAACAGTGTTTCATTTTATTTGAAGATTGTGTTGATACACATAATAATTTGTGCAAGTCAGTTGTGTATTCATAAATTCTCTTAAAGCGCGAAATTTTAACATATCTCAGGTTTAACAAATAAGGACGTGGGCTTACAGTACAAAGAAGCGTATTGTACACTAAGCTTAACGGAGGAATTGATTTTTTTCGTTTATTGCAAAACTTCTTAAAGAGAAACGCAACGCTTGATTAATGATCATTTCAGCAGAAATGAAAACATGTGTATTATATTCCTATAATTAAATCAATTTAAAAAAAAAGTGCGCCGGTTTATTTAGGCGAGTATAGGAAGTATGTACATTTTACATACTGTAATACTTCAATGGGAATTAAATTTTTATTATTCACATACAGAGCTAACTTAATTAAAATATGGGAAAAATTTCTACTGTTTTAGCCCTAAATAAAATTGTTTGGCTGCGTAAAATACAAAGCCCTTTACGCCTCGAAAAAGGCGAGAAAGGCATGGATAATACTTCTGTTCTAGCTTTCAGTAATTAGTTTTGTGCTACGGATGAATACCAAAGTGAACGTCTTCTGCCAATATTAACTATGTAGATGAGTCTTAAGTTTAATTTAAAAGTGCAGTTCGAAGATATTTTAATAAAAAAGATAGTATAGAATTACGAACTAGTGTTTTACCGAAGCAGGCAATGCTTATTATATTAGTAAAATCGTTTAGTTAGCAACAAATATATTTATATCCAAGTCATGTTTCTTTTTAATGCTGAAAGTCATATTAAAACAAAACTTTACTATGTGTAAGGTGTTTTTTGATATTAATTACAGGACTGTAAACGCCTTTATTAAGTAGATATCAGCATGAAATACATATTTTAAGGTTTGAATGAATATGTTCAAGTTAAATTTCTATTGAAATGCTAAAATATTAACCCACACTCATAGTTAAAAGAAGAATTCAGTATTAACTAAGGTGTTTTAACGCTACTCAATCGGAGATTACCGCAAACGTCAGTTTAAATAATAAAAATAAAATATAGGTCAATAAACAAGAACATTATGTGAACTTCTTCCATGTTCCACAAAGAATCTAAGAGATTTGCTAGATTGATAAAAATCTACATATTCCAAATCGATACTTTTGCTTACATTTGTATATTTGATAAAAGGTCAGCAATTGAATGTATTTAGAACTGGTTTAAGCTACAAAAATATTTATTGGTGTTCCTTCATGCCTCAGCTGATTGAAATAATTCAACTTAGATAGTAACTAACTTCAATAAAATGTAAATGGACATATGTATGTAGGTGTTAAGGTTGATTATATAATTTGATGGCCACTGCAGGATTTATTTTTCCATTAAAATGGTACAGCATCATTAAATTAGAATTCTTTTTTTACTGAGTGCAGGGCCAGATAGAGGGGGGGGGCCATGAGGGCCATATGGCACGGGCCCCAAGCCAACGGAGGGCCCCCTAAATCCATGGTAAATGCAACTGAAATAAAAATATATTTTGTCATAATTTTTAAAATAAGTAAATAAAACTAAATAAAAACCTCAACGCATATATTACAACGGAAATATTCAAAAGAAATTTCATATAAAATATGCGATGAATTGATTTTTATGAAGCAGATTTACACAACCAACTTTAATTCAGAATTGACTCCATTGAATTTACTACAGAACATACTAGAAACAAATTTAATTGAATTATTTCCCAATTTCCGTTGCTTCCGCAGAAAGAAGCTTTAGCGTTTTAACAAGAGTGAAGGATTTTAACGGATCAACAATGTCTCAAGAAAGGTTAAACGGATATCAATGCTTCATATAAATTCTGTCATTGCGCGGACAATGGACTGTTCAACGATTATAAAGGAATTCTCAAAAAAGGCTTTTTTAAAATAACTTATTTCCTTTCACTCCTCAGTAAGGTAGTTACAGTACCTACTTACATTTTCAAATTTAGCACTAATATATTTTTGAAAATTTTTACTTCAAATAAGGTTTAAAGATTTATTTAAATCAAATTCATAAATTTTTAACAAAAAAAAACCTTTTTTATGTTTTATTTATTTGGTTGACATATTTTTATGATTTTCAAAAGGAGGTGTGCCCCATTTTTCTGGTTGGCCGGGGTCCCCATATCCTCTGTCAGGCTTTGACTGAGTGTTATTATTGAGACTATCCAGGTTTCTTGACCATAGAATCTTTAAAAACACGGTTGAAAACTAGATGTTTCCCGAAAATTTTCTTTCAAACATTTCATAAAGGGATCCATTAAATATGTTAAAAATTTTAATAGGTCATTAATCGAATGGGACGCGAATGGTTATTATTAATAATACCATCAAAAATTGTGCACTGTTATTCCAACAACTATGTATATCCACTGAAATGAGTAATATATTTATGTACATAAGCACCTGTCGCCGTTTGATAAAATATATCATAGTAGCTCAGATTTTTATGTTTTTGAGTGCTCAATGATTTTTTAAAGCTATAAAAATTATTTGCTATCACACATTTAATTTAAAAGTTTTTATTGATTTAGACGAGTATTTGTTACTGTAAAGTCAATTTCAAAAATCAGGTTAAACATGTATTTTACGGCTTCATGAATTAACTCCGCACAAAATAACTCCGCACTCAAAAACTGAAATAAGTTCGCATAAATTGCGGTGTTATTTCATAATAAAATAAATCCGCATGAAAGTGGAAATACTTCCGCACGTGACAACTAAAATGAAAATAAGTCCGCAAGAAAAGTGGAAATAAGGTTGCATTTTCGATTTTTTCTTAATTCCGCGGCCTTATTTCCAAATGTAAAGAGACCATAAATTTAGAAATGGAAATAAGTCCGTAAATTTAAATTAATATAATTGAAACCGAGCTGTTGCGGTCCCCTCTGCGCCGTCGAATTAAGCAATTTTACTGCGTGCATCTATAATTACTTTGGGTTTTTAGATATTTACCCTTATGTTTATATTGTTGGATAGAAAACTCGAGGCATGTTATAAACACCTATTTGAATATATGTATTAATAATCATTGAAAGTTATTCTAGATAATCATTTTTAATATAACTCAATAGATGATTGTGATATTTAAAATTTTTTAACTTTTTCAAGACGATTTTTAGATAATAAAACCATCCTAGCATCGCAATTTTTAACGTAACATTCATATTTTATTGTATCTCTGTATGTTTGTTATAAATCATTGTTTTTCTTTGAGATTGTAAATGAACCCCTATTTTCTTTTTCCACTCATTTTTACAAATTCTTAAGTTATTTTTACTTCAATGAAAAACCATCCCTATTTGGTTGTATTTACACTCAAGTTTTAATTTTACGTTCCAAAAAGCTCTCAACAATTAGTTACAAACTCGTTCCGATTGCATTTCATTTTTACCGGCGGCGTTGCCTTAAACCCATCCAAATCTATTTGCAAGCACGGTTCCACAACCTATAAAAATGAGTTTTTTGCACACGGGTTGAATAACCGTTTAAAAACTATCTTAAAACATATTTTTGTTACTTGGGAAACACCTATTAACATCCAAACTATATTAGAAGTAAATCCGTAATGAGCAATCATTACTGCTGCTTATTTGCGTACCAAACAACTATAACTGCTTATGATGTATTTACTGCTTTGATTAACCCTTCCAAAATTCACGAAGAGTAAGAAATTAATCCGCAAAAATGATTTTGCGGATTTATTTCCTATCTAATTTTACGGAGTTCTTTCATTATGCACTAAGTCCGGAAAATTTAAAATGCAGTAAATCCGCACAAAATTAAATACCTCCGTAAAAAAATCTTTCCCAAATTTGCGGACTTATTTCATTTTTTGAGTGCGGAGTTATGTCGTTATTTCGTTAGCTTAAAAACAGATAACGAATACGAAAGTAACTTTTTAAGCAAAACAAAATCTTTTGAAACCTTTATAATTAAAACAAAACAATAAAACAACGCAGTACAAAAACTTTTAAATAAAAACTTATTCAAAAAGAGGCTAAGGAAAAAAAAATATTTTTAAAAAAACATTTAATAATTTATTTTACTCTTGATGAATAAGCATCGTTCTCAAAGAGATCCTACAAGAATGTTACCATATTTATAGGAGCCACTACCTTTAACTTTAGTAACAGATTAGCTTTTTCCAAGCAGGAATTGATTTTACGTAATATTATTTTCCAAACAAATATTGGGCTTAAAGACGATTATTCAAAATTATTCTTTTCCGAAGTTTGTTTTCCAAAACTAGTTATTTCCCAAAAGGATGAATGGAATATAAAGATCTTTACCAAAATATCATTACCAAAAGAAATTTCCCAAAACAATGAAAAATTAATAAAATCGTTATTAGCTTTAAGTTTTTGCCCTCTGAAGAAGTCTATCATTATTTTGAAAAATTGTACGAAAAAATGCATTATGATGGTAAATTACTTTCCTTATGGTCTTTAGAGCTGTTGTTATCTTAATGAAAATAATATTCCTAGAACGCAAAATTATGCTTAGGCTTGGCATAATAGAACTAATAAAAAAGAAAATACTTTCGTTAAAGGTAAAATTGAAAAATTCAATGTGGTGGACCTCCAGCTCTAAAAAAGAAAGAGAAGAAATGTATAGTCGTT